>CM051024.1:33408524-33963524 GCA_027627225.1 Congeria kusceri
CCAAGTCCTGTGTACTATTCTGATAAAGTTGCTGGAGTGTAACTGACCGCTATTGCTAGTACGTGTACTGCGTAATTACCGACAAATTGTGAATTCCATTTCCTTCTTTATTATTATTATCATTATTATTATTATTATTATTATTATTATTATTATTATTATTATTATTATTAAGACAAAGTGAATAATACAATAAGTGATAAAATAATTGTAATAAAATAATTAATCATAATCTTAACATGAGAGTGGGCGATAACGAGACGATAAGCACTGGGATGACGTGACTCCGGATATTGGCCCATTATTGAACCAAAATAAAGCAGATTCACTACACAGGCCGTAAGTTTTATATCGATTTCAATTATTTTGTTGATAATATGCTATAAACAGGTGCTTATGTAGACTGCCAACTAAATTTTGAAGACATTCGTGTACTTCACATTACACTTGTTGTATATGAACAATGCATAATTTCCTTTTAAATACGAAATGCTCGCGGAAAAATTGCAGGTCCTCGTTCATTTCGGTCATTTATTGAAAATGTTAAACCTCGATCGAAAAATGTAAATCGAGCGATTGTTTAATGAGTACATGTTCCTAAATCCAGCTATGTTGAATAATAAATGGTTGCGATATGGACTCCAATAATTTTGTGCCAGGTGTACTGGGGATTGATTTATTCAGTCACTCGTGTACGGGGTATTGCAGGCTACTGTACTTAGTAATATTTACTATTAGACTGTGATTTCTTATAGTAGCGAGAAAGCCGGTGTATTAGGTGTGTCTTTTCTGGTTGTTATTACATCTTAGTTTGACAGAGTTAACGTCTGTTGTACGAGTACGATATTGTTCGTGCAAATTACTAAATATTATAGTCTATCTGGCCAATTGTGCAATTGTTGCCTGTCTTAAGTTGATTTGTATGTTGTTTTAAATGTTTGCATAAAACGATAAATGCTATGACGTAAAATAGTTTATTGTAATCAGTCAAACTCCTCACAGTGACCTCCCCCCTTAGGGGGATCAATCACTGCCGGAACAAATATCACGTGACCATAGTAGCTGTGAAGTAAAATTCGTACTACTTTATAGTACCAAAAGCAAATTTACAGTATTTTTTTTATGAATTTCAACGGTTAGTAATTTCAGACAATTGATGGTAAAAAGAAAAAGATAGGTGTTTTGGGTTTAAACACAAACAAATACTGGAAAATACAATATTTTCTTCAAACTGCTTACTACTTTAACTTTCTCTTGTATACATGCACAAGTAATATAATTATAAAGTTTTAAGCAAAAGGACAAAATTCTCTACTGTTTTAAACACTTATATTTTAATTGAATACATGTAAAAATAAGTATAAAATAGAAAAATATAATGAGTATTAAATATCTAGTATATACTAAAGAATCTTAAGAATACTAAAGTTTCTAAAGTCGCCAACTAATTGTAATTTAATAAACTCCAATACAAAATCTAATATAGAGTTAAACTACTGTTGGTCAATCTGTTTATCTTTGCATAAGTCCCATTATTTGTTGGTAATATTTTTCATAGTTTAAATATCCATATAATTATAATATTCAATGTTTATGTTTTATTTGTTTTCTTATTTTATGAGAAATCACCCTTTTTTAAACAAGTTTGTTAAATTCTTAGAAAAATACGTGTTCTCTAAGATTTTTCTAAGATTTGTTTACAATAATTACAGAAAAAATTAGAATTTCTCACATTTTCAGAAAATAATGATTACCGGTATATTTATGAAATCTTAGTGAACATTTTGTCTTAGAAAGGTTCAGAATACCACCCCTGAATTTAATTTCTTCATATGAATGATTGTCAATTAGGTGGCTAATACTGTCTTTGAACTTTTCTGAATATTGTTCACAGTAGAAGCAGGCATACATGTTGGTTTATAAGAAAACAAAAAGTACACATTGTATTTCTATCGCACAATATGAACCCATATTAATCGAATTTACTATTACTTTTGTATGCACCGATCTAGATTTGGATAATTAATATTGTATTTAATTAAAGTTAAGTATGTATGCTAGAAATCATCAACAAGAGCTGTCAGAGGACAGCGCGTTCGACTATTCAAAGTATTTCACTTGGTACATATTTTGGATAGTGAAAGGGGCATAAATATGTTAAAATACAATATTTTTCAGTGAATCCTTGTATAGTTTATAAATTTTTGGAACAAAAACTTTAACCACAAAGTCTATGTAAAAAGTGGGCTAACTCTGTCAAAATACGAAATAGAGTTATGGGTGATGTTGCCCCTAATACTAGAGTTGATGACAAAGGTTAGTTCCAAGTTTCAAGTGAATACCTTATGTAGTTTTGAAGTTACACAACTTTTGAATATAAACTTTAAACAGAAAATCTAAGTGAAAAGGGGGCATAACTCTGTCAAAATACAAAATAGAGTTATGGGTAATGTTGCCCCTGGTACTATAGTTGGTGATAAAGGTTAGTTCCAAGTTTCAAGTGAATAACTTATGTGGTTTTGAAGTTACAAAACTTTTAAATATAAACTTTAACAAGAAAATCTATGTGAAAAAGGGACATAACTCTATCAAAATACAAAATAGAGTTATGGGGAATGTTCACCCTGATACTGGAGTTGATGACAAAGGTTAGTTCCAAGTTTCATGTGAATAGCTTTTGTAGTATTGAAGTTACAAAACATTTTAATATTAACTTTAACCAGAAAATCTATGTGAAAATGGGGCATAACTCTGTCAAATACAAAACAGAGTTATGGGGAAGGTTGCCCTTGATACTGGAGTTGATGACAATGGTTAGTTCCAAGTTTCAAGTGAATAACTTATGTAGTTTTGAAGTTACAAAACTTTTGAATATAAACTTTAACCGCGCAAATCTAAGTGAAAAAGGGTAATAAATCTGTCAAAATATAAAATAGATTTATGGGGAATGTTGCCCCTGACACTGGAGTTGATGACAAAGGTTAGTTCCAAGTTTCAAGTGAATAACTTATGTAGTTTTAAAGTTACAAAACTTTTGAATATAAACTTTAACCAGAAAATATATGTGAAAAAGGGGCATAACTTGTCAAAATACAAAACAGAGTTATACGGAATATTGCCCTTAATAGTGGAGTTGATGACAAAGGTTAGTTACAAGTTTCAAATGAATAACTTATGTAGTTTTTAAGTTACAAAAAAACATTTGAATATAAACTTTAACCAGAAAATCTAAGTGAAAAAGGGGCATAACTCTGTCAAAATACAAAACAGAGTTATGCGGAATATTGCCCCTGACACTGGAGTTGATGACAAAGGTATATTCCAAGTTTTAAGTGAATAACTTATGTAGTTTTGAAGTTACAAGACTTTTGAATAAAAACTTTAACCAAATTCAGACGCGGACGTGCACGCCGACGCCGACGCCTGGGTTTGTAGGATAGCTCACCTATTCTTCGAATAGTCGAGCTAAAAATGGTGATGTTTCTTTGCGCAATACCCAGTACACTAGATACTGATAAAATGCAATACTCCGTACACGAGTTTTGTCATTTTTTAAGATTTAGAACGTACCTAATAAGCAACAAATGTAACTGAAAATTGCAGGAAATGTTCTTTATAGTATTCTTAACCAATCGCTCGATTCACATTTTTCGAAGAAGGTTCAACATCTCCAATATTTAAAAGAAACAAAGGAGGAGCTTTATTTTTTTCAGCGAGCAATTTACGTTTAGTTACTGTTTATTTACTGTTTATTTATTATATGGGACAAAGTAAGTATATGAGGGTCTTTGCAATTTAGTTGACAGACTAGATCAGCACATACATGTATTACATTATAAATAGAATAATTGAAATCGGCATTTTACTTACCGTTGTTGTAGTCGGACGTCAACCAATCCATGGCCGTTTACTCATGGACATACAATATGGCGGAATAACGGTGTGTCATACATAAAAACATATTTTTTCTAAATTGTTTGCGTTCGTTTTGCATGTCGTTGTAACCAAACATTATATTTTATTTTAGTATATCGCGATCTTTTAGTGATTTAAAATCTCGTTGAATGTATATCGATTAAATATACTGAATAAACTGTCAGAACATCCATGCATATATTTCGGATATTCGGACGTGTTGTTTAAAATAAAATACACCAGAAATTTAGTAATGCTTATTTATAGATCTTTAAATACACTGTTCTATTATTTTAAATAACTAACAACAAATAATACATTTTAATCTTATGTTAATAAAGACCATTATCCTTATTAAAATAATATGAATTGGTAAAAAAAAGATTAATTTATTGATATTAATAATTTATTTAAACTGGTATATTTTTTCAGTGTGCAGTTTCCGCTCCAAGGCATCACTACAACAGTTAGAAGATAGGAAGAACTGAAAAAAAATCACAACATGTGTGATACTGTTCTCTTTTAACTTCACAAGACAAGAAAGTTCATAAACAGAAATTTCGCTGTTCATCTGTCTGATTACTATTGTGTCTAGTGGATTTATCATGAGATTATAAAATGTCAAATGCAAAAAAACAACTTTCTACAATAAGAATTTTATATGAGTAAGTTTTAAAATGTGAATATTAACACTGTGTATCAAACAAAGCAATAATGAGGACATCTTACAAACTTTGCAACATACCCCAAGCATGCGTTGTCCTTTTGAAAGGTGAAAGTAAACTTATTCTATGCTTAAAATGATAATTTAATTACTTTTATTATCTGTAGCTTTAGAAAACATTGAGCAATTAAATTTAAATATGTTCAATTATGTAGTACTGATTTGTTTGATGGGTGTGCATTGCCCGAGTCTTCACTGCATCAAATTATTTAGTCGGATCAAAAGCATAGTCGGTTCAAAAGCTCAAACGAGCTTATGTTGTATTGTTGCTATATTGCCGACTCAAAATAAATCTTGTCTCGTCTTATTTCAGTGAATATTTTAATGTAGATATTCTACTTTAGGAATATGCCCATGATTCGTATACAGATGAAATGGTTGATTTGCAAATATATATAAATAATACTTCACATGTATACATTCATTGTGAAAGTTAACATGTTCAGTCATTAAAATATATTGTATGCAATAAATTGACAATTGTATTCCAATTAAGAACATGTATTGCACTTATGTAGCATTGTGTCATTATTAACCAGAAATATATAATTATGTACATGTTTTAGTTTATAAAAGACATAATAATCTATGTGTGAATTAACTGTGTTATTATCTGTTTGATTTGAAATAATAAATCAAATAAAGGTTTAAAAAGTGTAATTAAAATTTGTTAATTATATGTATGCCCAAATAGTATTACTTATAAGCTGGCATAAGTCTCATACATAAAATGATTTAGTCAATATTTCCAGTAATATCACTGTAACATGTACAGTGTTTCATAAATTGTATAAATTTATTGCAATTTCCTTTCTCTGGAAGGCATGCCCACTTTTCCACCTTCTTAATCAACAACAACAACAACAACAACAACATGTATTCAGCAATAAAGCTTATACAAGTTCATAGCCTTCATAATATGAATAAATATAAATATTTACAAGTAATGGCAGAAGTGGAACGTATAAATGTCTAATAAAATGGTTAAACACATTTTAAATTAAATTTGGAGAAACTAAATTCATCTAATAACGATTTGTAGAAACTACGTTCATCTAATGACGGCAAAAACTAACGTTAATAATAAAATGGTTAAACACAAATTAAATTAAATTTGAGGAAAATGAATTCGTCTAATAACGACAAAAACTAACATATAATTCATTATACTTAATGAATTCTTGTTTAATATGAAACGTTTTTCAGTTTTAAAATGTGATTACTGTAACTAAAAGATTGTAATTAGTTTTGCAATTTTAATAGAGTTTAACATATGATGTGATATAAGATACCTGATTTAGTTCTTTTATATATTAGTTAATATTAAGATATGAATCTATTAGAGGTTATAAGACTATTATATCATAATACAAATAATACCGGTAAATATAATTATTTACTTGTGGATAAATCTAATTACGTGTTAGATGTTAGTACATTTCATGCAATACATTTTACTAATTTTTACTTAACAAATGCGAAAGAAATAGTTTTAACATTTTGTGAATAGTACACTTAACATTTACATATAATACTGCTGATCTTAACATTTAAGTTTTAAATTCGTCACATTTTCTAATTGTAACAATTATATATTTATTGACAAAAAGTAAAGAGAACAAATCTATAATTGGAGAGAAACAAACATCATTGCTCATATATTATTTAAATACTAATAGGAGGAAGTATTTAATGATTAAAAAATCAAATATGTTGAAATAAAAATCAGTAGTTCCGTAGTTTATGACTAGGATATTTAACATTTTACTGGTAAATGATGTATTAATTACGTTCTACTTGGTGTCTTAAATTAGTTGCTTCATAAATGAACTTCGCTACACGTATTATTTCATTTTTATTTTCGCTGGACATTAATATTGTAAACTTTGAAACTGTTGGCCACCTGCAAAAATGTTGTGTTATAAGTTTTTTTCTAATGTGTGTATATATTGGACAGACTAACAAGAAATTATACTCATTTTCTATTGCGTTCATGTTGCAAAATTTACACTTACGATTTTATCTTTCAATATTAGGATATCGTCCTCTTTCTATTTCTAGATTATGTGATGATAACCGGAACCTACTTAAGGCGATTTTATATTTTGTTTCATTTACTTTGTCTTAATACGTTTCTAGTGTTAAGTTTTGTTTAAATAAGCAATACGAAGATAGGCGTGGAGAAATGTTTACCTCGCTATGCCAGATTTGTGTATAATGGTCTAGTATTCTTTGTTTGCATTGTATTAACTGCGCTTCGGTTATGTTTTGGTTAATCCATAGGTTAGACATGCCACTGTTTTCGAGAATGGTTTTCACGTGACAAGCCCAGTTTTGATTGTTCTATGTATGACCGTTATTCGCATCGTTTTTAGCATGTTATATATGATTTTAACTACGCTGTTTTCATTTGACGAAATCAGTTGAAACCAATATTTAATAATATTTATTTTCTGTATTTCTTTGAATGACATTCGACCTAATTCCCCATATAACGTGCCAAGATTTGTTGACTTATTGACGCATAGTATTTTTCTTCAACATTTTGTATGCACGGCTTCTATATCGTTTTCTCGCGCAGTTCCCCATATTTCGGATGAATAATTTAATACGGACGCAACAAGGATATCAAAAAGTTTTAGTTTGCTTTTTGTGCTAAACTCGTATTTATTGAACACTGAGAATAGTCGGTGCATTGATTTCGAGGCGTGGTCTGCTATACATTTTTGTGTTCTATTGAAATTACAATTTTTAAAGAAGTATACTCCCAGATATTTGAAAGAAGTGACTACTTCCAGTTTTTCACCGTATAGGAAGATATCAACATTCGTGTAGCGTGTTCCCTTTTCAAAAATTATAACTTTTGTTTTGGCTGTATTAATTTTCAATGTCTACGTGTTACAATATGTCTCTATGTCCGTAAGCATGGTTTGTAGTGCTGTTGGAGAGGGTGCAAAAAGAATCTGGTCGTTAGAATATAGTATTAGAAAAAACGTTAGTTCGTTAATAGTGAATAAGTCATCTATGTCTGTGTTTATGTGGTTCAATATGTCATTTACGAACATGATGAACAGCAACGATGAACTAGAGTCACCCTGTTTCACACCTTGGTGTATAAGGATAGGGTCAGACAAGTTGTGATTAAATTTAATTGCGGATTTAACGACACTGTACATTGACTTTAGGGCATTTATCATTTCGAACTTACATTTTCTGACATTAATTTTTGCCAAAGCAGTATGTGATAGATTTTATCATAGCATTGTTGATAATCAATAAAAATAGTGTATAATTGTTTTCCTGGATTAATTATTTTTGATATTATTGCGTGGAGTATAAATATGCAGTAGGTCGTACTTAATCATAATCAGTATATGATTTGTTAATTAATACTGGCTATAATGAAACATTAATAATAAAAAAAAACACTTGGGCAGAAGAACTTTTTTTAAAAATATATAACAATCTATTTCAAGATCCTTTGAATTGCCAGTACAGTTGGCCAGCCATTCACAGAAAATGAATCCAGCAATTTTATAAATGATTCAGCAACCTGAAATAAATACAAAAACAAGAATTATACAATAAGTTCTACTAGCATCATTTTCCGGGGACAATACATAAATAATATTGTATGAACACATAATTGTTTTATGTCATTGTTCACGTTAATTGTTTAGTGCAAGTTAACCTTAGCTCAGTAATCCAATCGTATACAAATGTTTTATCACGTGATGTTAGTCAGCTAATCAGAATACCTAGAACTCATTGTTTACCTTTTATTTGGTGCAGACGGATGCCCCACCATTTTGCAATTCTAAAAACCACCACCACCCACACCTCCACCTCTTTATTTCCATTCATCGTTCTTTTATGTCACGGCGAATATACGCCAATTAATTTATGCTATTTTTGAATATTTGATATTTCATGGTATAATATATTTTATATATACGGTGCTTTGTCAGCCCATTTTGCCATTTTAGATCATTTATGGCCTAACTTATGTTTTCATTGCTTATTACAAATTATGTCATTTATGGAAAAACTTGTGTTTTCATTGTATATTACAAATTTTTATGTAAATACAATGTATTGGTTATTTTATGGCATTTTAAATGAATACCCTGGCGGTTTTTGTCCGCCTATTATGTCATTTATGGAAAAACTTGTGTTTTCATTGTATATTACAAATGTTTATGTAAATACAATGTATTGGTTATTTTATGGCATTTTAAATAAATCCTCACGGTCTATGCATTATGGGTATGCACTACATTCCAACCTGTCCTATTACATACAACAAAGACACACACAGTCTTTTCATTTATTTTCAGTCCGAAAAATAGCAGTAGTATAACAAGGTTGTGTGAGTTTTTTTACCTACGTTTAAACATAGAATATAAATATAGCAAATGTATGAAAGTTGAAATGTCTAAAAAATATGCAATTATAGTGAAATAAATTAATTTAGAAGCATTGGAATTTATAATAAAATAACGATTAATATACAAAAGGACGACATTAGCTAAAATAACACACTCTAAATTAGCAAAATATATGCAGTACTGACATGAATAGTAGTGTATGCATCAATGCTACGTACAATATACATGCTGCTGTCACACAACGCGAAATCCGTCAGACATGTCTTACAAAAAATCTGGGTACCTGAGAAAATTTATAACACACCATATACATATTTTATGATAGTTTGGCTGTGATTTATTAAATATAGGAATTGTAACTGCAAATATTTGGATTCATCCTTATTAATTAACCGATGTGTTACTGACATGAATAGTATTGTATGCATAAATGCTACGTACAATATACATGCTGTTGTCACATAACGCGAAATCCGTCATGTCTTACAAAAAATGTGGGTACCTGAGAAAATTTATAACACACCTTATACATATTTTATGATAGTTTGGCTGTGATTTAATAAATATAGGAATTGTAACTGCAAATAGTTGGAATCATATTTTTTAATTATCAAATTATCAAATAATTGAATAATGATCACTTGTTTAAAACTGTGTATCAATGTTTCAATATACATGTGGCCAGTCATGGTCTCTGCCTTACAGGTATAATCAAGCCAGCAAACTTTCACTCCTTAGCCACGATATTGTGCGATTTAATTGACCTGGCACTCGTAAATCTATTTTAAGCTACTAACCCAGATAGGAGACTCAGACATGAATATGTTTTGATTAAATCCTCAATACGTAACATTTATTACTGTAGTGCATCGGTAAGTACGCAAAGTTTGTAAGCGGGGTTCGAATCCCAAAACAGGCACTTTTAATTTATTCAATTTATTTATTTGTTTTAATTTATTTAATTGATAATTTTGCTGACGTCATGACACGGAATCTCATCATCATCCTCGATTCTGACACAGAAGAGAGCTGCATCGATACTGCGAACGAAACAGAGAGTCTTTGTGATTGCATTTATATGTAGATAAAATAATTGAACTAAGAAAAGAAAAGGACACAAAAACAAAAAAAAGAAAAAATGTCATGAGAATAAGTAATGTTGAAGTCAAAGAAACAAGAAATCTCTTTAAAAGCGACAATCGGTGTTGAAATTAATATTGAGATGTCATTTAAAAATTACCTAAGCAGACGGCCAAGATGATCGGTTACGTGACTTCTCAGACCGCAGATTGTTTGGTCCCCACCAATATTAGGAAACTTATTGGACCCCAGATTTTTCGGACACTTTAAGAAAACTTCTCGGACCCAAAAGTTAATTTGAGATAAATTTATTCATTTAAAAAATAAATAAAATCTTCATTAATATCTATGCTGTGAATAAATCAATCATACAGCTCCATGTTTCCACCAGTGATATATGAATAACCAAAATAGTTTAGATTAACATAATTGTTATCTGAATTTGTCAAGCCAATTTAACAAATTAACAATGTAAGAACATAATTTTGGGAATGAATTAAAATTATTATGTATCAGACAAGTCTATATAGTTATTTATAGTACCGGTAATATACCCTTCATGTTAGTTATCTAATGAAATAACGATTTGAAGTCAAATAGGCATTTATACTGTGTATCCCAATAAAAAGCAATAGTCAGGGAACATTCAGCGATTTTTGAAATGTTAAGAATTTAGTTTTGATAACGCAACCATAAAAATGCATTAGACCATGACGATTTTAAATTATATCAGTAGAAATATGATATATCAGGGGTTTCTGTGTATAATTAGTATTGCAAATTGTGTATTCATGCTAAGCGAATAACAATTCGACGTATTCCGAATCTTCTTTCACAACATGTTATCTATAGAAAATGTAGCATCTTTTTATAGATCATCTACTGGAGAAGTTGATAGAAAGATGCAATTATAAATAATCGTTAATAAATCGTAACCACATTTTTAATTCAAATTAACAGTAATTTTGTAAATTCCCCATTTATTGAAATTTTTAGGTTTACGATTCTCTGAACGCTATTATTGATGCATGTACGAGTATATTAACACAGGTATACAACGGTTGCTGGCTACGCGCGCTATTTTTTAGATGACACTACTGTTTCTGGAATGTGATGAACTCGCTAGAATCAATGGGCTACATTGAACGGCAACACTGTGAATGAGATTTATGAATGGGAACATTGCACAATTGCTATTTATAGAGCATCGGCTTATATAAATGTAGGCTAAACAAAATAGTTATTTCGTTACGTGAATGAATAAAGCATTCTGTTTATGGCATACAATGAGAAAATACGTTCATAATTAGCCTCAGTTCTAGAATATATGTTGAAGATATGTTTATAACTTCATTTTAACCGCTTATGTAAACAATTATGTAAATTTATGCAAAAGTATGCAACAGTTATTGGTATACGTTAAACCATTGTTTGAAATTTGCATTCCCTAGAATTAGAAAATTTGCCCAATTCTATTGGCATTCAATTTTCCCGCTGCATAATTAGCGCAAGAAAATCTGGGTCAAAAGTGATCTTAGACAGCTGCGCCGAAAAACAGGAAAGATCTTGGCAGGATTCGAACCACAGTCATTGTGATTCAAAGTCTAAAACACTATCAACCGCGCTATTCTTCCTGATACATGTTGATAGGAGGTTTTTGTTATATGACTGTGAAATCCGTGCTTTACAGGCAAGATAAACGTTAAACCGATATTAAATAAAACAGCCGAGCGCTACCGGAGATTAATGAGTGCCAGGTCAATAAAATCGTACAATACAAAGGCGTTATATCGATTTTCACTGACTGTAAACACTGAACAGGGGCGTAGCTATCCCTATATTCACGTGGATACATAACATTGTTTCGGGTATGCAGCCACCCCCAAACCCCACCAACATATATGATTTTGTTTTGACAATAATTCTGAAATCTGTGTATTTTGAACATTCTAACATGCTTTTTTAAGCACATAAAATCTACATTTTTAAGGAAAACTTATCGATAAAAAACTTTGCTTTAAACATTTTACTCTGTCATTTTCTGTTAATATCTGTATGTATGTTTACATTGTAGGTAATTCTACCCTATCTTGGGCCTTTATCAGGAAATGTGAAATTACCACAACAAAAAAATATTAAAAGGGCCTATTCACATACTTGCAAATTGACATTTTCAGCATGATCAGTAAAGTCATTTAAAGTTTAATATATATTGAAAAAACACAGAAAAATAATGCATCTGGAACGAAAGCATACTTAAAATACATAACATTTACATCGGATAAATTGTAATTAGTACTTGGTATTATTATGTATGTAATTTACATGTTATTGAGCAATAAATCTATCGGGTTTTAACCATGAATACATTTCATTCATTTTACGTTGCCGCGTTTATATGCGTACAGTACCGATTTTATCAAATGCAATTGTGTGTGCTTTGAGAATTCTGATTACGCAAAATTTTCCGTATTGCTGATTTTCTCTTGAATGTTTTTTTTTTCATTCTATTACAAAATGCTTAAGAAAAGTGTTGCTTGAAACAGTCATAAGTGTTATTCCTGACCACATATAATTACGTTGCAGGTTAATCCATAAACCTGTACGCTTTTCATTTTCAAGAACACTGGGCACAATGTCCTTTCACATTTAGTATACACTGAACAGATTTTCTAAACGTCCACTTTATAAATTGTAAAAATTTGCGAAGTATGTAAAGAATATACAAAAAAAAATACTAGTACACGTTGAAAACGGTTTATTCCAAATATATAGTGACAATTTTATTTGAACCAAACCAGTTAATCAAGCGTAACGAAATGGGTTAACACGGTCACCCTGAAAACAGAAAATCACAAATCACTAACAAATTCAAGAGACGCGTTTCACTAGTTTGTATGTACTCCATGCGCAGCAATGATCGCACGGCACCTAACCCTCATTGATATTATGTACCTATGAAGGTAATTATGCGTGATAGATGCCCATATATGACCCACATCACGTGTAAGTTCAGCAATATTATGCTACTGTGGAATGGCTCTGACCTTTCTACTCAGCAAGTCCCAAACGTGTTCTATGGAGTTTAGGTCAGGGCTTTTTGCCGGCCATGGCAGAACTCGCACGCGGTTTGCTGCCAGCATATTCTGGGTTCCCCTAGCAGCGTGGCAGGGCGCATTATCCTGAGCCAGTATCATACCGCGATGAGCCTGGATTTGAGGAACAAGTACTGGCTGCAGGATTTCATCCTGGTACCTCTTTGCATTTAAATTGCCTTGAATGGGAATAACGGGGGTCTTGGTATGCATAGCAACACCGGCCCATTATATGATGGAGCTCCAACGAAATGATCTGCCTCCACAACACAATTGTTGCTCTTTCGCTCACCCCGCCGACGGTTTATGCGGACGCGTCCGTCGGCTCCTCGAAGTTTGATGCGCGATTTATCTTCAAACAAAACATTGGTCCAGTCCGCCCTAGTGAGTCTCAAATGTCGTCTTGCCCACGCTAACCGTGCCTGTCGGTGTCTTACGGTAAGTATTTGAACCTTCCGTAGACGACGTGCTTTCACACCGACAGCTCTAAGGCGGTAACGCACGGTAGATGAGTGGATCGGGCGGTTGTGCGTACCAATTGTCTGCCTTGCCGTGCTTGTAACCGTAGTAAAACGGTTACCTAAGAGTAAAGCACAATTTTCCTGTCCTAAAAGCGAGTCGTCACTCTTCTTTTAGGACGCCGTCGGATGTCAGCAACACTTCCGGTTTGTCTATATTTAATCCACAGCTGTCGAATAGTAGAATGTCGCCGGTTGAAAAGTCTTGCAACCTGAAACAATCATGGAAATATTAAGAATGAAATTTCAATGCGATATTGATTGATTCATTGCAAAACTTATATAAAATGTCGATTTTAATGACAATGCTGAACATACCTGCCTAATAGAAGTTCCTGCATCAAGCAATCTGACGGCTCGACCGTGTTCCTCTTTGCTCATTCTCGCCATATCTGCTGATTTTTATTTAACTACTCTCATGATCAATACATTGCAATTCATTTGAACACTCACCACACCGTGCACGTGGTCCCCGTGCCAAAAATAGAAATCGAGCCATCCGTTCCGCTTGACTACCCAGGGCAAAAAAAATCGTGTTTTCATAGTAGGGATCGATTGATGGTTGTGTAAAACAATATACAGCCAAATATTACACAGCTACACAGAACCATTGCCCCAAAATCATCATTTATAAAGTGGACGTTTAGAAACTCTGTTAAGTGTATTACTATCTTATTAACGAACGTCACTTTTATCGATTTGGCCATAGTTCAATGTAATAACCTAGATTTGACGAAACATATTATTACATGTCATATAGTTCTTTCTACTACAACATTGTATCTAGTTTGTAGATCTCTAGATCAGGGCTTATTTCGACAAAGTTCCTATGGAATATCTTAAGTCTTATTTTGTTGAAAAATGCAAATACTATTTCCCTTTAACATTGATCCGTAACGGGTTTAAATATACGCCGTTAAAGAGCTATGTGCAAACATTGTCTGATTTATTTTAGTTAAAACTATGTGGATTCAGCCGCGTACTCGCTTATAGGCAGCTACGCGCCTGCTGAAGGTCTTAATAATCTTTTTAGCACGACCTGATTTGCGTTAACATACGGAAAATAATTCTTTCCGGTGTGTTCATTTTTTAAAAATTCGTACGTAGTCAAGTCATTTCTGTAAACAAACAATGTACACCTATCTTGACGCGTTTATGAACACATCTTTATTAATTAGTCGTTTATCTGTGACCACAGTGTTTAAAATTTATTTTTAGCAAATACACAGGTGTGTGTATTTAGAATTGGCTAATTTAACACTAGACAGGTATGAATGATTTTCACTTTTTAAATATTTGTATCATAGAGTGTGTTTGCATGTCTTACCTTAATTTGATACATACATCTAACTTTTATACACTTGTCTTCAGCTCTCAGCTTTCTTTTTGAAAAGAAGAAAAAATTTTCAGGTCATGCCACGCCGATATATGGAAAATCACAGTTCAGAGCCTGCTTTAGTTAGTATGTGACACAGTCAAGTAGTTTAAACCCACATCACCACTATCTAACTTTACTCTAACTTATCTAGTCATTAATCTGACCAATGGCATTTTCAAAATCATCGTGGATGATTATTATAGATCTCGTGTGATCCTTACATTGAACATTTACTCTCATTGTCAGGTGATTTTAAGACATGATATCGTCCATGTGATGAGCTGAAAGAGTGAATGATAACCTGATTATCTTACTGTAAGCTGATTGAAATAGTATTATCCCACTCTCGATTTTTAATATGCCCACAGTAATAGAAACAGAGATGTCGAAATAAATTGTCGGTATTGCCCAGCTTGTCTCAGAGCATAACCGGACAAGTGAAATATTACCAAACGTATGTATAAATACTGTATATAACAGAAAAGCAGCAAAAATCATTTGTCAAAAACACAACATTAAGGCAATACAAGATGTTGCCACCCCTGTGAAAGTATGCCAATATACTGGTAGATATCGCATATATAAGTTCTCATATTCTACTAACCTTGGGTGCAGTTGGCTGCAGGTGGCAGTCATCAAAGCACTCGTCACAGAGCGGTCCTTCAGTCACATGTACAGGTGCCATCTGAGGTGTAGCCTTCAGCACTCTGCAATAACATAGAAACACTGTATACATCAAATACAAAATAACCAACTTCATAATTCATTAAACAGCAATTAATGTAGAATTCAGACAATTTCAGTACATTGAGCACTTCCTGATTAGGTTTGAGACGAGCAGTAACCTGGGTACCTGGTGAATAATTACCCGGGTACCGAAAATTAAAAAGTTCTTTTGCTTGAACATAAACCAGTCACCATTATGAAAATAATATCAAGTGAACATGTCTATTACAATGTTTTGGTAGTACCGTCACATACAAGTTGAGACCCAAGACTGAGTTAGAAATTGAAGGGATATAGTAAATGTTCACCTATGAAACGTTTATGTGAAATTGTTTTGTAAGTAAGCCGGTGTTCATTGACAAAACAACTGTTAATGTTTCTTTCGGATAATTTCTACTTGACTGTTTTTGCATGAAAAATACTTCAAACTCCTCTTTAAACTTAATTTATTTCTCTGGATTAATTTATTCTTTAATATAAGCAAAAAAATATGGACATGCTTTTAGCTGGTACTATGTGATTCTGTGATTTGTATTGCACAAAACAATTGTCTGATATGTGAATATACAATGTTTATAAATTGGCCAGAATATAGGCCTAGGGACATGCGCATACAGCATATAGAGCTTCTCAGGGCAAGATAACCTAGTTTCAGGAAAGGTCTATATTTTTCGTGCACTAGTAAATGTATCTAGAATGATATAAATTTAGAACATAGTTATTAACTAATCAAACAACTTAAAACTTTATATGTCTCCATCACCATTTCTATGATAAAAACAGACCGGGAATGTTAGTCACCGCGTGTGTCACATATAGATATATATGATAGAAAGAGATATAGAAAGATAATTGTCCCAAATAATACAAATACACACATTAGGCAAGGCAATTAAGGTACACTGCAAAGGAAACTCAAAATATACAGAAGACATCGATTAGCAGCATATATATATATATATATATATATATATATATATATAGTGAAATACAATGTATATATTGTGGAATATTGTGCATACACACTTCTCATCCGCTTAGAATACGTAAACATGTTCACTTGCGGTCACTGTGCTAAGACATTTACCAGACGACATAACTTGGTACGTCACCAGAAAAAGTTGCAAAAAAAAACGCAGTCATACAGGAAATGAGCTGTGATGACTCAGATACTGGCGATGCCGTTGATCCCTGGAACAAAATGATCGATACAGCTTTGGATTTTGACAAGCACACATTTAACGAAAGTGTGCAGGCTAGTATACGAACCGATGGAATTGGCGAAAATGTTGTCCGGGAGATAACGTATTGGAACATGCGTTGTCTTAACAGAAACGTCGCCGCCCAAGAGTCGTTAAAGAAAGTGAAATGAATGAATGCCCTAAGGAAAGATACCACCAACAGGGCGATAAAATAACCATAGATGATCTAAATATGTTAGAAGACTACAATAGTGGGGAAGCTTGGATGAACGCCTTAGCAGAAATAAATGTTCGCGAATAATATTCTGAAATAATACAATCCACTGGAGGGGATGAATCGCGGAATTCAAGAAGGAGGCCGAAGGCGTATTAAAGTAAATATCAAATTAAATTGAATGCAAAATGCTATTGTGAGCTTGTCATGTTGTAAACAACAAGGTGGCAGTTAAAACAAGAACTGCGCACGTACCTTTAAACATCAACGTAAAGTATGTTAACAGCTTATGCAATTTAATCAGTCTGACTGTCAAGTTTATATCTTCGCTGAGTTGTTGCCATGGTACACTTGATGTATAAAGTTCCGCTTTGTGAATACACTGTTGCGCGCAGTATCGAACGCTGACGGAGTTAAATTCTATTTTACTATGAATGGTTTAAAGAATACCACAATGCTAACCGCTAGTGCACGAAGATTTGGTGTTGTTAGCTCACCTGAGCAACCGGCGTCCGTTGTCCATCGTCAAATTGTTTACTTCAAACAACTTCTTCTGTGAAGCTGCTTGGCGGATTTTAATCAAACTGAGCAGGAATGTTCCTGTGATGGTCCTTTAACAAATTCCTTACATTCATTTAAATATATTTAAAAGTCTGGTCAGCATGGCAAGTAGTATAATTTTGATTCATTAAAAAACAAGGCCACCAGTGGGCGGGGCAGCTTTCCTTATATGGCTACCCGGTATATTGAAAACGTTGAAAATCTTATTGTCTAAAACCACTGGCTGGATTTCAAAATAAGTTTATAGAAATGTTCCTTGGGTGACCGTCTGCCAAATTTCTTCACATCATTTTGATTCGCTAAAACATGGCCGCCAGGGGGCGGGGGATTATTCCTTATATGGCTATATGGAAAACTTTAAAAATCTTCTTGTCTGAAACCACTGACTGGATTTGAAATAGTTTTACACAGAAATGTTCCTTGGGTGGCCCTCTACCAAATTCCTTCAAGTCATTTTGATTCCTTAAAATCATGACCACCAGGGAATAGGGCAGTTTTCCTTTTATGGTTATATAGAAAACTTAATTAACTTTGAAAATCTTCTTCTCAGAAAACATTGACCGGATTTCAAAAAATTTCACATTCATGTTTCTTGGTTGACACTTGACCAGATTTCTTCAAATCATTTTGATTCAATAAAAATATGGCCACCAGATTTCTTGTCTGAAACGACTGTCTGGATTTGAAATAGTTTTACACAGAAATGTTCCATGGGTGGCCCTCTACAAATTCCTTCAAGTCATTTTGATTCCTTAAAATCATGGCCACCAGGTAATTGGGCAGTTTTCCTTTTATGGTTATATAGAAAACTTAATTAACTTTCTTTTTAGAATACATTGACCGGATTTCAAAATTTTTTCACATAAATGTTTCTTGGGTGACACTTGACCCGATTTCTTCAAATCATTTTGATTCAATAAAAACTATGGCCGCCAGGGGTGGGGCAGTTTTACTTATATAGCTATATAGAACACTTTGAAAATCTTCCTCTCAAAAAGCAATGACCAGATCTCAAAAATAATTTTACAGAAATGTTCCTTGGATGATTTTGCAAATAATTTTGATTCGTTAAAAACATGGCTGCCAGGGAGTGAGGAAATTTTCCTTAAATGGCTATACAGAAAACGTTGAAAATCTTGTACGCAGAAACCGCTGACCGGATTTCAAAATATTTTCAGATAAATGGTTCTTGGGTGACCCTCTACCAAATTCGGAGTTGATACAAAATAAAAGTTCTCCATGAAACTTTACGAGTGTTGCAAAAATTTCCCTGCATGAACATGAATCAAATTCCCTTGTATTGATTAAAACCGTTTCAAAACGAAATGCTGCACCCCTTCTATTTTGACAAGTGCAGTGCGAATATTTTCTTATTAGCCGATGCAATATTAGGATTTATTCGTTCGGGACTACTGGCGGAAAATTTTCACAACATTTGATTGGATATTAAGAAAGGTCAAAGGTTGGGTTAAACAGCTACGCCGAAAATCATAAACGTAATTTCCACCATGGTACCATTTAACTAAAAATTAATGAAGGTCCTACAGCTGTTCCTAAAGGATGGTTTGCATTAGTTTTGATGTGTCCTCGTGTTTCCATCCCCATATGTTACCATCTCAATTACTTGATTGTTCAACATGATACATATTGTCTTTTTCATTTTGCTGTCAGTCTATCCAGTTAAAAACCTCTTTTGTCGCTTGACAAACAATGCCATTGTATTTCTGGTGATTGTATTTGCTTTATTGTTTGTCTCGGTGTCATTTTGCGCTCAACGCAGTAAATTTGTATTACCAATCTGTGGTCCGATGAAATCATTTCACGTCCGATTTAATGTCAATGCTGAACCACATGTTACACAAATTCCACCATAGAAACCACCATATAGAGATAAAAGTACATTGAAACATCGCTTATTGATACACCAAAATGAAGGAGTGAGGACAATTTATTTTTCAGAACAGAGTGGTCTGTATAAAGGACCCAATTGTATTTTATGTAGGCTGTCACTATACCTAAAATTAAACAGTGTGGGCGGCAAAGCTTTACATATCATTTGAAATTCACATATTTTTCACAGAAATATATGATTATAGGATTCACATATATTCTGCTGATGTAATACCGTGATATTATTTTTTGATTTAACAAATTATACGCTATTTTGGGACAACCTCCGACCGGTATATGTATAGTTGGCTTAATAGTCAGAAATCTCGACTTGGTTATAACAGTCTTCCTCACAATTTCAACATACTGCCATGCATTTCAACCCTAGTTTTATGCAGCTACATGACATTCTCCAACAACCTGTCTAAAGCTACAGTCACACCAACGCCGAATTACACCAGCACCATCCAGGATAATCCCAAACCAAGAGGGGCCTTTATCTGGGGTGTTCGGATGGAATTTACGTAAATAGCCTCGACGGTACCCTCGACGATCAATTCACATGGACTCTCAAGAACAATGCAGGATACAATGAACACAGTAACACTATGGATCCACACGCTATCAACACGATGCCACCAAGCAACCACTATGGATAATCTCGGTCATGTCCAGGACCGTCCTGGTTGGCAAATGATGACCCCCGGACCCACCACGGTGTTAGTACTTTTTCATCACGGATCATCATCGACCTCCAGGAATGGCACGGACCGCCTAGGCCCAGCACGGACCAGCACCATCGAGCTACAGAACCGCAAATGACTGGCCCGGATTGGAAATGACCAGCATGGCTTCGGCATGAATAGCTGAATTTTCGCGTCTTCATCATTGCTGATGCTGCCACCACGCTGTTAAAGCTTTTGTCACACCAACGTCCTGAATGGTAGCGGAAGATCCCTGGAAGATCCAACATGTTATCCATGTTGCGTCCTTGGTTTACCGTATTGGGTCCTTCATGGTCCGGCGTGGTCTTGCTTGACCCGGGCACTGTCCCGGAAGGTTTAAACATGCTTATAACTACCGGTATGGTCGGGGAAGGTCGAACAAACTGTGTTGGTACGCAACGCAGCCGTGCTAGTCCGTCGAGCAGCCGCGTTGTTTCGTATTGGTACCGTGTTGATACCGTGCTTGTCCGGGGCTAATCGATACATTATTTTCAACAAGTTGTGGACACGGACAGCCCAGGATCACCCCAGACACATTATTATTATTATTATTATTATTATTATTATTTATTATTATTATTATTAATACTTTTAGCTCGACTATTCATCGAATAGTTCGAATTATGCTACTTAGCCCTTCGTCGTATTAATGCTCTGGTTAAAGGTTGCGTCCAACAACTCCATATCTGTGTAACTACTACAAATATTCAATTGAAACTTCACACATGTCCTACGGGTGTTTATGTAAGTTCACTGACCAAGGCCCATAACTCTGAACTACAATTTAACCGAAATATGCCCCTTTTTCTACTTCATGTCAAAATTCAGGTTAAAGTTTGCGGACAACAACTTCATATCTCTATATCTGCTACAGATATTCAATTGTAACGCCATACATGTCTTCATGGTCATTATATGAGGTCACTGGCCAAGACCCATAACTATGACCAGCTTTTTAGCAGAATTATGACCCTTTTTGTACTTCAGGTTAAGGCTTGCGTGCAACAAGCACATACCTCTGTAACTACTACAGATATTCAACTGAAACTTTATACGTGTCTTTTGGGTTATTATGTTAGGTCACTGACCAAGGACCATTACTCTGACCAGCAATTAAGCAGAATTATTATCAATACTATTATATAAAAAAAACAGTCTAAATTTCACATACTACACTGTTATTGTTAGGGAAATTCATATTGGCAACGTTGCTAAATGGACATTGTGATCCAGCTTGGTCTGCATGCACGCACATCAACGGATCACACACCCCTGTACAGTTGTGACCAATAATGATTATTTCATTATTCTAATGTTATAAATATTAAAAAATTGAGATTGCTTATCATGTTCAAAAGAAATTTTGTAATGTGATTAACAATAGAATTGAAAAATACAGTTTTATGTGTTATCCGAATAAGTGTTAATAGTCCGAATATTTAGCATGTTTGGTATGTTTTGAATAATCATATTTAATTCAATAAATTGTAGGTGACAATAACATGATAAAATGTAATTTAGGTACCCAAACTAGAATTAAAAGAGCAAATAACAGTGCAATTTAATGGAATAATGGAATAATAACATACTCTTTACATTTGGTAGTCTGCACTTTTAATGAAAACAGTATAACAAAGGGAAACAACAAAGAATTGCACATACTTTCAGATCTAAATGTAACTAAACAATTACTCATATGTAACGTCTAAAATTAGTACTGCATATACCTTGAGTAATTAAAGCATTGCAGTACAAACTGGCAATGTAAAACAATATATTAGAAGTAGTATGTACTGGACCTCGGCGCCCCGCATCTCCTATATGTAGATTTCCACCTTTCTTTTGGAGTATCTATGTACTATGCAACTTGTTCTTCAAATACATTGATCAAATTATAGTAACTACTGTCTTGTCACATTTGATGTATTTTTAATCAGAACATTGTGTTTGGGCCAGCGTAAGTTCAGAGAAAGCGGAATGCATGCCTATTGGTAAATTGCGTATTGAACTAAATGATAATCCAAGTTTTATTTCTGTTCTGATTTTGGCCGGGTTTGGCATATTTCCAACCCCAACAGCCTTGACTATAAACCCAAGAATTGCAATAAATGGGGAATTCATAAACTTACTTCTCATTCATTCTCGCTATTATTTTCTGACAATGTTAATTTGTAAAATTTGACTGACAAATTCATGTATCAAATATGTTTACGTAAATTACTAGTATTTAGCTTATTCATGCATCACTGGTGAAAACATGGGGCGGTATATGATCGGTTTATTCACGGTACAGATATTAATGATTTTGAGTTTATCTCAAATTCATTTTGGGGGCCGGTACGTTTTCTTATAGTGTCCGAAAAATGTAGTGTCCGAGAAGTCTCCTTAGAAGGGGCCGAACAATCTGGGGTCCGAGAAGTCTCCATAGTAGGGAACGAAAAAATATGGGGTCCGTGAAGTCACAGTGTGCACTTCTAATATTATATTTAGGGTAAAAAATGACATCTCAATATTAATTTCTACGCTGATTGTCTTTTTTAAAGATATTTCTTGTTTCATCTTGTTTCCTGCTTCATTTGATGAGCTGTAAGCTGAAAACAAACAGGGACAAGTCTGCCACAGACTAGCAAATTGTATACTTTTTAAAGATCACTACTAACCTATATATAATATGCTAAGGACAAAAATACAGGTTTTTGGCATTGGATATTTGTAAGATGCATTACTGGTGCCAATGTAGTACATGTTTATAGGCATTGTGCACCATTATTGTAATGGCTAATTCTTGCGATATGGTTTTATTGCATTGCATTATATGATATAGTACTCATTCTATAGCTACTTAAAATGATGCAGTGTATTTGGGTAACTCTTGTTAATAGGGTCATTCAATGAAATTTCAGTTCACAAATATAAATTATTGGTATAAATGACTGGCTAATAAATGCATTAAAATGACATAAAGAAATAATTTTGCTGCTATTTAGTAACAATTGGTACTGTTACTTTTAACAAATCGCCAATGTACCAGTCTGAATTCAGTTAAGTCTAAATTGACATTAATCTTTTTTTAAATACAATAACCTGTTTATAAATGCAGCCTATAAGACCTAGGTTTTAAATTGCAAAAGTTGTTGTTTATGTTGCTTCTTTTAAAAGATTATTATAATTATTAAAATTATGAAGGCTATGATGCTAATGATATTGTGATTTTGGTGTTACTTGAATCTTATTTGACCCCATATCCTATATAAATAAAATGCTATGTGAGGAATTGCATAACCTTCTCAAATTGACAAAAAGTTGACCCAATAACAAGTTTTCTGTGGTGTTAGCCATATGGAAGAGAAAACAAGTGCACTGAGATAAAAATTTACTATACACACGCACGTACGCACACACACACACAGCCTGATTGTTCATCAGTTTTCCAGACAATTGAGTCAACTGCACCATCAATAACAATGGAAGTTGCACCATTCTTCCTTATTGTATGCACATGATTCATCCATACTGGGTTCTGAATTTAGTAATGTGCCTATAAATTGAATATTTATGTGTCACTGACATAAACAGTAGATTTTCCTTATATGGCTGTATTATAAACTTTCAAAATCTTCGTGTCTGAAACCACACGCTGGATTTCAAAATAATTTCACAGAAATGTTCATTGGGTCACCCTCTAGATTGGATGAAAAATGAACATGCAATATATCAAGTTTCATCGGAAGTTACTGTATGTTATTAAATCATGTTGAAATATAAGTGCACAGTGCAGTAACATTGTAGTAGCAACTAATCAATTTTAGAATAAAATCGCTCAAGGCACTGCAGCTGTTCGCTATTGCGTAACACGGGCACAAGGCACTTAATTCAAATGTTAATAGCCACAGAAGTTTAAATTAAACAGAACGGATTCGAAAGGTTTATTGAGATTGTGTCTAAACGAATATCTGTCTACAGTTTTGAATATTAGAAATCAAGAATAAAATTCAATGACTGTTATAACATTCGTTTGTACTACATGTAGCAGTGTTAGTGCACTGTTCAACATCATAGCATCCGATGGATCTTATCGACTCGTCCAATAGTGCACTGTTCAACATCTTAGCACCCGATGGATCTTATCGACTCGTCCAATAGTGCACTGTTCAACATCATAGCATCCGATGGATCTTATCGACTCGTCCAATAGTGCACTGTTCAACATCTTAGCATCCGATGGATCTTATCGACTCGTCCAATAGTGCACTGTTCAACATCTTAGCACCCGATGGATCTTATCGACTCGTCCAATAGTGCACTGTTCAACATCTTAGCATCCGATGGATCTTATCGACTCGTCCAATAGTGCACTGTTCAACATCTTAGCATCCGATGGATCTTATCGACTCGTCCAAATAACTTAGTACAATAGGCTCTTGGGACCCGCTATGGTGTGTTTTGCAGAATGTTTTGCAAATACATTGAAAATACAATAATATTAAAATTGTATATTAGAACCAGTAAATCAAAATAAATAGTATGAACTCATATTAATGACCATAAAATAACTTAAAATGACAACCCCGGCGCGTTATAATGGACAATCTTGGCAATTAGAGAGGTATGCCATATCATATGTCACCTTAAATACAGTGGTTATAAACTTATTAATGTCTTATTGGTAAAATATGATAGTTGCACTAATAGCTCTTTCAGTGTTCGTATGTGAAGAAAACAAAAATCACTGATTTTAAATTCTGATTAAGAAGCCAGAACCAGCAAACACGACGTGTTATACATAATCAAAAGTCAAACATTAAACGAAAATATACGTTAAACTTCATTTAGCTGAATCCTACATTCCGTGTTTAACTATAATATGTGTATCAACAATATAAACATTACTTGAACAGAGACATTGCTTGGCGATTTATAATCTTCAAAATGCGGCGTTTAAATGGATATTGCCACTCACTAAAATCAGATTTTTGTCTCAATAATGCCGTTTTGAATTGTATCTGTTATCAAATGTGGAGCTGATGAATTGAGGCCCATGGTAAAAAAACACCACTAATTAAAACGTTAACAGGTTTGAAAGCTAGACAAAGTTATTTACAGCACCTGTAAATTAATACTCTGTACGATTAAAATATAGAAAAGTCCTGTCAAAACGAATTTCATTTGAAAATGACAACTATAATGTCAGACAAGAAACCTGATGAGCCGTATTTTTCGTCCGATTTTCAATATCGTGTTCTTTCTTTGGGCTACAAACATAAATTACTTTTTAATGTTATTCCTTCTCGACATTCTGACACTATTTTTTTTTATAACCAACACATATTCTCCATAAATACATCTATAGTAAAAAACGAGCTTTATCAATTTTATAACCGGACACACTCTGTGGAAGACAGAAGATTACCAGTAATCTGTCGATAAAAAAACACGCCGTGGAGTTGAACACATTTCAATTTAAACCTTACAAACAAATACGATGCTGAATAATTATTAAACATTATATGATTGTGTTAAATGATTTTCAACCGTTGTAGCGTACCTGTGGATAATCTTATCAAAATATCATTATGACATACCAGTTATCGTGTACTAGAATTATAATTAGAGGCTTATATTAGTATTAATATATTTTCCAATAATGTGTACGTATTTTAATATATTGTGTATGACTCAAAAAGGGTTTTGACCTAGGGTAGCTTCTTTATGAATAGGTCTGCTTTACAAAGTCAGTATTATATCATTAAAATTAACATACTGTTCTGTTTGTTGCATATTTTGCAGGACAATAAGTCAAACACCAGGAGGAGTCGTAACTATGGCTACCAAGCAGGAGGACATACAACCTTCAGAGGTTATTGAAATAATACCTTATGTAGTTTACCTCGTAGACATGTCTTAGATGAAGTCCGTTATGCTTCGTGGGTTATTGGTATACATGTAGTTTAATTCTGCTGCGCCAGTCGTCGTTCGGCGGTATATCTCAGACAAAGTCCAATATGTGTCAGACAGGACCATAAACATATTATGTATTAATTTTGGCCCAATAAATGTAATTTCTCGAGAGTAGATGGATAAGCACTTAAACACCCCCCACTTTGCGGATCAAGCACAATAGCCGTTAAGCATGTATTGCCCATTACTTTTTTGATTATGCAAAATGTGTGACATTATTGGCGAAGTGTAAGCTTTTTACATTTAAATATCAGATTCAAATATGTTTTCGTATTTGGTGAAATACAATGGGATTTCCAACACTTGCAATCTCGTTGACTTCAAAGCTTACGTTTACATGGCGAATCACCACTGACATGATAATTGACGTTTGAACACACATTGCCATTATCTTTTCGAACTGTATCAGTACCACTATTTCTCAAAAACAGTCTGCGAATAAAAAGCAAGACAGAAAAACGATCAACGAAAACACCAACACAGCCCATCCCGAATAGTACATTGCTCTGCTTGGTTCAGGAAATCAAGGCAATCCAAACCCACTTTGCGCATACATATGTATTTTCAGAATATTTAATGAAAATTACGGATACCAGCGTTACTGCTCAGTGGTTACCTTCCTGTCCTTACTTATTTATGATTATGCGTTTTTGTTTTTTTTAATGGTAAGGTGTTCATCTTTGCCAGATGTGCTTATTCATTAATAAGAGCTAACTTTCATCATTATACTTTATTATTAAAATATTAATATATTTCTTATTCCTTGTTAAATAATGAAATAATATTATGAAAATAGGATAAAAGTGTTTTCATATGGAATAAATTTAAAAGGCAGTTCAATAATTGTCTACCTAAAAACGCATGTGTTTGAAATATTATTATTTTCAGGTTAGCCCACAGTATCTCCATACTGTTAGCACCACGCACACTTGGGTCTTTTCTGCCATTGCAGAGATAATTGGTATGATGACATAAAATGGAAATAAATAATATTATATTGTTTTCATAAAATATAGAATAAACTGCTTGTTAGCTCACCTGAGCTCAAAGGTGAGCTTTTATGGTCGCTCACCGTCCGTCGACCGTCGTTCGCCGTCCTTCGTTTGTCATTCGTCGTTCGTCGACAACAATTACTTTAAACGACCTCTTTTCTGACACCCTTGGGCAGATTCTAGCCAAACTTGGGAAGAATGTTCCTTTGGTGGTCCAACGACTTCTTTTCTGACACCCTTGGGCGGTTTTTAGCAACACTTGGCAGAAATGTTCGTTGGGTGGTCCTTTATCACATTCCTTTAAATCAATCGAATATATAGAAAACTCTGGTTTCCACGTCAACCAAAAGCTTGAGAAACACCAACAACGTTAAAAATCTTCTTGTCTGAAACCACTGGCGGATTTCAAAATAATTTCACATAAATGTTTATTGGATGTAACTAATTGATCACCATTATGAGATTATGTTTCCCAGACAAGAACAAGGTCCGTGGGTCCACACTTAAAGTCAAATATAAGAATGAACTTGTTTATAGGAAGCATAACATTGTCCAACATGTTAGTATTAAATAAGGATATCAGTAAAACTGATGGATGCTCCCCAATGCGCTTTGTCAAGCAATACCAATGCAATGCGAAGGGCAGATATATCAAAATTACTACAAATCACTACAATTGCATGACCAAATCTGTTACCAAAACTATATGTGAACATGCCACAAAAATGCCATATGAACATGCAGATGAAGTTCCATAACTAAAAAAAAAATATTTGAAGTGGAACATCTTGGTAATATGCGTAGTTACATCTTCATTGAAATTACGCTTTCCATAAACTTTTATTGAAATCTGGCCAGTAGTTGCTAAGAATAGCCTGGACAAGAATTGTGAGTTATATACTATTTTTCAGATTTGTTCCATTACTCCTAGAAAAATCATTGAAGCGCAACATCCTGCCAATATGTACACCTCCTCTTGGCAATGAAGCTTCCCATAAAATTTTATTTAAATCTGGCCAGTAGTTGCTGAGAAATAACGAGGACAAGAAATTATGCAATATATACTAATTTCAGAAATTTCAAAGTCCCATAACTCTGAGAAAAATAATTGAAGCGGAACATCCTGATAATATGCAAACCTAATCTTGATAATGAAGCTTCGCCTAATGTTGTGTTAAATTTCAGCCAGTAAATGCTGAGAAATAGCCCGGACAAGAAAGTCAAGAATTGTGCTTTATACATGTATACTGATTTCAGAAATCTTCTAAGTCCCACAATTCTGAAAAAAATAATTGAAGCAGAACATCCTGCTAGCATGCACACCTCTTGGTAAAAGGATTGGCCGGGTTTTATAGTATTTGCCGGCCCGGGCGGGTAATACTGGGAAAAAGCGGGTTTGACAGGGTTGTACAAAAATAGAAAATATTTCATTAAGCGTTGCCAAAAACGAGTGAATGACCCAGTGGATCTGTGCTGGCCCTTAAAAATTCTGTAACTATGCATATTATTTGATCTGCCAAACTAAATGTAAGTCATTTTCTTTTTGATATATGTTAAAGCTGCATATTATCTGAAGAAAAAAAAACAATATTGCCCAGTAATTCTGAGAAAAATCATTGAAGCGGAACGTCCCGGTAATATGCACACCTCCTCTTGGTAATAAAGCTTCCCAGAAATTTTCGTTAAATTCTGGCCAGTAGTTTCCGAGAAATAGCGCGGGCAAGAAAGTGGGACGGAAGGACGGACGAACAAAATGGCGACTATATGCTCCCCCCGAAAGTTTTCGGGGGGCATAACTACAAAATGATACTCATTGTAAGACTGTTTGTCACACTCTTCCATCGCAACATTTTTTTCTATTTTATTTCCAACGACCGATTTTCTTAAAAATTTGCGCAAACATGTGACAATGTATCATAAAACTAAAACAGTCTTAAAACAATATGGGTCACCGGCCTTATTTTTTTAATATTGGGGTTTAAATACGGTACCTGTCGAAGCCCTTTTTTAGCTTGTGTGGCTAGCAAAGTTGAGTTATATAAAGCGTTGATATTCAAACAAGGGCGGAGATTTTTAAATGCATCTTTTTAAATATTGTGTTTGGCAAAATATAAGTGCAGTTTAATGATAAAACGTTATCTACAGTTTCCTTTTAAATCAAAGCGCTGAAGGCACTGCAGTTGTTCGCTATTGCGTAACATTTGGCACATCTCACTCTATTCACTACTCAAATGTTTATAGCAACACACATTTAAATTAAACAGCACAGATTCGAAAGGTTTATTCAGATAATGTCTAAGCGAAAATCTGTCTAAAGTTTTGAATATTAGAAATCAAGAACAAAATTCGACGACTGTTATAACATTCGTTTGTACTAATAGTTATTGAACATGTTAGTGCACAGTACAATATCATAGCACCCGATGGATTTTTTCGCCTCGTCTAAATAACTTTGTACAGTATGCACTTAAACCCGTTATGGTGTGTTTTACAGAATGTTTTGCAAATATATTGAAAATACAATAATATTGAAATTGTATATTAGAACCAGTAAATAAAATCAAATTGTATTATATCATCTAAATGACCATATAATGAATTAAAATGAAAACCCCGACGCCTTATTATGGTCAATCTGGGCAATTAGAGAGATACGCCATATAATATGTCACCATAAATACAGTGGTTATAAACTTATAAATGTTTATAGGTAAAATATGATAAAAGCGCTAATAGCTCATTCAGTGTTTTTATGTGAAGAAAATAGAAATCACTGAATTTAAATTCGTGTTAAAAAGCCAGCCAGAACCAGCAAGCACAGCGTGTTATATGGACGATAATATTATGTTGTTTTTTTTCCCAAAAAGTCAAAAACATTAAACGATACTAATTGTGAACTTCATTTAGTTGAATCCTACATTCCGTGTTTTACTATAATATTTGTGTCAACATTATGAATATAACTTGAACAGAGACGTTGCTTTGCTATTTATAATCTTCAAAGTGCGGTTTTGCCACGTAATAAAATCAGATTTCAAACTATTGGGTAGTTAGGTTAGTTTTTGTCTGTCAATAATGCCGTTTTTATTGTATCTGTTGTTAAATGTGCAGATGATGAATTCAGGTCCATTGTCAAACGTAGGCCTCTAATTAAAACGTTAACAGGTGTGAAAACCAGACAGCTGCTTACAGCAGCTAACAATACTATGTACTAATTAAATCTATAAGGCCTGTCAAAACAGCTTTTTAATTGAAAATGAAAAATATTGTCGGGCAAGAAATTGATGAGTTAAACTTTGTGTCCGGTGTATAATATCATGGTGTTTTTTTGTGTGGCTACAAACATGATTATCTAACTTTTAATGACATTCTACATTCTGTCATTAAATTTTCATAACCAACACTTTCTCTGAATGTACCTACCGGCGGGTTTATAGTGAAAAATGATGGATATCAGTTTTATTACCGCGCAATCACCGTGGAAGACAGTTGATTAATTTGTCGAGGCGTTAAACAAAACTCAATTTAAACAAAACAAACACTATTATAAATATTAAAAATATTTAACATTATTATGAATACAACGACAGTGTTACAAGCTTTTCAACCGCATAATTTAGCAAACGTGTTTTAAAATGCTTAAAGGAAGTTACTCACAGAATATTATATTTTATAAATATCTTCTTTTTCAATTAATAAAGCATCTGGAGTAGCAAACCCTTATATACTGTGAAACAAAATGTAAATAAATTAAAATGAGAAAAAAACATTGCCTTTCATAAGGATCGAACCCCGAACGCCGTCGTGAGAGTTTAATGCGTTAACCACTCGGCCATAGTGCCCGTTCCCTTATGGGTGTAATATTCTGATAAGATTGCTGGATTGTAACAGACCGCTATTGCTAGTACCTGTACTGCGTAATTACCGAAACTGCGAATTCCATTTCGTTCTTCATTATTATTATTAATACGACAAAGTTAATAATACAACAAAAATAAGTAATCAAATAATTGTAAATAAAAATAATTAATCATACCCCACTCAACAAATAATATGAACATGAGAGTCGGCGATAACGACACGATAAGGTTAGGATTAGAATGTTTCTTCTCGGCTCGCTTCGTGAACCGTTCCCTTCGTTTTAATTCATGGTAAAATGACAAGTTATACATTTCAAATATGCTGCACATAAAATCCTTAACTTGCATCGACAATAAGCGAGATGAATATGTTAGGATTATGATATGTCCATGATTCTACTTGGCTCGTGACCCAATTAAACCATTTATCAATGACTTCGAACGCTGCATAGTGGACTACTTTCTTCCGCGATTTTAGTCTCAAAATTTGACCATACACTTAATGCTATGCATTACCGGACTTTTTTTAGTTTGTTTTAAACACATTATGTTGTAATCACGTTATTCATCAAAACGATGGTTTCATTTGAGAAACGTTCATGACATATTTCAAAATGGCACTTCTTACTTTCGCGTAATAATGCATGAGTTAAAATCATAGCGATTACAGCCTTCGGATTTTAGAAGCGGTACTTATAGTTGTTCTGCGAACAACTGAAAATGACTTAACGAGGTTAATTAGGCATTTAATATGCCTTTGAAAACATCAATAAATAATCAAATAAACGAATAACTTTGGTAAAACAATTCCATATACATGTCTTTGGCAATACATTGTATACGTGTATTTTTGATTATTATAATGCTTTATGAACTTTTAACCATTGGTTTGAACTTAATGACTTACAAAGATTTATATTTATTGATTGATTAGTATATTGTAACCTATATACAGCAAAGAAATAATGAAGCAAAAGAAGAAATGAACACAATTATTTTCTTTTTGTTGCGATCGTCTGTAATATTTCTTTACATTTTTGTGCATATACTGCTCTCTTTTTCTGACTTCGTGTTGCCTTTCTCTAATAAGCATATGCTTTGTGGCCATACGTCATATCCTCTGTCGACTTGTTTAAAGCTTAGTTTTGCATATGTGACTACCATGCGTGTGCTCTGTCTTAAAGATAATGCGTTTGATGCCAATTCGTTGGAACTCAAGATCGACACAAGAAAGATTGGGCAAACGGACTGTCTAACATTTCTTGACAATGGGAACGGAATGAACTATGAGGAACTCTGCAAAATGTTGAGGTTAGTTTAAGTTTATTTTACCGACGCATACTGTATTGTGTGTGTAATTGTGTGCTTTATAATGGCATTGTAGATACATTATACGTTGAAAGTACCTTGTTTTTTTTTCAGTTTTGGCTTTTCTAAACCAGATATAAAGATTGGTCAATATGGCAACGGCTTTAAAGCCGGTTCCATGAGGTTAGGTGACGATGCCATGGTATTTACGCGCTGTGCGACGTCCGCGAGTGTGGGATTTCTCTCACAGTCATATCTGAAAGCTATACATGCCAAACAGATAATTGTTCCAATGGTGACATGGGACCTGCAGAACAACAAAAGTATCCTTCAATTTATAGGAGAGTGTGTGTATATTGTTGTGATTAAAATCTAACCAAGAGGGCCATGACGGCTCGAAGTGGCTCATCCAATTACTCGCAAAGATGAAGACTTATATGGTTTGAACATTTTCGAACAAATGTTATGAATATGTACGCCAAAGTTATCTTAAATCATTCATATCCATTCAACTCACTGGCTTATTACAAAAGAAATAAACAAGAGTGTCGGTTCTGCGGTTCGAGATAAGATACACTGCGACATCTGTGTTAAGGTCAAGTCATGCTTGCCGGTTTGTTGTGCTTGTTCGACATAGGTAGATGTATTACTGTCCAACCTTCCTATATTTTATTTCGCCTTAGATTTTATGGTCATAGACCCATTATGCAAGTTTGGTCTATTTTGGGTACAATATGGAGTCACTAGCCATCCTGCATGAAGTTAATTCTTGCTTTTTTTTTTAAATAAATGGTTAATACTTCGTGTGGAAGATTGGATTTCCCCTCCAAACAAGGGTCCGTAACTCACGTCTTTGTGGTCTTATCAGGCCCTTCTGGCTTCTGCATCGATTTTATGGTCTGTGTAAGTTTGGTCCAGATTATACTAAAAATGAAGTCATCTTACAATAGTAAATTTTTGCACTTTTTGCAGAATCAGTGGCCATAATTCCGATGTTAGTGGCCCAATCAGGCCAATTTTTGCTTTCATCTGAGATCATATGGTCGCACAAGAAAATGTGTAAGTGTCAAGAATGATTATAAAAATTAGTTATATTCCTAAAAACATGCAGTTTTTGCTCCTTTAAATCACATGAGGCACACGAGTCCTTTTATCGCTCCACTTGCTTATTAAGAAAGGAGTGACAGAAGCCAAAGGACCCTAATATGCTATATAAGGATAAGGACCTGCCCTCTGGCGGCCATGTTTTGAACGAATCATAATAATTTAAAGTATTTTTTCAGCGAACCACGTAAAGAACTTTGTTTTTGAAATCCAAGCAGAAGGTGTGCATAGTACATGATTAGACTGCTGGCGGAAGCCAACGGTCTTTTGAGAGGGTAATTTCCAAAACAGTTATCGCAGAAAACTACTTCTTTTCATTGCTGGCTACCAGTCTTTAACTCGAAATCTGAAAGGGTCCTTCTTCAAAACCGCAACATTTCACAAATGTTTTCTTACCTTTTAATTATTCAAGATCATGTCTGTCCTGTGTATTATAATGTGTCTATCATGTGATTTATTACAATTACTGTTTCTAAAAAATGTTACGCCAAATTCACCCTTATTTTCGCTATTTACTTGAATGTAACCCAAATAATCACCTGGGTGTCCTGGATTAAGACCACTAAATTAATGCGCTACATCGGTTATTTTTGACTCGTTGTGAACGTGTTATTTCTTGTTACCGGTTCTTATTCTGAATAGTTTGACACCAAATTACTGCAAGGTATTAATTTTAAAACTATAGCATTATATAGAAAATCGAGAGCACGCATCGCATGACCTACTTTTAACTCAGTAGGCTACACATCACTAACAACCGATGCTCCTAACTACCACGCTTTATCGGCTATCATGCATGGCTCATTGCAGATTGACGTATTAACTAGCATGTACCGGTATATATAATTCCGTTTGCATTAGATAATTAACTTGAAAAATATGTGTTCGTTACTTACTAATACATTTTAATTATGATGTCGTATGGATCTTCTAAAGAATAAGAAGCCATATTATCCGGTTTAAAGGTAGGAAATTGAACCTCATTTAAACAAATGTTTTTTTTGTTAGCAAACATGCACTAATAATTCACATGCTTTTAGTTTATTTTGTCGCCAACAGTCTTTCTAAGCTGTCAGCGTTTTGATTTTTCTTTTAGTGTTGGGAAGATTGCTGAAATTAGTAGAATTAGCATTTAGTGTTCAATTCTTGTCTGGGCTATTTCTCAGCAACTAATCAAACTTTATGGGAAGCTACATTACAAAGATAAGATGGGGATAGTAGCGGGGTGTTCGTTAGTGTAAAGTGCACAATTTCTGTCCGGGATATTTCGCAGCAACTACTGGCCAGAATCAAATGAAACTTAATCGGAAGCATCTATACTAGGATGAGTTGTGCATAGTATCAAGACGTTTTATTTCAATGAATTTTCTTATAGTTATGGGCCATTAAAGATTGCATGAATTAGTTGATTGTGTACAATCATTATTGTCTGGGTCTTTTCTCAGCCAGCACCGGCCTGAATTAATTGAAACTTTATGGAAACCTTCATTACAAAAAGTAGGTAAACGTAGTGTCAGGATCTTCTGCTTCGTTGATTTTATTTAAGTCATGGACTTTTTATGATAGCGGCAATTTGTATATTGTGCACATGTCTTATACAGATATTTCTCAACAATAACTGGCAGGAGTTCAATGTATATTTAGTACTAGGGCATGATGGTATTTGAAAAGCACATTACGTGCATTGAGTATATGGAATATTTGTAAAATCCTGTACAATACGGTCGTTGTGAAAGTTTAAGGCCTCAGGGTCCTTTAACTTTAATTGATTTCTGTTATCCAATGACAATTCAGGTTGCACAATAACGTGTTCTCTGAAAGTTACCATTAATGTAATACCGTTGTGTTACAATGTATGGTTAGCTTTACGTTCTCAGAACATTGCATATAACCATACGCTAAACCTTTTAAACATCTTAACTTATAATATAACAACACACGTAGTTTGGCAACATTTGATTGCATGAAAAATGGTTTTGAATAATAGAAATATAGATGCAATTACTAGCTAAATATCTTTTAATGAAAATGTTTTAATTTTGGGGTGGTCTTGTGCTCTGGGGAGAAAAGAGAGTACCAAGAGTGTTCCCCAACGGTCCAGAATGTTTACCACTAACCAAACTCTCGTGCGTCGGGACCTGGACTTGAAAGCCCAATTACTTAGGTGAAAAGCGAGTGTACCAATGCACCAGCCGGACATCCTTCTTCCGCAACAACTCGGAGCTATATTGCCGCCAATCACGTTGCATAGCCATACTAAACTTCCCGGATGTTAATCCGTTCGGAGATCGGGTACATTGGATTTGCGATTTCCGCTACAGCTTCAAAGAACATTTTCAAAAAAACATTGACTTAATTGTGACAAAATTTCTCAAACTGAACTCACTTAACTGATAATTGATGTTCTTGAAATATTGTTTACACTGATTGATTATTTTTTCGTGCAACGTAATCAGTACGACTTGGTTACATCTTGCACAAACATTAAAATTATCGAAACGGCGTGTCCTAGGTGGTATATTTAACAGGGGAAAGATGGAAACAAAAAGGCTTAATGATTAAGAACGGTCAAGGAATTATTTTATATTCAAAATGTTAACTTAAATATAATGTACATGCAAATAATGCAGAATTTCTTAACAAGATATTAGTCATCCATAAAAGTTCCAGTAAAAAGGATACCAATTTAACAGCACTTTTGAACTATGGCCTATTTAAATCGGAGGAACAGTTGCTGGCTGAACTGGAGTCTTTGGAAACACTTAAGAATGGCACCGGTACCTACATCATTATCTTCAATTTGAAGAAGTAAGTTAAAAAAGGTCTTTTTATGTCAACTCTCCTACCAAGCTATTGCTAGTTGCTTATTTACTGACATTACTTTATCAAGAGCATTGCACATATAGGTAAATGACATTTAATGTAAACATTATAAAGGTAGTATACACGATACGACCAGAAATAGTAATATAAATATAAACATTAAAAATCCTGAAATTGTATTATAGTTTCGACTGAACATACTATAGTTATAGTTCAAAAGAAATGTCCTTAAAAAAGACAATCGGCGTAGAAATTAATATTGAGATGTCATTTTTTTTGCCCTAAATATAATACAAGAGGACCAAGCTGTGACTTCACGGACCCCATATTTTTCGTTCCCTACTAAGGAGACTTCTCGGACCCCAGATTTTTCGGTCCCTTCTAAGGAGACTTCTCGGATACTTTATTTATCGGTCCCCAAAATTAATTTCAGATAAAGTAAATAATTATTAATATCTGTACCGTGAATAAACCGACAAAAAACAGCCCAATGTTTTCACCAGCGATACACGAATAAGCTAAAGACTAGTAATTTACGTAAACATAATTAATACTTGAATTTGTCAGGCAAATTGAACAAATTAACAGAAAATAGTAGAGAGAATAAATGAGCAGTAGGTTTATGAATTCCCCATTTATTGCAATTCTCGTGTTTAGGATTCTCCAGACGCTAATTGATGCGTGTGTAGTAACATAGCTTTACCGCGCGCTATTTTTAGAATGATTCTCATGCTGGAGTTGTACTCGCTAGAATTAATTCACGGTGACGACAGTCGGTTACGGCATACAATAATATGTTTACACAATGATAAAATAATAGGAAATATAAACTCAATCAAATTTGCTAATATTTGTTTTGCTTATTTATCAGAAAAATGCCAGAAATTTACCACTTTATTATTTTGTGCTTGCGAGCTCAACAGGCAACATTGTACGTTGTGACCGACTGTCGACCCCGTGAACTGTAGCATTGTAATTGCTATTTATAGAGCGCGCTGATTATGTAGGCTAAACAATATAGTTATTTCATTATGCGAATGAATATAACATTCTGGTCATGCCTTACAATGAGTAAAATTGTTCATAATTATGTTCATTTCTAGAGTGTATGTCGAAGATATGTTTATAACTTTAATTTAACCGCTTATGTCAACAAGTATGTAAATTTTGAATTCCCATAAGTATAGAATTAGTTTTGGTAGACGTTAAACCATTTGTTGAAGTTTGCATTCCCTAGAATTAGAAACTGTGCCCAATTCTATTGGCATTCAATTTTCCCGCTGCATAATTATCGCAAGAAATCTAGGTCAAAAGTGATGTTAGACAGCTACGCCGAAAAAGACCAATTTAATATTTAGCCAAATACTTTAGTCTCGAAATAGATTATTGCTGTACTGTCGAAAAATCCAATAGGTATAAATTTGACCGCTATGCCATATAGCACCAATGCGCACTGAAAAATTCACATACGTGATCGTTTATTTATTATTTATATGTTGGTGTTTCATAATAGTTATGCCTCGAATCTCCATCTTATTCTAAATGAATTTGTCATATGAGGATATATATTCAGAAAATAAATGACATGAAACACACTTGACTGGATCCTCATTTTGTAGATCATGTAATCTTGTTAAGGTCAATGTCTTGTGATATGATATTTTGTTTCTGCGTTAATTCTAGGCAAATATTTGCTATACGCAAATTGCATTAAGATATAAAACTAAAACCACACATCTTAAATGTATATACAATTACAATATTTTGTAGCTTTTACACATCGGGTACATTTGTAGACTGGTAATATATTCAATAACATATTCGATGGTCTTGCTTTTTATATTAGCTTGCTATAGTATATATAAACGATAGATATACATGGTGTATAGCTCACCTCCGTTGGTTTACAGAGAAAAAAGTGGAAGACTTGAGCTGGATTTTTCCTCTGACGCTGATGACATTCGTAACCCAGAAACACCATTAAATGACCAGAATATTGTCGACCGCCCTGTTGTAAAGCCCTCCCCAAATTACAAGAAATCATTGCGGGTAAGCTGTAGCGTTGATACCTCGTAACTTTATCTTGACCCACTTTGTACTTGGTGGTAGGACATATAATTTGAATGTTCTTATGAGTTCCAGTTAAAAGCAATTAATACTTTAAATGCTCGTGATCTTGTTTGGAAAGATCACGGCAATTGAAACTAGCACGAGTGTGTCTATTATAGCTAGTGCAGTCTGCTTTGAAGTTATTATATTAACTATGTGTACTCTTAGTGACAAGCTGTTGCATTATTTATTGGGAATTTCACAAAAATAACATATATTATATTTACAGGAGTATTGCAGTATTCTATACCTCAAACCGAACATGAAGATCGTGATTCGTGGGGAGAAAGTACGCACGAAACTGATCAGCAAAAGCCTGTCCCAAACAGAACACGACGTGTACAAACCTACTAGAAGTGTATCCTTGGCTGGCCAATTTTATTCTCAAAAAATTTGCATTGTTGTGAAATCCGAAATGACACTTTTCACTATTGAATTGTGGTTCACTTTGGTGTTTCTGGTTTCTGATCTCCTCAATTTTCTGTGCCCACTAATCAGTCACTGAAACGCACAACTGATGGATCGTCAGCAGCTTAAACCCAGTGGCCAGGTTCATTGGCTCATGCGCGGCATCTATTTGTGATGAGTCTTTTCGGAAGCATATGGAAGAAGCGTTATTATATTTTATTGCATGACGTCCCTAAATAAAGTCCCTGAGTATTGTCATGTTTTATTTGCCTTAAGATTATTTATGATTTAACAAATCAATTATTTTCGTTAGCATATTAAAACAAAAACCATGCAAATAATTGCTGCTCAATGTATGAATAAGAAACCTTTACCTAGTGAGTTTAACATGAACCAGACATACTGGTGAAGTACATAAATACGGACTGTACTTAAATCCGGACACATGAAAACAAATGTGTTTGCACAATCAATACCCATAATTATATGGTATCAGTTAATGCACGCATCTGTCTCATCAACGTATTATTCATTAACTTACTGTTGGTTTTTCTTCCTCTCAAATGTAAACATTTGCAAGCGGGGGATTGAAATCAAACCAGTAGATCCGCTAAATAAAGCTTTACAGATAATTTTTTAAAGTAAACACCAGAACAGTGATAACAAAGAAGAAAACGTGATTACTGACTAACAAGTTGTAGTTTTATGCTTATTTTTATTATTTCTGTTTTTAATAAAGTTTTTTTAAGTGTCCGGATTAACGTACTCTCCAGCTGTATTGTGATACGTGTTACAAGTTTTTTTTTTAATACATCATACTGTTACTTTAAGATAGCAATTTCTTCTAATATTTTTATCAACACTTAAGATTAAACCCAAATTATTATGTTTAACTTTTTATTTTTGTTTGATACTACTATCCTGAGAAATCGTCCGAAATCCAGTCCCCGGATTTAGGTACTGCACCAGTATAGTGAAATAGATCTATCGCGCATTGTAGCACTCGATGTTAGCCGTGCTATTAAACGCATATTTTATTGTATTGTTTTATTATACGTGTATTTTATTTTAACAAACTGTTGCCAGCTGAGACAACAGTTTTTAGATTATTTGCTAAATGTTAATTTATTATTTACAAATTAGTTATTTTCAGTATGTATCAAACGAAGTATATTAAAAGCAATTGCTGTCCAATGCCTTAAACCATAATGAGATTTCGAGGCCTGTAAAATCTGATTGATCATAGCTCTATTATTTCTATAAATAAAACGGCTAGGTAGAGAACAATAATTTCGCGTGCAGTTAGGCTGTTGGAGACGATTTTAACTCCACTTCCAACATTTATGTGTATATTGAAATTTGAAACATTTTTCAACGCTGCTACTTTTAAATAAAACATTCGCGATAGTTAATAATGTAGGCATTTATCACAGCATAATTTGTTATTAGACTCGTTTCTTATATAAGACAAAAGCTTTAAATACGCGCTTAATGTTGCATCTGTGTGTAGAAAGATCATAATTATTAACTAGTGATATAATTAACTTTGCTGTACTGACTTTATTAAGTCGCCTTCTGTTACAAATCACGGAATACTTATGACCTTATCAAAATGATACAAATGTCATTTGCATTTTTTCTTACCATATCTACGTTCGGCGCCCTTTGATGCATTGCATCAATGCTTATTCGTGTGTCCTTTTTGAAAACATATTTTTTATCGAATGCGAGGCGTTCAAATGAGTTGGATAGTGTCAGCATAATTATAATGGTTAACGTTTCTCAGCAATCAATGTATATACACATGTATGGCTTATCAATCTCCATTGCCGGATGGTATACAGCTTTACAAAGGTGGGGTTATTTTAGGGCTTGCATTAAGGAAAGTTTGGGAGTAATTTTCTTCCAGTTTAGACACAGAACTTCCAAAATTGCAGCCAGGGAAGTTGCAGACCTTCCAAAATTGTATCCAATAAAGTTCCATCATGTAAAAATAAACAAGTTAGAAGAAGAAATATTCAGAAATTTATCTAAACGTACACCTCTTTCACTAAATAAATTGGCATATAAACACTAGATGAAAAGGAACTGGCCTTAAAAAACTTGAATTTTATACTTAATTTCATTTCTGAAATGCTCAGGACTCATGTAGCGCAATACTGTAAAAACTTCAACATATATGAGCAAAACTTCCAAAATCAGAGGCCATGAAGTTCAAACTTCTAGTTTTCAAAAGTTAAAGAAAGCCCTAGTTATTTGGAGTGTTTCGTCAGTCATCTGCTATGTGACGGTGCAATTTTTTAATAAACCCCTTCTAAAGCCTTCCTAGGGTTGATTGGGCAGTAAGTGTTGAAAGGTGGCTTCGTTTTGTTTTAGTCTTTCTCTTGGTCAGTTTCTTTTGTAATATTTTCGTGCGAAATATTCTCGATATTCTGTAGAAGCTGAGGCGAGTAGCACTGTTGAGATTGAAGTCGTCATGTTAGTGACAATGTCCGTTTTGCTTATGTTCGTCATGTATTGGTTATGACAGTGACACATTAAGTGTCACTTCCCGTTTGAGCTGATTACTTTTCATAATCAAGACAAAGTGCTATAATACTCTAAAAACTTTGTTTTTGTAAAAAGTATAATTTTACTTTCGTGCGGTGGTTTACGGTATCAGTTGCTTGACTTCTTACTGGGATTGTATGAAAAAATGAAAATAAAATGAGACGGAGCACCTAAGCATATCTTATTTGTCTATACAATGAGCGACTTTACGTGAATGGGCCAGAGATTGAATTTGACTTTGCATATATAAAAATGTATGTTGCTAAACTAAATGGTGTTGTCCATCCGATCTTAATTTGTTCTGTAAATAAAATAAATGATGTTTTACGTAAATGAAGTCATTCCTTTGTATAATATGTACAAACATTATATGATTTGATAGACACCTTGTCTGTTTGTGTTGATTTTCCTGAGCTTTCCTGTAGGATCAGATACAAATTACGTTCGGATTTACCAGAAACAAGGAACCAGATGCATATGGTCTCATGCTCTATCACAAAAACAGACTCATAAAAGCTTACTGTAAAGTTGGATATCAGAAACGGGTATGTGTTTTTAAAGATAAATATGCAAATATAGGTCGGCATGACCCTTGAGCTACAATTATGTATTTTGCGATGTTATTGACCTGTCACTCGTGAATATTCCGTTTATTTTCGTAAATCTTTTAAAGCTACTTACTCAAATAGGAGACTTAGACTATTGATTAAATCTTTAGTCCATTACAGTTGATACTGTAGTGCAGTGGTAACCACACAGAGTTTGTAAGCGTGATGTTTTTGGTTCGAATGCCAAAATAGGCACTTTAAATGTATTAAATTTATTAATTTTATTTATTTTTGATCATTTTGCTGACGTCGTGACACGAAATCTCATCAACAACCTCGCTTCTGACACCGAAGAAATCTTCACCGATACGATAATCGAAACATTGTCATTGTGAATGCATTTTATGTAGATAAATTAATTAACTAACAAAAGTAAAACAAATGAAAAATGAAAATCATCAAATAAAGAAAAAATGTCATGAAAATAAGTGATGTTAAAGTAAAAGAAAATTATAAAAAAGAAAGATTTTGGCAGGACTCGAACCACAGTCATTGTCATTTAAAGTCTAAAACACAATCAACCTTGCTATTCTACCCGATGTTTGTTGATGAGTGCTTTTGTTATATGATTTTGAAATCCGTTCTTCAGGCGCTTGGTAAATATTTAAACGATATAAATAGAACAGTCGAGATTAATTTGTGCCAGATCAATAAAATCGCACAAAACTTGTTTGCTCATTGTCCGTTATTTATCAGTCGATATCGACATTGGTTTGTCTTGGACGGGATCGATAATGGGCCAGGAACACCAGAGTTATTGTCCCCTTTTTGGTCCCAAATACATCTCTTCGTGAATAACTTACATGGTAAAGGGAAGTAAACGAAATATCAGGAAGATAATTGCCAGAAATGTGTTATTTTCCTTTGTAGCTCATTCACAGATATAACCCCGATAGTGAAGTCTGCTTATGAGTAAAATCAATACATCACTCTGAGTCAAAATGATACTTCTATTTGAGATCAGCATCATTACACATTGTAACCATTGAAAGCCTGCTTCTGACATGTATTTTGGATGTTTGTGCAGCAATAAATTTTCCACTGTCTGTCTTCGCATCCAATCAGGGAAAAGATTTAAAGAATATTCAATAGCTATAATTCATGTTGTCAACAAACAACACGAATAATGTGATCTAATGCCTGCAAGGATTAATTATTTTCTTTAGTTTTTTGACTTTTTAGTTAGTAACTTATTCAGTATCATTTAATCATGTAACTTTTGGACTGACTTTTGCATGTGGGATTTTGGAAGCTGAAGTAATTATCTTACATGATTTTTGACGCGGATTTATTATTTCTCCTGAATTGAAAAATACTTCTTCACTGTTTTACATTTTCTCCGTAATTGAAAAATATGCTTGTGTGGTATATATAAGTAAGGGTTTGTAGTTTGGGGACTGTTTTTAGCTCACCTGAGCACGAAGTGCTACACGGAGAGCTATTGTGGTCAGTCTGTGTCCGACGTCCGTCGTACGTCGTCAACATTTTACTTCAAACAACTTCTTCTCTCAAACCACTTGGTGGATTTTAACCGAACTTGGCAGAAATATTCCTGGGATTGTCCTTTACCAGTCTCCTTCAATTTATTAAAATATATTGAAAACTCTGGCAACCATGGCAACCAAAAGCTTAAAAACTGGAATATTAAAAAATCTTCTTGTCAGAAACCACTGGCTGGATTTGAAAGTAGTTTTCACAGAAATTCTCATTGGGTGACCCTCTACCAAATTTCTTCAAATCATTTTGATTCGTTAAAAAACATGGCCGCCCGGGGCCGGGCGGTTTTCTTTATATTGCTAATTTGAAAACTTAAACAATCTTCTAGTCTGAAACCACTGGTTGGATTTCAAAATAATTTCACTGAAATGTTCCTTGGTGACCCTCAACCAAATTCCTTGAAATCATTTTGATTGGTTAAAAACATGGCCGCTAGGGGGCAGGGCAGTTTTCCGTTTATGGTTGTACTGAAAACTTTAAAATCTTCTCGTCTGAGACCACTGGCTGGATTTACAAAATAATTTCACAGAAATATTCCTTGGGTGACCCTCTACAAATTCGTTGAAAGGTGACCCTCTACAAATTCGTTGAAATCATTTTGATTCGTGAAAAAACATGGTCGCCAGGTGGCGGGGCAGTTTTCTTTATATGGCTATATTGAAAATCTTCTAGTCTAAAACCACTGACTGGATGTCAAACTAATATCCCATAAATGTTCCTTTAGTGACCCTCTACCATATTCCTTGTAAAGTGGATGCTATCAACACAAAACTCTTATTTAAAAAAAAAATATATTGAAAAAAGAAATAAAACAACAAAATATCTGACAAATTTAATACAAATGTTCTGTGGTCTGGTCATTTTTAGGGTAGGTCATGTAAATAATTATAAATGTAGCCTATAAGACCTCGGTTTAAATTGCCAAAGCTGTTGTTGATATTGCTTATTTTTGAAGATGATTATAAATGTTAAAATGATGAAGTCTATGATGCTTATAATACTGTGATTTTGGTGTTTTTGATGATGATGATGATGATGATGATGATGGTGATGATGATGATGGTGATGATGATGATTATGACGATGATGATGATGATGATGATGATGATGATCATGATGATGAGGAATGAACATAAACGACAATCCAATATAAGAATTATATTTGCATATTCAAATTAAATACTCCCAATACTTCTGGTAATTATGATATCCCGAGAATCATATCAGGAAGGTACATAAAAACCAGAGCAACTGTTTACTTGAATCTTATTTGACCTCCTACCCTATAAACATGTTATGTCAGGAATTTTATAACTTTCTCCAACTGACCTATTTATCCTCATTTGGCCCAATGAACTTGGCCTGTGGTTAAGCAGCTCGCTAGACAATTCAGTAAACTGCACTATTAATAACAAAGGAATATTTGCACATGATTCTTCCAAGGCGTAATAGAAACTGGGTTCTGTGTTGGAAAGGTTCTGTTTCAGTGAAATATTTTCAGTTTTTCATGTTAGTCATGTGCCTAGAAATTTAATATATATACGTCTCTGATATTAATAAAGAGTTAGTTTTGAAAGTTATTTGTCCACTACTGGTTGCATGATCAGATGGGACACCTTCCATCTATGTTTCTGTCTGCATGTTTGTCTGTGCAATAAAATGTGGGTCCTGCAATAACTCAACAAATACAAAAGCTAGGTTCATGAAACGTGTGTGGTTATAGAGGGCAATGGTAAGATATTGCATTTTAATTAATTGTTGTTGTTTTTTTTTGCATCAGGAAAAGTTTTGGCAATTGCACATCAGCAGGTATTATGTTAAAACTTTAATTTGTTGGACTTCAGTGGATTAAAAAAAATCATAGAAAAATGACAAATTGCAGTAGTTATGACATCAAGTCTTCCAAGATTTGAATTATCATTTAATTACGTTACAGACGAAGTTATAACAAGTATCTAAGATAGCCATTTTCAACCAAATGAAAATGTGTGGTTATTAGATTGAAGTATGTCGTTGGGCATGTGGGCTGACAGATTTTAACAGAAGCACCAACTTTTGGTTTGAACCATTACTTGAGAACAAAAATTGTTATTGTAATAAAACTTCATACACAGTTGCCTCGCTTGAGGTTGCATCTGGGTTGGTTGTGGTCACGGGCGACATTATTAAAAATTGAAAAAAAGATGTCTGTTTACTAACTTGAGTACAAACTGAGTTACAGTGTATGGGGTGTGACCATTTAATCCAGGTCCAGCTAGCCCATTTTATTGTAAAAATATGATATGGATATGCTTGGTGACTTGTTTTAGAAGATAGACTTGCATAGCATTGGGCACAAAGACTAGTAAAGCTCGCACACATTAACCTAATACTCGTCACCTGTATTAGGCGCTCTAACTGTGCTCTGCGTTTACACTCATTTTAGTCCGTGCACGTGTTTCACAAGTTTAACGATATTGTGAAGTTTTATCTTTGGTACACTGAAAATCGTTATATCGCAATTCGCGGGTTCCATGGATCGCGATCGCGATATAGCCAGATCGCAATATAACTTTCCAGACTATTCATGTACATATACACTAGCCTATTTTCGCGTTTTGTTGAACAACATGGCTGCCATGGAGCGGGACACTTTTCCTTGTATGGCTTTATTGCAATCTCAAACAATCGTCTTCTTAAAGGCCATTATGATGCTTTACACTCAGGTGAGCGACATAGGGCCATCATGGCCCTCTTGTATAGCAGTTGTACGCATAACTAAAGACTTATTTACAGTTAGATGCTATGAAAACTACACGTGTTTTTCGATTTGCACAGTGCAAGTGGTTTCACGTTGTTAAAATATGCACACAGACTAATAGTGTTGATAAACAATTTTAGGTGGCTGACAATATTTTTTGAACACGAAAACACTGTTTAATCTATTGTTGCATGTAAAAGCGTCACAATGCTTTATATTGTTTTATTAAATTGTTTTCTGCCCAATGCGGATTTGGATGTTTTAATACTCGTTATGGTGTGTTTTGCAGAATGTTTCGCAAACATGTTGAAAATGTAATAGTATCAACATTGTACATTAGAACCAGTAAATCAAATTTCTAATGAAACATGCGAAGTATCTAGATACACAACTTTTATGCATGTATTCGACTTACTGTATATCATGTCTCATGTATAACAATGTGACCGTCTACTAACACATGTGTGTAATTGTATAAACATAAAAAAGTTCCATCCTTTGCAAAATGACACACTGAAAACTGTCCGATTTGCATTTGTCGATTATCACACGTATATGTTAAACAATGAAATAAATTAAAGCGCTTTATACGAACAATAAAACATGAAGACCAATTCGTACCGGAATTTGCAAAACCATGATCAATGCTTGACATTCTGTATTTTTCTAGTATCTAACTAACGACAATAACCTACCATCGCCATATTAAACTTTAAACGGATTCATTCTAAAGGCTAGAGGCGTTGGTGTATTGGGCGTAGCGGAAGTGAACTTTCTCGAACCGACACAAAATAAGCAGGAATTCATCCCTGACGACAGATACAGGTACGAATTCTTAGCGTTGCATATTTTATTGTATAGTCAGAGTAGATATCGTTACAACCATGCCTTAAACATTAATTTCATGAGCACGTATAACACGTTCCGTTGTTTGAATGGATTTAAGTAATAATGAAGTATATGTTAATGAATACTGTACGTATATATATATATGTTATACATATATGTTGTTATACGAGAACAACAAATGACACTCAGCAGGCTGTTCTGGCCTTTTTGAGGTATTAAACAAGTTTGCTGAGCTATCTTAATGTCCGTTTCAAATCTCACCTTGACCACAATTTATGTTTGATTACAAAAAAAAAACTATCAATTTTAGTCAAACTGATTCATGGCGAAAATATGGAATTTTATGTACATTAGCACTATGAATTTTTTTTGTACTACAGAGCATTCATGGCTAATGCACGAGTTAAACTGAATGACTATTACAATCATAAGACCAACCTACAGGATCCAAACACCTCTCGTTATGTGCAGTAAGTGAACAAACACCTGGTGACAAAATAAGACAAAAGTCAAGAGGGTTATGTCTTGGGGAAAGGTTGTGTATTGTATACAATGTAACATAATAAGTAGCTAAAGTTCACTTTGTAAAATTGAATATTAACAAAATACTTGTATTTTCAATATTTAGACATCTTCAATACTTAAAAAAATTACATTTACACCACAGAGAAAGAAGAGGGACTTCCGTAGCTATATGAGCAGCTTCGAATTACTAAAAACATTTTCAGCACCTTAACATTTGTAACACCTTAATGTCATTTTGCTGCAAATATAAATGGATGCTATATCGCTGTGAGACTCTTGATGCACTAGAAAAGGAGATAATAATTTCCCTCTATTTTTAGGCAATTCTGTGTACTAAACACAAAACGACACGGAAATACGAGCTAACCAACAATACTTAAAACTGACAAAAAATGGTCTAATAAACAAAGTGAAAATGCTTCAATTAAGCAAGAGCTCTTTTGCAACTTAATCTCTGGATTTTTTTCCAATTGCATTACTAAAAGAAGTAATGATTAAAATATGAATTTGTTTGGTAACCGCAACATTTGATTCAGGTTATCTGTTCATCCGATTATTATCATTATTATTAATTTATTGTTATTATTATTATTTTATTGTTATTATTATTTTATCATTATTATATTTTTTAATAAAATATCTAAGAGCTACGAGTATGTGGTTGCTATTTTTTTTTAGAGCCCAGCTGCCTGATTGGACATGGGCTCAATGCGACAATTGTTATAAATGGCGTAAACTGCCACCTTACATGGACGACGAATTGCCTAAGGAATGGTTTTGCAGACTCAACCCTGACACATATTATAAGTACTATAATTAAAAAACATTATCCTTCAAAATAATGGATACTATTTTGAAATAAATGTAGAATAGCTGGCAAATTTGGTTAAATGTATTATTTTTGTGTATGAAATTTAAAAAAAACCCATAAATCTAACTTAAATAACTGGAATAATGACAAACAACTCCCATTAATTGTTAACGCACAATTTTATACAAACGCGACACACATCCTATTTATTAGTTTCTTTACGATTTAATCATTGCAAGTAATGATTTCTATATAGTTTTGTTGTATTTGTGTATAATTTGGAGACATTTATAATTATTGTACCTGGTTGAATCCATTCACACTGATAAATGTGTTTCAGTCGTTGTGATATAGACCAGGAACATGAGGAGGAAAATCAAGTAACAAAGAAAACATACAAGAAAACATACAGGAAAACATTGTAAGAAAAAAACGAACAAGACATGTTTCTAAATATCCTGACATTAAACTATTTAGAGAAATGGACACGGGGCGATCTTCGGTCACGGTTGTCGGACGATTTCGGTAACAGTTACGGGTCTAACGCAATATCGCCCTGATGCAAACGAACACTTCAGTAAATATATATATTTAAAAAAAAAAAAATTTACCGTATCAGCCGTCGATATGCCCCTTTGAAACGGCCTATTTATAATCAAAGGGCAATGACTCACTGAACAATCATCGGACCGGAACGATCTGAAAATATGCACAAGAGAACCCTTATGTGATGCTGTATTTATTGTCATTAATTTCGAGTCATAAGTTCCTGACACATCGCGTGGAAACGAAGTACCGGGCGAAATGACGGATCTACGGACGGAGAACATGGAATATGATGGTTAGATGTCGGGGAAATTCATTCGACACCCAGACAAAATGAATGGCAGTGGAATTAGAATTCGGACGGGCGGGAAAAGCTTCCCCAATCGGGGAGCATAATAAAAGAAGTCATCACGTGTCCGTTACATTAAATATTAGATCTTTGTTATAGCCGTAACAGCGTCGTTTCGAGACCGTGATATTGTGGCTTTCAAAATAAGCCCTAATAGCTATCTAAAACAAGAAAGAAAATAGCCAATGAGCTTAAAAGGTGTAATCATGTACCTGTATAAGACTGTATTTTGAACACACGGTTTAATAATTATTACTATAAAATCTACGCTTCCATTATGTGGAGAAAAGTGTTGTCATTTAATCCAGAGAAATCTAATACGCTTCATATTTAATGTACACTAAAAAATATTTCAGTACATAGTTCCAACAGTAAAATGCACAATATGCCTAACAATTGAACATAATAAAGACCATATACCATTTTAAAACCGTTTTTCACCACTGACGCATTTGCGTTCGTCCGGTTACTGTTAGCGAAATCGTCTGACAACCGTGACCGAAGATCGTCCCGTGTCCATTTCTCGTGTTACCGAGATCCCAGCCAGTGTAAATGCTGAGATAACATACACATACATTAAATGCATGACGAGCTAAGAACTTATAAATATTACCATAAAATAATCGGTATATGCACACTTCGAAGTTCATTATAGTGTTAACATTTTCAACACTACGAAACTAGTCGACGCTCCTCTTGTTTTATATAATAATTATATCGTGCAACTCGCAGAGTGTTAACAGTAAATAATCGGATTTAATCCGCGTCGCAACGATAAACGATATTCGGAAGTAAAGCTAGGGTTTGTAAACAGTTTTTCTTGGAGGATCAGTGTTTTTGCAATAAACAGAATTCAGCAAACTATATGTTTATTATATTTGTTGTATAACAACGTAAACAAATACTAAGACTGACAATAAGATGACCGTTTAATTATAGAGTCCGAATTTAACCAAGTTCAATTTTTATGTGGCTTTAATTAAGTTATACATAAGCGAACATGTGTAAAATCTGAAATTTGAGAACCATTAGTTTATATTAAATATGTAAATATAAGAGAAATCTCTTGATACTCAACGTTCCTAGGGAGCTTTAAAGACTGATCCCGTTCATTTATCCCACTACTTCGAGAGAGTTGGTAAATCAATAAATTTATAGTGTCTGCGATGGATTCTTTATGTAGCTATAGTTAAATTTTGTGTCTATTATAAATTACAAATTAATTAACAAATTAATGACTCCGTGATAAGATGTTTACAAGAGAAGCAGCAACCCACTTAACATCATTATTGGCTATAACAGTACTGCACTTCACTGCTTAACCTTTTTTCAGGCATAAGACGATCGCGGCAGTAAAAGCAGAACAGGTAATGAAATGGATGTTGTATTAAATAAAGTAATACTTTGTTCTATTTCTCTTGTGTTTTTTTTACTGTAAATTACATTGTTATTCAAACAGATACTATATACAAAAAGAACTTATGGTGGCAAGAGGTTTTGGATTGTTTTCCGTAAATATAGCCTATACTAAGCATTTTAAAATTCTTTGCTTTAGTGTTTCCACATTACGTTAAACCTATTTGCTAAATTAATGTATGCATTACCATTTGGCGTGTGTTGTCCTTCTATATTTTATATAATGTATTAGTCCCCGCCAAAGTAAGAAAGGCCAAAATCAGGTGACTAATAAGTCGGTTAAACTTTTTCAAACAAGTGTTTGCTTAGTTTATGTAAAATGCTTTATGTTCGTAAGGCAATGTTATTATATTAAATTATTATATAATTATTGTTTCATAATATAATTCAACTATAACATGTATTCAACCAGAAGCAAGAAAACCGAATGCCAACAAGAGCCTCTCAAAGTGCTCAGAATAAACTTACGAGTTTTCAAACTAAGAGCATATTGGAGTCCAGTTCCCAGGTAATATACAATAGCCTCAGTGCGCTGTTGGTTTTTGTTAGTAAGGGTTTGTTTGCTACGGGGCTGTGATCGATCCATTTCACTATGATTTGGAAACAGATATCAATGATATGCAAACGACTTTGTTGTATGTATATGCTAGATATCTATGTCAGTGTTTATTTCATTTCGTTAACCTGTGTTAGAGTCCATTTGCTCTAGAGCTAGATCAGATTTGCCAAGTCCTTGTATGGGATTGTGATTGACTAGACTGTGGCTTTTATATCATAGATTATGTTTAATTATTTATAATAGTTTATACTTGTTTCAAAACACAGCATCTTGCATTTAACCTGAATGATGTGAACTACTTTTTTCAGACCCCAGTTGCATCTGGATCGATATTGGATGGTCAGAGTACCTCAACTGCAAGTACCATAGGTCAAAGCACCTTAAAAGCGGCTTCCAGTAGCAGGCAAGTGTGCTGATAGCATAACGGTCTGTTGATCTTAGGATGAGAAGTGTATTAGTGTCGTATACGGCCACTATGTTACAGATATATGCCTGTTTGGACACACGGTTATAGTTATTAGGACCATATCCATAAATGTAACGTACTCCTATGACTTAAAACATAACTTTAAAGTTTGAACCGTACAATATAACGCGGAAATAATAAAATATATCTTTAATCGTACCAAGTACAATGAATTGTTTTCGTGTAGTTTGTAGGGAGATGTCTATGGGAGCTATTTGTTATTTGCAACTCAACACGTGTATGCTCCGCGAAGCACTGCATTAATTCTCTACTTCGTCCGTCCGTCCGAATTCAGTTTAAATTGTCATGCAGTTTGTATGGCTGCATGCATAACCCAGCAAATATAAACTAACACGGGTCTGTTGTATCTCAGTCATTCGTCTAGCAGCAAATTTGCGTCATCATGTTGCTCGTATTTCAGGATTACGAAAGACGCAGAACATTATAACGTCGTCTTAGCTGGCACTGGATATTTCACTACTCCAAAAAGGTAAATCTATGACGCTTATAGCTAGTTCGCTATCCAATGTCATAATAATTAACGAGTGTGTATTTTTTTACAAGTTTTTGGTTTTTATAGTTCTCCAAGTACACCTAAAAGGAAGAGCTCGGCAGAAGATGTTTGCACTGAGTTGGCAAAGAAAAGCAAACCTAATTTAACAGCAAATCAGGAAAATACAACCACATATGGCAGAGAACAGAAGCCTGAAACCTGCAGTGGATGTATGGAACGGTCTAAAAACAGTCAAGAAATATCTGCAAATCAAGAAAACTTTAAAGGTATACAACTATTATTGCTTGAGAAAACGAAAGAATTAGAAAGCGCAAAACGATTGTTGAATTCCCAAACGAAGAAAATAAAGGACTTGGAAAGCGCAAACCAAAAGAAAAACGAAGAATTAGAAAGCACAAAACAAAAATTGCATGAAAAAACTATAGAGTTAGAAAAAACGAATCAAACGTTAACAAGCTTGCGAACAGTGCTGAGTCAGCACAGCAACCAATGAACATGTGTACGAGGCAGTCGCCCATTTAACATTGTAAAAGACAAACACACGATTACCTTATAAACATTCAAATACCATTTCAAGCAGTATTGTTTCTTATATGGTTTGTTTTGGGGTGACTTAAGTGCCTTTAAGCTGTGTAACAAAAGATCCCTTAATCTTGGATTCTTGCAAGTATCGCTTTTATTTAGTCGTTTTCACCATGGTTATTGAAATCCTCTGATTTTATGTTTCCTGTTTTTGTTGTACATTTGTTGTTAAATAATGTTTCTGTCCCTGCCATATCATTAAATATAAAAATCAATCATGGAACAAAACTTGTTTGGGGTCCATTGAATATGTATTGAATGTCTGGAGGTTTTAAACTATTTCTGTTCTGTACATATATTATAGATTTTACCAACAGTCTGTACAAATGCGAGTGAGAACCGTTATAAACATGGACGCGTCGATACAGGTTTATCAGAATATTTATAAATGCAGACGATTGTAGCTTGTTTATAAACAGAAAACCACTATTCCCCTGTTTACAATAAATGGTTGAACGCCTCATTGTCAACAAAATTAAAACCGACTATATTGTGCGATTTTATTGACCTGGCACTCATAATTATTCCGTGTATTTTCGTTAATCTATTTTAAGCTACTAACCCAGATAGGAGACTCGGACACGAACATGTATTTATTAAATCCTAAGTACGTATCAGTTGATACTGTAGTGCAGAGGTAAGTGCGCTTAGTTTTTAAGCGAGATGTTTTGGGTTCGAAACCCAAAACAGGCACTTGTAATCTTTTTTTATTTTTATTATTTTAATTTATTTGATTGATCATTTTCCAGACGTCATGACACGGTATCTCATCATCAACCTCGATTCTGACACAGAACAGAGCTGCATTGATACTGCGAGCGACACATAGTCTTTTTGTATGCATGTAGATAAAATAATTAAACTAAGAAAAAATAAATAAACAAAGGGACAGAAAACAATAATATATAATTAGACAAAATGTCACGAGAATAAGTGATGTTGAAGTTAAAGAAGATAGGAAAAAAGAAAGATTTTGGCTGGATTCGAACCACAATCATTGTGATTCAAAGTCTAAAACACTATACACCGCGCTATTCTTCCTGAAACATGTTATATGACTGTGAAAAATCCGTGCTCTACATGCTAGATAAACGTTAAACCGATATAAATAAAACAGCCGAGCGCTACCGGAGATTAATGAGTGTCAGGTAAATAAAATCGCACAATATAAAAAGTTGGTTTAAATTTTGTTGGTAATTGGGGTATCAACCATTGTCTGTAAATAGGGGGAATCGTGGTTTTCTGTTAACAAACACGCTGTAATCGTCTGTAATTTAAATCGTTCGATTTAACTGTATCGATCAGTCCATGTTTATAACGGTTCCCAATTGCATTGTTACCGACTGTACATTTGTATGTTTATCGTTGTTTATCTGAAACCATCGTCAAAACCCACGTGCTGACCAAAGAAATAACACGTAGCATTTAAATACTTTTCAAATGAAGCCTGGAAAACAATTATCAGTTGACCGGTTATTATACACCGCTCAAAAACTGTTAACTGCCACTTGCTACGTGCTTCATGAACCACACGCGGAACAACGGTACATATGATAAAAGAAAACACACCCTACATGTAACTGTTTTAATAACGCGTCGTTTCATTGGTTGAATTTTCCGTGCAGACTTGGACACGGAACCAATGAGATGTCTCATTAATTATTCATGATTACGAGACTTTGCTAGCCCAATCTTGGTCTGATCTCATAAGTGAAGCATAGCGTTTTCAAGCGAACGTGGGTTCCGACGATGGCTTTCAACATGTAAGATAAATTGTTATGTCCAATATTGTTTATGTATATAAAATCGTAGAGTGAAACGTTTTAATATGTTTAATGGTATATTAAATGCATACTAATACTATTGCATAGCCTGTAGGTGTATAGAATATTACTTAGTTTAATGTTTGTTTTTCACGAATGTGCATGGCTGACATAAATGTATTTTATTACATACTGTGTAGTATCTTTTATATGGATTAATCTATTAACCGATATGCATAGTATCACGTAGGGTTTTTTATATTACCTTTTTATATGTGGGTACTCATTTTTATACATTTATTCATTATATAATATTAAACAAACATGTTCTACATAAAATTAATGATATTAAGTAATATTAAATGTAAGTTTATTTCATATTCACATTGTTGAAGATAGTTAAATACTAACAACACTAACCATTTGTTATCAACTTATCCATATTATATGAGACATATCATCACATTTAGACAGAACTGTGGTCCAGGAAAGATTCCATGTCCTTGTATTGTAGTTGCAGAAAAAAATGTGTGTACGTTCACAATTACAATCATTGTTAAAATTGTTTAATCTTTAACAGTAAACTTATTGTTTACAGATAACTTGTAATTTGATATATATTTTTCATATAGATTTCATAGTTGTATTTATTGTATTTCTTGTTGTATTTTTTTATAATCTTCTGCAGTGCTATATGAGATATGAAAAATAAGCTATGGGCATGTAACCAACAGAGTAAAATGTATTAATGAAAGGCTGATTTGTTTGGATTGTATCCATGGAAACGATGCCTAGCAATTTTAGATGCTCCGGTCACACGCTAATGATAGAAAGAGGTAGACACTTAAATATTGCACGCGAATTATTTACTGCCCCTTATGTTTGACAATAAATGTTCTTGTTCTTGAGGATGAGTATAACCCAGTGCTCGTTTGCCCCTCATATGATGCTCTGCGACGTGAATCTTTCCGTGAAGAATGGCTCTCGCATGCTAGTTTGCAACTGTTTTATAATATTATGTCATAAAAATCTACTTACGATATATTCTCGCTTGCAAACTATCTATACAAATCCTTCGAGCTTAGGAAACAATTAATCCAGTGACGAAGGAGATGTGTTTTAAAAACGAAAGACGTTCGATGGACATGTATACGGTAATATATTGGATACAATGTACAGGCTGTACAATTTTAATACTTTACATTTACTTGGTTTTGTTTTTCTTCTACAACTTTCAGATGTTTATATTTATATGTACATTTTTTCTTTTATTTTTATTTATCAGTGTAATATTGTGTTATTGTGTACCGATTCTAAATGTTTTCTCCGTTACGTACTTATGAAACTCCTAAAATAATATGTTTGCTTAATATATTTCTTTCTATTTATTGTTAATATATGTGTATTATTTATATAAATGCATGACGCACTGTACAACTATTATCATGTATTCTGGGCTGGTGGCCTTAAATTATAATAAACGACATGTTATGTTATGTTATGTATCGTCACATTGGAATGGCAGCGGGGATAAAACATAATGCGGGAGTATACTGTTTTGAGCATGATCCTCCATTCGTATGTCTGCCTATAGATTCTGACATGTCCGAGTTCGAGCAAATCTGTCTTAGCGTTAGGTATATCCGGTAAGACTGACCTGAGTTCATTTGAATGTCAATCTGTCTTAACGTTAAGTATATCCGGTTAGACTGACTTGAGTTCATTTGAATGCCAATATGTCTTAGAGTTAAGCCTGTCAGGTTAGACAGACCCGAGTTCATTTGAATGTCAGTCTGTCTCAGCGTTAAGTATATCTAGTGATACTGACATTTGAATGTCAGTCTGTCTCAGCGTTAAGTATATCTAGTGATACTGACATTTGAATGTCAGTCTGTCTCAGCGTTAAGTATATCTAGTGATACTGACATTTGAATGTCAGTCTGTCTCAGCGTTAAGTATATCTACTGATACTGACATTTGAATGTCAGTCTGTCTCAGCGTTAAGTATATCTAGTGATACTGACATTTGAATGTCAGTCTGTCTCAGCGTTAAGTATATCTAGTGATACTGACATTTGAATGTCAGTCTGTCTCAGCGTTAAGTATATCCGGTGATACTGACTAGAGTTCATTTAAATGACAATCTGTCTTAGCGTTAAGTGTATCATGTTATATTGACACCAGTTCATTTGCAATTTAATCTGTCTTAGCTCTTAGTCTATCAGGTTAAATTACCCGCGTTCATTTGAAGTCAATCTGCCTTAGGTCTATAAGGTTAGACTGACCCGAGTTCTCTGAATGCCAATCTGTCACAGCGCTGAGTCTATCTTGTTAGTTTAACCCGAGTTCATTTGAAAGCCAATCTGTCTTAGGGTTAGGTCTTTAATGATAGACTGACCTGAGTTCATCTGAATGCCAATCTGTTATAGCGCTAAGTCTATCTGGTTAGTTTAACCCGAGTTCATTTGAAAGCCAATCTGTCTTAGGGTTAGGTCTATAATGTTAGACTGACCCGAGTTCATCTGAATGCAAATCTTCTATAGCGCTAAGTCTATCTGGTTAGTTTAACCAGAGTTCATTTGAAAACCAATCTGTCTTAGGGTTAGGTCTATAATGTTAGACTGACCCGAGTTCATCTGAATGCCAATCTGTTATAGCGCTCAGTCTATATGGTTAGTTTAACCCGAGTTCATTTGAAAGCCAATCTGTCTTAGGGTTAGGTCTTTAATGATAGGCTGACCCGAGTTCATCTGAATGCCAATCTGTCATAGCGCTGAGTCTATCTTGTTAGTTTAACCCGAGTTCATTTGAAAGCCAATCTGTCTTAGGGTTAGGTCTATAATGTTAGACTGACCCGAGTTCATCTGAATGCCAATCTGTTATAGCGCTAAGTCTATATGGTTAGTTTAACCCGAGTTCGTTTTAAGCCAATCTGTCTTGGGGTTAGGTCTATAATGTTAGACTGACTCGTGTTCGTGTTCATCTGAATGCCAATCGGGCATAGCGTTAAGACTATCTGATTAGTTGAACCCGAGTTCATTTGAAAGCCCATATGTCTTAGGGTTTGGTCAATAATGTTATACTGACCCGAGTTCATCTGAATGCCAATCTGTCATAGCGCTAAGTCTATCTGGTTAGTTGAACCCGAGTTCATTTGAAAGCCCATATGTCTTAGGGTTTGGTCAATAATGTTATACTGACCCGAGTTCATTTGAAAGCCAATCTGTCTTAGGGTTAGGTATATAATGTTTGACTGACACGAGTTTATCTGAATGCCAATCTGTCATAGCGCTAAGTCTATCTGGTTAGTTTAACCCGAGTTCATTTGAAAGCCAACCTGTCTTAGGGTTATGTATATAACGTTAGACTGACCCGAGTTCATCTGAATGCCAATATGTCATAGCGCTAAGTCAATCTGGTTAGTTTAACCCGAGATCATTAGAAAGCCAACCTGTCTCAGCGTTAAGTCTGTCACATTGTATTTGCAGATAACAAAATGTGTTGCATTGCATATTGAAAATCAATTATTGTATACATATTGTTCGTAATTTATCGTTGTTTTACTATAACATATCTATAATTTTCATTTATCAATTATTTATAATTTATATATTGATTATATGATACGTTCCAAAAATGTTTGCACCCTGATGTGTTTCTTATAAAAAAGAGGATACATTTATGAAACTTCTCAGTATATCTACTTTAGTAAGTCTGAATGTGCTAATTCATATAAGAGATCCAGACTCCCCGCGCAGTTTTAGTGTAGAGTGTTGTAGAGTTGTGTAGTAAGTTTTCATTTGAATGCACTATTAAACAGATAACTTCATACTTCAGTTGTTATTCAGCTCATTTTGCACATTATATAACTAACAAGATCGATTCACTAATTTTATTCACCTTAGTTCAATAACTCAATATCTGCAGTGCAAACTGTAAGCACTTTATCAGTTTTTGAACTGTGGTGACGTAATAAATACATTTTGTGTGGACCAGTTACTTTAATTGTGTCATTATTAATATTATAAGAGATTAACAGCTATGTAATAAGGATTGGGAATACCACTGTAGAGCATCGTGCAATGATGTTACATACGATCCCATGTTGGGAATACCACTGTAGAGCATCGTGCAATGATGTAACATACGACCCGATGTTGGGAATACCACTGTAGAGCATCGTGCAATGATGTTACATACGACCCCATGTTGGGAATACCACTGTAGAGCATCGTGCAATGATGTTACATACGATCCCATGTTGGGAATACCACTGTAGAGCATCGTGCAATGATGTTACATACGATCCCATGTTGGTAATACCCCTGTAGAGCATCGTGCAATGATGTTACATACGATCCCATGTTGGGAATACCACTGTAGAGCATCGTGCAATGATGTTACATACGACCCCATGTTGGGAATACCCCTGTAGAGCATCGTGCAATGATGTTACATAAGACCCCATGTTGGGAATACCCCTGTAGAGCATCGTGCAATGATGTTACATACGATCCCATGTTGGGAATACCACCGTAGAGCATCGTGCAATGATGTTACATACGATCCCATGTTGGGAATACCCCTGTAGAGCATCGTGCAATGGTGTTACATATTATCCCATGTTGGGAATACCCCTGTAGAGCATCGTGCAATTATGTTACATACGACCCCATGTTGGGAATACCCCTGTAGAGCATCGTGCAATGATGTTACATACGATCCCATGTTGGGAATACCCCTGTAGAGCATCGTGCAATGATGTTACATACGATCCCATGTTGGGAATACCACTGTAAAGCATCGTGCCATGATGTAACATACGACCCCATGTTGGGAATACCCCTGTAGAGCATCGTGCAATGATGTAACATACGACCCCATGTTGGGAATACCCCTGTAGAGCATCGTGCAATGATGTAACATACGATCCCATGTTGGGAATATCCCTGTAGAGCATCGTGCAATGATGTTACATACGATCCCATGTTGGGAATACCACTGTAGAGCATCGTGCAATGATGTTACATACGATCCCATGTTGGGAATACCACTGTAGAGCATCGTGCAATGATGTTACATACGACCCCATGTTGGGAATACCCCTGCAGAGCATCGTGCAATGATGTTACATACGATCCCATGTTGGGAATACCACTGTAGAGCATCGTGCAATGATGTTACATACGACCCCATGTTGGGAATACCCCTGTAGTACATCGTGCAATGATGTAACATACGACCCCATGTTGGGAATACCCCTGTAGAGCATCGTGCAATGATATTACATACGACCCCATGTTGGGAATACCCCTGTAGAGCATCGTGCAATGATGTTACATACGATCCCATATTGGGAATACCCCTGTAGAGCATCGTGCAATGATGTTACATACGATCCCATGTTGGGAATACCCCTGTAGAGCATCGTGCAATGATGTTACATACGATCCCATGCTTGGAATACCCCTGTAGAACATCGTGCAATGATGTTACATACGATCCCATGTTGGGAATACCACTGTAGAGCATCGTGCAATGATGTTACATACGATCCCATGTTGGGAATACCACTGTAGAGCATCGTGCAATGATGTTACATACGATCCCATGTGGGAATACCACTGTAGAGCATCGTGCAATGATGTTACATACGATCCCATGTTGGGAATAGCACTGTAGAGCATCGTGCAATGATGTAACATACGACCCCATGTTGGGAATACCACTGTAAAGCATCGTGCCATGATGTAACATTCGACCCCATGTTGGGAATACCACTGTAGAGCATCGTGCAATGATGTTACATACGATCCCATGTTGGGAATACCACTGTAGAGCATCGTGCAATGATGTTATATACGATCCCATGTTGGGAATACCACTGTAGAGCATCGTGCAATGATGTTACATACGATCCCATGTTGGGAATACCACTGTAGAGCATCGTGCAGTGATGTTACATACGATCCCATGTTGGGAATACCACTGTAGAGCATCGTGCCATGATGTTACATACGACCCCATGTTGGGAATACCACTGTAGAGCATCGTGCAATGATGTTACATACGATCCCATGCATGCGCTTCGGTTCTCTATGTTTAATCGTAATCTACCCGTTTACATGGGTGACATTAAATATGATATTGCATATTTTAGCGCCTATTAGATTCATAGTTTTCATTATAATAACCATTCATGTACTACATAACATTAAATATATTGTCACATTTTTACAGATAGTTGAAGCAGTACTAGTCATTTGTTTATGAGGGCATATCATCAGATACATACATAAATGCGATCAGTTAAAATGTTCAAAGATCTTGTATGTTAGTTTCAGAAGACGGCATTTGGGCGTTCATTCTTGTAATTTGATGGATATTTTATGTCTGTAGATATCGTAGTTGTATTTATTGGATTCAGGTTATTTGTTGCTGTGCTAGACAAAGTATGAAAACTAAGCTATGTGCATGTAACCAACAAAATCAAATGTTTTGATGAAAGGCTTAAATGATTGGATTGTATCGTCACATTGGAATGGCAGCGGAGATAATTATAATACTAAACATAAACAAAATATCAGTCGGGGTATAGAACTGCCTATTGAATTGGACATGCCCGATTTCAAGCCATTCTATACACAGAGGATGACGTGACACGTCGGACCTCTGTGCATTACCGCATGAAATAATCCCACGTGTGAAAGTTGTTTCCTGAAAAGACTTTACTGAAACCCCTAAACAAGCTAACTTAATACTGATAGTAAAATATATTTTTCTGTCAAATAAAATACCAGTAGTTGGTGTTTAATGCTGTTTAAATCAAAGCCAAACTAATATAAAATACGTGTAAGCGGTGTTTTAAATTTTCTCAGATACCCACATTTTTTAAGACATGTCTTACGGATTTCGCGTTTTCTGACAACAGCATGTTTATTGTACTTAGCATGTATGCATACAATACTATTCATGTCAATAATACATATATTTTGTGCTACTTTAAAGTGTGTTATTGTATATAGTGTCGTCCTTTTATATATTATCTTTTATTTTATTTTAAATGCCAATGCTTCTAAATTTATTTATTTCACTCTTATGCCATATCTTTTTAGACATTTTAGCTTTCATACAGTTGGTATATTTATATTCTATGTTTAAACACAGTCAGTGCAAAGGCTCACACAAACTTATGTTGTACTATTGCTATTTTTATTTATGGCAAGTGACCGATGGCATCCCGTTCAAACCGTACAAAGTTGTGTTAATACATATAACGAAAATACGTAAATACTGGTTAGATAAACATAATATATACATCGGTGAGATTTATTTTAAAGAGGATTATATGTGTAAAAAGAGAATGCACATAGACACGGGAATATATACTAAAATATAATGAAAAAAAACGACAATAGTAAAAAAAGAGAGGTTGGATTGGGAACCATATGTTTTACTTATGCAAACAAACAAGGTGCAACATAAAAACATTATCGTTGTTTATTAGCCAATAAACAAATATGTTTGTCATTCCGATGCGTGTTAGGAAAATCCATCAAAGTACCATAGCAGGTACAGACAGTATTCGGCAGAAACTATGTTGAAGGCTGTTTCAGAGGTACGATGTAACAAGAAAACATTACGCAAGACGGCTTTGGAGTACGGTATTACATACCAGACACTCCGAGACACTTCAGTGGCGAGATTGATCCTGATGACTTTGGTAGAGAAACCATCTTCACGGAAGAAGAAGAATTAGGCCTCGTGGAGATCACTGAGGTGATGGCTAGGTTGGGGTACAGCGTTTCTAATGCAGCCATACAGATGTACGCCGGTGAGATGACCTTCATATTTGGGAGACGACAAGCCTTTAAGCATTTGTACAGCAACCTTGAGAATACACTTGCAAACTTGGGATGGCATGACCGTCCTCAGCATATATACAACATGGACGAGACCGGGATAAGTCCTGAACATCGCCCCCGAACATAATTGCCCCCGCAACAAGAGAAGCCACAGTAAGTGACGTCGCCGCGCTCTGCAACAACCACGCTCATAGCGTGTGCCAATGCTGCCGAGAACCACATGCCCCCTTTCTTTGTCTTTAAACGTGAAAATAGTTAAAGGTGACTTTTAAAAACAAAGATATAGTGTAGCGTAGTTAACGCATTAAATCAGTTTTCAAAAGTTCTTTTATTCATTCTGAATTTAATATCTTTATTTTCACATGCGCTTCTAAATATATTCGAATGTCCCGTCATAAGCCTAACATATTATGACAATATACTTAGTAAATTATTTAAACAAGAACATAAATTTAAATGTTGTATTTTTTGAATCAGAAATTTCTTGATGAATACAAGTAATGTTGTTTGTTTTTCGGCGTAGCTGTCTAAGATCACTTTTGACCTAGATTTCTTGCGATAATTATGCAGCGGGAAAATTGAATGCCAATAGAATTGGGTAAATTTTCTAATTTTAGGGAATGCACACTTCAAACAATGGTTTAACGTATACCAATAACTGTTGCGTACTTTTGTGGAATAAAAATTTACATTGTTTACATAAGCGGTTAAAATGAAGTTATAAACATATCCTCGACATATTCTCTAGAACTGAGGCTAAGTATTTTCTCTTTGTACGCCATAAACAGAATGCTATATTCATCCACGTAACGAAATAACTATTTTGTTCAGCCTACATTTATATCAGCAGTACGCCGGTCGCCCTATAAATAGCGATTGTGCAATGTTCCCATTCATAAATCTCATTGACAGAATTACCGTTCCACGTAGGCCATTGATTCTACCGAGTTCATCACATTCCAGAAACAGTAGTGTGATTCTACAAATAGAGCGCGTAGCTAGCAACCGTTGTATAGCTGTGGTAATATACTCGTACATGCATCAATACTAGCGTTCAGAGAATCATAAACCTAAAAATTTGTGGGGAATTTATTTTATTAACTTACTGTTAATTTGAATTAAAATTGTGGTTACGATTTTTTAACGATTATTTATAATTGCACCTTTCTCTCAACTTCTCCAGTAGATGTTATTTAATCTATAAAAAGATGCTTCATTTTCTATGGATAAAACGTTATGAAAGAATATTTGGAATGCGTCGATTTGTTATTCGCGTAGCATGAATACACAATTTGCAATACTAATTATTTACAGGAACCCTTGATCGTTATTGCATTAGATAACTAACATGAATGGTATATTACCTGTACTATAAATAACTATATAGACTCGTCTGATACATAATTATTATAAATCATTCCCGAAATTATTTTCTTACATTGTTCATTTGTTAAATTGGCTTGACAAATTCAGATAACAATTATGTTAACCTAAATTATTTTGGTTATTCATATATCACTGGTGGAAACGTGGAGCTGTACGATTGGTTTATTCACGGCATAGATGTTAATGATAATGTTATTTAATTTTTAAATAAATAAATTTATCTTAAATTAAATTTTGGGTCCGAGAAGTTTTCTTATAGTGTCCGAAAAATCTGGGGTCCAATAAGTCTCCTAATATTGGTAGGGACCAACAAATCTGGGGTCTGAGAAGTCACGTAACCGATAATCTTGGCCGTCTGTTTAGGTTATTTTTAAATGACATCTCAACAGTAATTTCAACGCCGATTGTCTTTTTAAATACATTGCTTGTTTTAATTAATTGTAGTCACTTAACACACATCAGCTCTAAATGAATTATATAAATGACCATTACATAGGCAAAAGAATGAACGAGGACCTCATCAAAGGTACAACAGCCGAATCTATGGCAACGGTGTCGGATACTGGTTGGTCCAACGCAGACGTCTTCAAGGAGTTTATGGAGAGACCCATTTCCTGAAGTATGTCAACAGCTCCGACATTATCCACCCCGTTGATGCTGATTTTTGACGGCCACACCACACATACGTCGCCTGAGATGATTCGTTCGGCCAAGGACAGGAACATCCATTTGTTTGTGCTTCCTGCCCATACGTCGCATATTCTTCAGCCACTTGATGTTGCGGTTTTCGGCCCGTTCAAGCGCTATTACTACTGCGAGTTTGCTACCTACATGCAGGCCAACATGGGGAAGGTAGCGACCAAATACGAGATAGCAAGCCTTGCGTGCAAAGCCTACTTGAAGTCTGTCAGTCCCCTGAACATACTGTCCGCATTTAAGAAAGCTGGGATTTCCCCGTTCAACCGCAACGCCATCTAACCGGAAAAACTCGTGCCGTGAGAAGCGATCAGGGATGAAACTCAATTGCAGAAAGCAAGCGCCATTTAAGGATGGACGGCGGCCGTTCTGGAGTATCTGAACAAAAAGGTTGCTGCACCAAACACAGAAACTCCAGATGCACCGTGCTGTGTTTGCAGAAGGAAGAACAGGAAGCGGATCAAACCCAACCCAAGTGGTCGCGAGGTGACCGGACAAGAATACGTAGACGAAATCGAGGCCTATCAGGGCCAGAATAAAGAGAACGCACCGCCCACTGATCACAAAATAGCCAAGAAAACCGTGGAGAAGAAGATCCCCACTAGTCCATTGCTGTCAACAAGCGGTCTACACATCTCCATTAATGAAGAGTCGGAAAATGATGATGATGACGTGTGCTGCGTGTGCGAGCAACGCCAGCCGACGAATATGAACGACTGCCCACACTTAACAATTCTGAGTTGGGGACAGTGTGACGTTTGTAGACACTGGGTTCACCTTTCATCCTGCCACGAGAAGAGGGTTCTGAGACGCGGCGATGAGTTCCTATGCCACCACTGCCATTAAAATTCTAAATACTTTAATTGTTTGTTTTACTGTTAAAATGTTAACATATTTTAAGTTATAGCGTTGAAAAATTGACTTTTTACTTGTCACGTTATACTGTTTGTTGTGTGTATGTGTTGTTTTTTTTAAAATAAAGAAACGTTTTGTTAATGAATTTATTTCCAAACTGTTGCAAAAGAGACAAAACTTATCCACACAACAGACAAAACACAACAGTAATTAAAATTAAGCACGCCCCTGCAGCGAACCTCATTCTTCACGCGCGAATGATTTACCAATCAGAGTGGCCGAATAGAAAGCGCCGGAGTGATCCAGACTTCTGACTGTCAAATGCTAAACGAGGTAAATATTTGTAAACAAGCCGCTTTCGGTGGAAGTTAACATTTAATCGTATTTATGATATATTTTTCGTTAAATATTTAGTGTTATATTGTTTATTTTATTGTTCGTTAATCGTAAACGGTTGGTTAGATTCTTTAGTGGCCGAATAGACAGGGAAACAGGCTATAATAACACGAACAGTATTTAGAAATTATTATTTTTTAGATTGGTTCCACCGGGGTTCGAACACGGGACCCCCGTATTCAAAAGCTATCGCCTAAACCACTCGGCCATTCAGACTTCTATAATATATTTTGCATTATTAACTTTTATGTAAGTGTTCCACGTGATGTCAAAAGTTTCAACGAAAACAACAGAAACACTCCAAATTATTCCATCGTTTAGCGTTACAAACACTTTATAATTTTATCAATTTCAACTGATGATTTCTCATAACGAAACGGGTTTTACAATATTGTTCTAGGTCCGTAGTGTTTTTTGCCCCCTTTTATACACTGTTCATTTATTTTTGGAATCGGTGACAAATAGTAGAAAAATTGTCAAATCGTCAATCTGTGAACCGGTCCCTTTAAGACCCGTTATGGTGTATTTTGCAGCATGTTCTGCAAATATGTTGAAAATAGAATAGTACTGAAATTGTATAGTAGAACCAGTAAATCAAAATAAATTGTATTAAATCACCTAAATGATCATATAATGAATGAAAATGAAAACCACGACGGCTTACCATGGTTAATCTGGGCAATTAGAGAGGTACGCCATATTATATGTCAACTTAAATACAGTGGTTATGAACTTATACATATTTTATGAGTAAAATATGATAGCTAATAGCTCGATCAGTGTTTTTATGTGAAGAAAATAGAAATCACTGAATTTAAATTCTGGTCAAGAAGCCAGAACCAGCAAACACGACGTGTTATATACATGATAATATGTTGTTCTGTTTTCCCAATAAGTCAAACATTAAAAGATTATAATTGTAAAACTTCCTTAAGTTGAATCCTGCGTTCCGTGTTTTACTATAATATTTGTGTCAACATTATAAATATAACTTGAACAGAGACATTGCTTAGCTAATTATAATCTTCAAAATGCGGCGTTGAAATAGATATTGCCACGTAATACAATCAGGTTTTAAAATATATATCGCCATTGTGTAGTTAGGTTAGTTTTTGTCTCGTAATGCTGTTTTGAATTGCATCTGTTGTCAAATGTGCAGATGATGACTTGAGATCCATTGTAAAACGTACGCCACTAATTAAAACGTTAACAGGTTTGGAAACTAGACAGCCGCTTACAGCAGCTAACAATACTATGTATAAATGACATATAGAAGAACTGTCCAAACAGCTTTCAATTGAAAATGAGAAATCTTGTCGAGCAAGAAACCTGATGAGCCTAATTTTGTGTCCGGTGTACAATATCGCGGTCTTTCTTTGGGCTACAAATATGATTGTCTTACTTTTAGTGGCATGCCGACATTCTGTCATTAAATTTTCATAACCAACACATTCTCTGAATGTATCTACCTGCGGGTTTATAGTGAAACATGATGATTATCTGTTTTATTACCGGGCAATCTCTGTGGAAGACAGTAGATTAATTTGTCGAAGAGAAATACATATGGCGTTAAACAACATTAAATTTAAACCTTAAAAACAAACAATATATGCTCAATAATAAAAATATTTAACATTATGCTTAAAGGAAGTTACTCACAGAAAATTATATTTTAGAAATTTCTTCTTTTTCAATTAATAAAGCATCTTGAGTAGCAAACCCCTATATTCTGTGATACAAAATAAAAATAAATAAAAATGAGGAAAACAATAATGCCTCTCAGATGGATCGAACACCGAGCGCCGGCGTGAGAGTCCAACGCGTTAGAGCGTGTTCCCAAGTCCTGTGTACTATTCTGATAAGGTTGCTGGAGTGTAACTGACCGCTATTGCTAGTACGTGTACTGCGTAATTACCGACAAATTGTGAATTCCATTTCCTTCTTTATTATTATTATTATTATTATTATTATTATTATTAATAATAATAATAATAATATTATTATTATTATTATTATTAAGAGAAAGTGAATAATACAATAAGTGATAAAATAATTGTAATAAAATAATTAGTCATACCCCACTCAACAAATAATCTTAACATGAGAGTGGGCGATAACGAGACGATAAGCACTGGGATGACGTGACTCCGGATATTGGCCCATTATTGAACCAAAATATAGCAGATTCATTACACAGGCCGTACGTTTTATATCGATTTCAATTATTTTGTTGATAATATGCTATAAACAGGTGCTTATGTAGACTGCCAACTAAATTTTGAAGACATTCGTGTACTTCATATTACACATGTTGTAAATGAACAATGCATAATTTCCTTTTAACAACGAAATGCTTGCGGAAAAATTGCAGGTCCTCGTTCATTTCAGTCATTTATTGAAAATGTTAAACCTCGATCGAAAAATGTAAATCGAGCGATTGTTTAATGAGTACATGTTCCTAATTCCAGTTGTTTTGAATAATAAATGGTTGCGATATGGACTCCAATTATTTTGTGCCAGGTGTACTGGGGATTGATTTATTCAGTCACTCGTGTACGGGGTATTGCATTTACTATTTAATATTTAATATTTACTAATAGAATGTGATTTCTCATAGTAGCGAGAAGGCCGGTGTATTAGGTGTGTCTTTTCTGGTGTTATTACATCTTAGTTTGACAGAGTTAATTTCTGTTGTACGAGTACGATATTGTTCGTGCAAATTACTAAATATTATAGTTTATCTGGCCAATTGTGTAATTGTCGCCTGTCTTAAGTTGATTTGTATGTTGTTTTAAATGTTTGCATAAAACGATAAATGCTATGACGTAAAATATTTTAATGTAATCAGTCAAACTCCTCACAGTGATCTCCCTCCTTAGGGGGATAAATCACTGCCGGGACAAATATCACGTGACCATAGTAGCTGTGAAGTAAAATTCTAACTACTTTATATTACCAAAAGCAAAAATTACCGTATTTTTTATGAATTTCAACGGTTAGTAATTTCAGACAATGATGGTAAAAAGAAAAAGATAGGTGTTTTGGGTTTAAACACAAACAAATACTGGAAAATACCATATTTTCTTCAAACTGCTTACTACTTTAACTTTCTCTTGTATACATGCACAAGTAATATAATTATAAAGTTTTAAGCAAAAGGACAAAATTCTACTGTTTCAAACACTTATATTTTAATTGAATACATGTAAAAATAAGGATAAAATAGAAAAATATAATGAGTATTAAATATCTAGTATATACTAAAGAATGTTAAGAATACTAACGTTTCTAAAGTCGCCAACTAATTGTAATTTAATAAACTCCAATTCAAAATCTAATATAGAGTTAAAACTACTGTTGGTTAATCTGTTTATCTTTGCATAAGTCCCATTATTTGTTTGTAATATTTTTCATAGTTTAAATATCCATATAATTATAATATTCAATGTTTGTGTTTTATTTGTTTTCTTATTTTATGAGAAATCACCCTTTTTAAAACAAGTTTTTTTAAATTCTTAGACAAATACGTGTTCTCTAAGATTTTTCTAAGATTTGTTTACAATAATTACAGAAAAAATTAGAATTTCTCACATTTTCAGAAAATGATGATTACCGGTATATTTATGAAATCTTAGTGAAAATTTGGTCTTAGAAAGGTTCAGAATACCACCCCTTAATTTAATTTCTTCATATGAATGATTGTCAATTAAGTGGCTAATAATGTTTTTGAACTTTTCTGAATATTGTTCATAGTAGAAGCAGGCATACATGTTGGTTTATAAGAAAACAAAAAGTACACATTGTATTTCTATCGCACAATATGAACCCATATTAATCGAATTTACTATTACTTTTGTATGCACCGATCTAGATTTGGATAATTAATATTGTATTTAATTAAAGTTAAGTATGTATGCTAGAAATCATCAACAAGAGCTGTCAGAGGACAGCGCGCTCGACTATTCAAAGTATTTCACTTGGTACATATTTTGGATAGTGAAAGGGGCATAAATTTGTTAAAATACAATATTTTTAAGTGAATCCTTGTATAGTTTATAAATTTTTGGAACAAAAACTTTAACCACAAAGTCTATGTAAAAAGTGGGCTAACTCTGTCAAAATACGAAATAGAGTTATGGGTAATGTTGCCCATAATACTAGAGTTGATGACAAAGGTTAGTTCCAAGTTTCAAGTGAATAACTTATGTAGTTTTGAAGTTACACCACTTTTGAATATAAACTTTAAACAGAAAATCTAAGTGAAAAGGGGGCATAACTCTGTCAAAATACAAAACAGAGTTATGGGTAATGTTGCCCCTGGTACTAGAGTTGGTGATAAAGGTTAGTTCCAAGTTTCAAGTGAATAACTTATGTGGTTTTGAAGTTACAGAACTTTTGAATATAACTTTAACAAGAAAATCTATGTGAAAAAGGGACATAACTCTATCAAAATACAAAATAGAGTTATGGGGAATGTTCACCCTGATACTGGAGTTGATGACAAAGGTTAGTTCCAAGTTTCATGTGAATAGCTTTTGTAGTATTGAAGTTACAAAACGTTTTAATATTAACTTTAACCAGAAAATCTATGTGAAAATGGGGCATAACTCTGTCAAATACAAAACAGAGTTATGGGGAATGTTGCCCTTGACACTGGAGTTGATGACAATGGTTAGTTCCAAGTTTCAAGTGAATAACTTATGTAGTTTTGAAGTTACAAAACTTTTGAATATAAACTTTAACCAGCAAATATATGTGAAAAAGGGGCATAACTTTGTCAAAATACAAAACAGTGTTATACGAAATGTTGCCCTTAATAGTGGAGTTGATGACAAAGGTTAGTTACAAATTTCAAATGAATAACTTATGTAATTTATAAGTTACAAAACGTTTGAATATAAACTCTAACCAGAAAATCTAAGTGAAAAAGGGGCATAACTCTGTCAAAATACAAAACAGAGTTATGTAGAATATTGCACCTGACACTGGATTTGATGACAAAGGTATCTTCCAAGTTTCAAGTAAATAACTTATGTAGTTTTGAAGTTACAAGACTTTTGAATAAAAACTTTAACCAAATTCAGACGCGGACGTGGACGCCGACGCCGACGCCGGGGATTGTAGGACAGCTCACATATTCTTCGAATAATCGAGCTAAAAATGGTGATGTTTCTTTGCGCAATACCCAGTACACTAGATACTGATAAAATGCAATACTCCGTACACGGGCATGCAATATTCCGTACACGAGTTGTCATTTTTTAAGATTTAGAACGTACCTAATAAGCAACAAAGGTAACTGAAAATTGCAGGAAATGTTCTTTATAGTATTCTTAACCAATCGCTCGATTCACATTTTTCGAAGAAGGTTTAAAATCTCCAATAATTAAAAGAAACAAAGGAGGAGCTTCATTTTTTTCAGCGAGCAATTTACGTTTAGTTACTGTTTATTTACTGTTTATTTATTATATGGGTCAAAGTAAGTATATGAGGGTCTTTGCAATTTAGTTGACAGTCTAGATCAGCACATACATGTATTACATTATAAATAGAATAATTGAAATCGGCGTTTTACTTACCGTTGTTGTAGTCTGACGTCAACCAATCCATGGCCGTTTACTCATGGACATACAATATGGTGGATTAACGGTGTGTCTAAATTGTTTGCGTTCGTTTTGCATGTCGTTGTAACCAAACATTATATTTTATTTTAGTATATCGCGATCTTTTAGTGATTTAAATCTCGTTGAATGTATATCGATTAAATATACTGAATAACCTGTCTGAACATCCATACATATATTTCGGATATTCGGACGTGTTGTTTACTAATGAATAAAATACACCAGAAATTTAGTAATGCTTATTTATAGATCTTTAAATACACTGTTCTATTATTTTTAATAACTAACAACAAATAATACATTTTAATCTTATGTTAATAAATACCATTATCCTTATTAAAATAATATGAATTGGTAAAAAAAAGATTAATTTATTGATATTAATAATTTATTTAAACTGTTATATTTTTTCAGTGTGCAGTTTCAAACCAAGGCATCAGTACAACAGTTAGAAGATAGGAAGAACAGAAAAAACCCACAACATGTGTGATACTGTTCTCTCTTTTAACTTCACAAGACAAGAAAGTTCATAAACAGAAATTTCGCTGTTCATCTGTCTGATTACTATTGTGTCTAGTGGATTTATCATGAGATTATAAAATGTCAAATGTAAAAAAACAACTTTCTACAATAAGAATTTTATATGAGTAAGTTTTAAAATGTGAATATTAACAGTGTGTATCAAACAAGGCAATAATGAGGACATCTTACAAACTTTGCAACATACCCCAAGCATGTGTTGTCCTTTTGAAAGGTGAAAGTAAACATATTCTATGTTTAAAATGATAATTTAATTACTTTTATCTGTAGCTTTAGAAAACATTGAGCAATTAAATTTAAATATGTTCAATTATGTAGTACTGATTTGTTTGATGGGTGTGCATTGCCCGAGTCTTCACTGCATCAAATTATTTAGTCGGATCAAAAACATAGTCGGTTCAAAAGCTCAAACGAGCTTAAGTTGTATTGTTGCTATCTTGCCGACTCAAAATAAATCTTATCTTGTCTTATTTCAGTGAATATTTTAATGTAGATATTCTACTTTAGGAATATGCCCATGATTCGTATACAGATGAAATGGTTGATTTGCAAATATATATAAATAATATTTCACATGTATACATTCATTGTGAAAGTTAACATTTTCAGTCATTAAAATATATTGTATGCAATAAATTGACAATTGTATTCCAATTAAGAACATGTATTGCACTTATGTAGCATTGTGTCATTATTAACCAGAAATATATAATTATGTACATGTTTTAGTTTATAAAAGACATAATAATCTATGTGTGAATTAACTGTGTTATTATCTGTTTGATTTGAAATTATAAATCAAATAAAGGTTTAAAAAGTGTAATTAAAATTTGTTAATTATATGTATGCCCAATAGTATTACTTATAAGCTGGCATAAGTCTTATACATAAAATGATTTAGTCAATATTTCCAGTAATATCACTGTAATAAGAGTGACATCTACAGTGTTTCATAAATTGTATAAATTTATTGCAATTTCCTTTCTCTGGAAGGCATGCCCACTTTTCCACCTTCTTAATCAACAACAACAACAACAACAACAACATTTATTCAGCAATAAAGCTTATACAAGCTCATAGCCTTCATAATATGAATACATATAAATATTTACATGTAATGGCAGAAGTGGAACGTATAAATGACTAATAAAATGGTTAAACACATTTTAAATTAAATTTGGAGAAACTAAATTCATCTAATAACGATTTGTAGAAACAAAGTTCATCTAATAACGGCAAAAACTAACGTTAATAATAAAATGGTTAAACACAAATTAAATAAAATTTGAGGAAAATGAATTCGTCTAATAACGACAAAAACTAACACATAATGCATTATACTTAATGAATTCTTGTTTAATATGAAAAAAAATTCAGTTTTAAAATGTGATTATTGTAACTAAAAGATTGTAATTAGTTTTGCAATTTTAATAAAGTTTAGCATATGATGTGATATAAGATACCTGATTTAGTTCTTTTATATCTTAGTTAATATTAAGATATGAATCAGTTACAGGTTATAAGACTATTATATCAAAATACAAATAATACCGGTAAATACAATTATTTACTTGTGGATAAATCTAATTACGTGTTAGATGTTAGTACATTTCATGCAATACATTTTACTAATTTTTACTTTAACAAATGCGAAAGAAATAGTTTAAACATTTTGTGAATAGTACACTTAACATTTACATATAATACTACTGCTCTTAACATTTAAGTTTTAAATTCGTCACATTTTCTAATTGTAAAAATTATATTTTTATTGACAAAAAGTAAAGAGAACAAATCTATAATTGGAGAGAAACAAACATCATTGCTCATATATTATTTAAATACTAATAGGAGGAAGTATTTAATGATTAAAAAATCAAATATGTTGAAATAAAAATCAGTACTTCCGTAGTTTATGACTAGGATACTTAAAATTTTACTGGTAAATGATATATTAATTACGTTCTAATTGGCGTCTTAAATTAGTTACTTCATAAATGAACTTCGCTACACTTGTTATTTCATTTTTATTTTCGCTGGACATTAATCTTGTAAACTTTGACATTGTTGGCCACCTGCAAAACTGTTGTGTTATAAGTTTTTGTCTAATGTGTGTATATATTGGACAGACTAACAAGAAATTATACTCATTTTCTATTGCGTTCATGTTGCAAAATTTACACTTACGATTTTATCTTTCAATATTAGGATATCGTCCTCTTTCTATTTCTAGATTATGTGATGATAACCGGAACCTACTTAAGGCGATTTTATATTTTGTTTTATTTATTTTGTCTTAATACGTTTCTAGTGTTAAGTTTTGTTTAAATAAGCAAAAAGAAGATAGGCGTGGAGAAATGTTTACCTCGCTATGCCAGGTTTGTGTATAACTGTCTAGTATTCTTTGTTTGCATTGTATTAACTGCGCTTCGGTTATGTTTTGGTTAATCCATAGGTCAGACATGCCAATGTTTTCGAGAATGGTTTTCACGTGACAAACCCAGTTTTGATTGTTATATGTATGACCGTTATTCGCATCGTTTTTAGCATGTTATATATGATTTTATTTACGCTGTTTTCATTTGACGAAATCAGTTGAAACCAATATTTAATATATTTATTTTCTGTATTTCTTTGAATGACATTCGACCTAATTCCCCATATAACGCGCCAAGATTTGTTGACTTATTGACGCATAGTATTTTTCTTAAACATTTTGTATGCACGGCTTCTATATCGTTTTCTCGCGCAGTTCCCCATATTTTGGATGAGTAATTTAATACGGACGCAACAAGGATATCAAAAAGTTTTAGTTTGCTTTTTGTGCTAAACTCGTATTTATTGAACACTGAGAATAGTCGGTGCATTGATTTCGAGGCGTGGTCTGCTATACATTTATGTGTTCTATTGAAATTACCAGTTTTAAAGAAGTATACTTCCAGATATTTGAAAGAAGTGACTACTTTCAGTTTTTCACCGTATAGGAAGATATCAACATTCGTGTAGCGTGTTCCTTTTTCAAAAATTATAACTTTTGTTTTGGGTGTATTAATTTTCAATGTCCACGTGTTACAATATGTCTCTATGTCCGTAAGCATGGTTTGTAGTGCTGTTGGAGAGGGGGCAAAAAGAAGCTGGTCGTCAGAATATAGTATTAGAAAAAACGTTAGTTCATTAATAGTGAATAAGTCATCTATGTCTGTGTTTATGTGGTTCAATATGTCATGTACGAACATCATGAACAGCAATGATAAACACCTTGGTGTATAAGGATAGGGTCAGACAAGTTGTGATTAAATTTAATTGCGGATTTAACGACACTGTACATTGCCTTTAGGGCATTTATCATTTCGAACTTACATTTTCTGACATTAATTTTTGCCAAAGCAGTGTGTGATAGATTTTATCATAGCATTGTTGATAATCAATAAAAATCGTGTATAATTTCTTTCCTGGATTAATTATTTTTGATATTATTGCGTGGAGTATAAATATGCAGTATGTCGTACTTAATCATAATCAGTATATGATTTGTTAATTAATACTGGCTATAATGAAACATAAATAATAAAAAAAAAAACTTGGGCAGAAGAACTTTTTTTAAAATATATAACAATCTATTTCAAGATCCTTTGAATTGCCAGTACAGTTGGCCAGCCATTCACAGAAAATGAATCCAGCAATTTTATAAATGATTCAGCAACCTGAAATATATACAAAAACAAGAAATATACAATAAGTTCTACTAGCATCATTTTCCGGGGACAATACATAAATAATATTTTATGAACACATAATTGTTTTATGTCATTGTTCACGTTAATTGTTTAGTGCAAGTTAACCTTAGCTCAGTAATCCAATCGTATACAAATGTTTTATCACCTGATGTTAGTCAGCTAATCAGAATACCTAGAACTCATTGTTTACCTTTTATTTGGTGCAGGCGGATGCCCCACCAGTTTGCAATTCTAAAAACCACCACCACCCACACCTCCACCTCTTTATTTCCATTCATCGTTCTTTTATGTCACGGCGAATATAGGCCAATTAATTTATGCTATTTTTGAATATTTGATATTTCATAGTATAATATATTTTATATATACGGTGCTTTTGTCAGCCCATTTTGCCATTTTAGATCATTTATGGCCTAACTTATGTTTTCATTGCTTATTACAAATTATGTCATTTATGGAAAAACTTGTGTTTTCATTGTATATTACAAATTTTTATGTAAATACAATGTATTGGTTATTTTATGGCATTTTTAATAAATACCCTGGCGGTTTTTGTCCGCCCATTATGTCATTTATGGAAAACTGGTGTTTTCATTGTATATTACAAATGTTTATGTAAATACAATGTATTGGTTATTTTATGGCATTTTAAATAAATCCTCACGGTCTATGCATTATGGGTATGCACTACTTTCCAACCTGTTCTATTACATACTGCAAAGACACACACAGTCTTTTCATTTATTTTCAGTCCGAAAAATAGCAGTAGTATAACAAGCTTGTGTGAGGTTTTTTTACCTATGTTTAAACATAGAATATAAATATAGCAAATGTATGAAAGTTGAAATGTCTAAAAAATATGCAATTATAGTGAAATAAATTAATTTAGAAGCATTGGAATTTATAAGAAAATAACGGTTAATATACAAAAGGACGACATTATCTAAAATAACACACTCTAAATTAGCAAAATATATGCATTACTGACATGAATAGTAGTGTATGCATCAATGCTACGTACAATATACATGCTGCTGTCACACAACGCGAAATCCGTCAGACATGTCTTACAAAAAATCTGGGTACCTGAGAAAATTTATAACACACCATATACATATTTTATGATAGTTTGGCTGTGATTTAGTAAATATAGGAATTGTAACTGCAAATATTTGGATTCATCCTTATTAATTAACCTATGTATTACTGACATGAATAATATTGTATGCATAAATGCTACGTACAATATACATGCTGTTGTCACACAACGCGCAATCCGTAAATTAATAAAGCCTGTTTTCGGACTTGAACACTACCTGACTAAGCTACCAAAATCCCTTTTGCACTATTTGGCAAAATTCCGCACAAGAAATCACAGATTACCTATTGAAGTCGGAAATTGGAACGGCACCACGCTCAACGAAAGGCACTGTAACTTTTGCGAAAATAATCTTGGTGACGAATACCATTACCTGCTCGAATGTCGCCAATTTGTCGAGGAGCGCCGTGCATACCTAAAACACTACTACTACACACATCCAAATATATTAAAACTAAACGAACTCTTCCAGACAAAAAATACCATAGAGCTTATAAAACTTAGTAAATTTATAAAACACATTTTAATAAACACCGGACTATAACGCGTGACATTATTATATTAAAAGCCAGACAAAAATATACCGCACGTTTAGCATATGAATTGGTTATATATTTTATGTGTTGAGATTACAAAATGTTGCTAATTGCAATTATTATTTACAAATTTATACATGTCTGCTATGTATGCTTTCATAAATTGTCATACTTGCTACATCAAAGTTTATGTACGTATGACTCTCCTTGTGACTAACATGCACTGCTAACATCTCACCGCTTATTCTTCAGTAACTGATAATTTATAGAGAGCCTCTTATTGTAAATATCTTTGTAAGACCTCATTTTGTTCATGTTTTGCATGAAATTGAGCGAATAAATGTGAAATGTGAAATGTCATGTCTTACAAAAAATGTGGGTACCTGAGAAAATTTATAACACACCTTATACATATTTTATGATAGTTTGGCTGTGATTTAATAAATATAGGAATTGTAACTGCAAATAGTTGGATTCATATTTTTTAATTATCAAATTATCAAATAATTGAATAATTATCACTTGTTTAAAACTGTGTATCAATGTTTCAATATACATGTGGCCAGTCATGGTCTCTGCCTTACAGGTATAATCAAGCCAGCAAACTTACACTCCTTAGCCACGATATTGTGCGATTTAATTGACCTGGCACTCGTAAATCTATTTTAAGCTACTAACCCAGATAGGAGACTCAGACATGAATATGTTTTGATTAAATCGTCAATACGTAACATTTACTACTGTAGTGCATCGGTAAGTACGCAAAGTTTGTAAGCGGGGTTCGAATCCCAAAACAGGCACTTTTAATTTATTCAATTTATTTATTTGTTTTAATTTATTTAATTGATAACTTTGCTGACGTCATGACACGGAATCTCATCATCAACCTCGATTCTGACATAGAAGAGAGCTGCATCGATACTGCGAACGAAACTGAGTCTTTGTGATTGCATTTATATGTAGATAAAATAATTGAACTAAGAAAAGAAAAGGACACAAAAACAAAATAAAGAAAAAATGTCATGAGAATAAGTAATGTTGAAGTCAAAGAAACAAGAAATCTCTTTAAAAACGACAATCGGCGTTGAAATTAATATTGAGATGTCATTTAAAAATTACCTAAGAAACGGCCAAGATGATCGGTTACGTGACTTCTCAGACCGCAGATTGTTTGGTCCCCACCAATATTAGGAAACTTATTGGACCCCAGATTTTTCGGACACTATAAGAAAACTTCTCGGACCCAAAAGTTAATTTGAGATAAATTTATTAATTTAAAAAATAAATAAAATCATCATTAATATCTATGCTGTGAATAAACCAATCATACAGCTCCATGTTTCCACCAGTGATATATGAATAACCAAAATAGTTTAGGTTAACATAATTGTTATCTGAATTTGTCAAGCCAATATAACAAATTAACAATGTAAGAACATAAGTTTGGGAATGAATTAAAATTATTATGTATCAGACAAGTCTATATAGTTATTTATAGTACCGGTAATATACCCTTCATGTTAGTTATCTAATGAAATAACGATCTGAAGTCAAATAAGCATTTATACTGTGTATCCCAATAAAAAGCAATAGTCAGGGAACATTCAGCGATTTTTGAAATGTTAAGAATTTAGTTTTGATAACGCAACCATAAAAATGCATTAGACTATGACGATTTTAAATTATATCAGTAGAAATATGATATATCAGGGGTTTCTGTGTATAATTAGTATTGCAAATTGTGTATTCATGCTAAGCGAATAACAATTCGACGTATTCCGAATCTTCTTTCACAACATTTTATCGATAGAAATGTAGCATCTTTTTATAGATTAAATAACATCTACTGGAGAAGTTGAAAGAAAGATGCAATTATAAATAATCGTTAATAAATCGTAACCACATTTTTAAATCAAATTAACAGTAATTTTGTAAATTCCCCATTTATTGAAATTTTTAGGTTTACGATTCTCTGACACGCTATTATGGATGCATGTACGAGTATATTAACACAGCTATACAACGGTTGCTGGCTACGCGCGCTATTTTTTAGATGACACTACTGTTTCTGGAATGTGATGAACTCGCTAGAATCAATGGGCTACATTGAACGGCAACACTGTGAATGAGATTTATGAATGGGAACATTGCACAATTGCTATTTATAGAGCATCGGCTTATATAAATGTAGGCTAAACAAAATAGTTATTTCGTTACGTGAATGAATAAAGCATTCTGTTTATGGCATACAATGAGAAAATACGTTCATAATTAGCCTCAGTTCTAGAATATATGTTGAAGATATGTTTATAACTTCATTTTAACCGCTTATGTAAACAATTATTTAAAGTTTTAATCCCCAAAAGTATGCAACAGTTATTGGTATACGTTAAACCATTGTTTGAAATTTGCATTCCCTAGAATTACAAAATTTGCCCAATTCTATTGGCATTCAATTTTCCCGCTGCATAACTATCGCAAGAAAATCTGGGTCAAATGTGATCTTAGACAGCTACGCCGAAAAACAGGAAAGATCTTGGCAGGATTCGAACCACAGTCATTGTGATTCAAAGTCTAAAACACTATCAACCGCGCTATTCTTCCTGATACATGTTGATAGGAGGTTTTTGTTATATGACTGTGAAATCCGTGCTTTACAGGCAAGATAAACGTTAAACCGATATTAAATAAAACAGCCGAGCGCTACCGGAGATTAATGAGTGCCAGGTCAATAAAATCGTACAATACAAAGGCGTTATATCGATTTTCACTGACTGTAAACACTGAACAGGGGCGTAGCTATCCCTATATTCACGTGGATACATAACATTGTTTCGGGTATGCAGCCATCCCCAAACCCCACCAACCTATATGATTTTGTTTTGACAATAATTCTGAAATCTGTGTATTTTGAACATTCTAACATGCTTTTTTAAGCACATAAAATCTACATTTTTAAGGAAAACTTATCGATAAAAAAACTTTGCTTTAAACATTTTACTCTGTCATTTTCTGTTAATATCTGTATGTATGTTTACATTGTAGGTAATTCTACCCTATCTTGGGCCTTTATCAGGAAATGTGAAATTACCACAACAAAAAAATATTAAAAGGGCCTATTCACATACTTGCAAATTGACATTTTCAGCATGATCAGTAAAGTTATTTAAAGTTTAATATATATTGAAAAAACACAGAAAAATAATGCATCTGGAACGAAAGCATACTTAAAATACATAACATTTACATCGGATAAATTGTAATTAGTACTTGGTATTATTATGTATGTAATTTACATGTTATTGAGCAATAAATCTACCGGTTTTTAACCATGAATACATTTCATTCATTTTAAGTTGCCGCGTTTATATGCGTACAGTACCGATTTTTTCAAATGCAATTGTGTGTGCTTTTAGAATTACTGATTACACACAATTTTCCGTATTGCTGATTTTCTCTTGAATGTTTTTTTTTCATTCTATTACAAAATGCTTAAGAAAAGTGTTGCTTGAAACAGTCATATAGTGTTATTCCTTACCACATATAATTACGTTGCAGGTAAATCCATAAACCTGTACGCTTTTCATTTTCAAGAACACGGGGCACAATGTCCTTTCACATTTAGTATACACTGAACAGATTTTCTAAACGTCCACTTTATAAATTGTAAAAATTTGCGAAGTATGTAAAGAATATACAAAAAAAATACTAGTACACGTTGAAAACGGTTTATTCCAAATATATAGTGATAATTTTATTTGAACCAAACCAGTTAATCAAGCGTAACGAAATGGGTGAACACGGTCACCCTGAAAACAGAAAATCACAAATCACTAACAAATTCAAGAGACGCGTTTCACTAGTTTGTATGTACTCCATGCGCAGCAATGACCGCACGGCACCTAACCCTCATTGATATTATGTACCTATGAAGGTAATTTTGCGTGATAGATGCCCATATATGACCCACATCACGTGTAAGTTCAGCAATATTATGCTACTGTGGAATGGCTCTGACCTTTCTACTCAGCAAGTCCCAAACGTGTTCTATGGAGTTTAGGTCAGGGCTTTTTGCCGGCCATGGCAGAACTCGCACGCGGTTTGCTGCCAGCATATTCTGGGTTCCCCTAGCAGCGTGGCAGGGCGCATTATCCTGAGCCAGTATCATACCGCGATGAGCCTGGATTTGAGGAACAAGTACTGGCTGCAGGATTTCATCCTGGTACCTCTTTGCATTTAAATTGCCTTGAATGGGAATAACGGGGGTCTTGGTATGCATAGAAACACCGGCCCATTATATGATGGAGCTCCAACGAAATGATCTGCCTCCACAACACAATTGTTGCTCTTTCGCTCACCCCGCCGACGGTTTATGCGGACGCGTCCGTCGGCTCCTCGAAGTTTGATGCGCGATTTATCTTCAAACAAAACATTGGTCCAGTCCGCCCTAGTGAGTCTCAAATGTCGTCTTGCCCACGCTAACCGTGCCTGTCGGTGTCTTACGGTAAGTATTTGAACCTTCCGTGGAGGACGTGCTTTCACACCGACAGCTCTAAGGCGGTAACGCACGGTAGATGAGTGGATCGGGCGGTTGTGCGTACCAATTGTCTGTCTTGCCGTGCTTGTAACCGTAGTAAAACGGTTACCTAAGAGTAAAGCACAATTTACCTGTCCTAAAAGCGAGTCGTCACTCTTCTTTTAGGACGCCGTCGGATGTCAGCAACACTTCCGGTTTGTCTATATTTAATCCACAGCTGTCGAATAGTAGAATGTCGCCGGTTGAAAAGTCTTGCAACCTGAAACAATCATGGAAATATTAAGAATGAAATTTCAATGCGATATTGATTGATTCATTGCAAAACTTATATAAAATGTCGATTTTAATGACAATGCTGAACATACCTGCCTAATAGAAGTTCCTGCATCAAGCAATCTGACGGCTCGACCGTGTTCCTCTTTGCTCATTCTCGCCATATCTTCTGATTTTTATTTAACTACTCTCATGATCAATACATTGCAATTCATTTGAACACTCACCACACCGTGCACGTGGTCCCCGTGCCAAAAATAGAAATCGAGCCATCCGTTCCGCTTGACTACCCAGGGCAAAAAAAATCGTGTTTTCATAGTAGGGATCGATAGATTGTTGTGTAAAACAATATACAGCCAAATATTACACAGCCACACAGAACCATTGCCCCAAAATCATCATTTATAAAGTGGACGTTTAGAAACTCTGTTAAGTGTATTACTATCTTATTAACGAACGTCACTTTTATCGATTTGGCCATAGTTCAATGTAATAACCTAGATTTACGAAACATATTATTACATGTCATATAGCTCTTTGTACTACAACATTGTATCTAGTTTGTAGATCTCTAGATCAGGGCTTATTTCGACAGAGTTCCTATGGAATATCTTAAGTCTTATTTTGTTGAAAAATGCAAATACTATTTCCCTTTAACATTGATCCGTAACGGGTTTAAATATACGCCGATAAAGAGCTATGTGCAAACATTGTCTGATTTTTTTTAGTCAAACTATGTGGATTCAGCCGCGTACTCGCTTATAGGCAGCTACGCGCCTGCTTAAGGTCTTAATAATCTTTTTAGCACGACCTGATTTGCGTTAACATACGGAAAATAATTATTTCCGGTGTGTTCATTTTTTTTATATTCGTACGTAGTCAAGTCATTTCTGTAAACAAACAATGTACACCTATCTTGACGCGTTTATGAACACATCTTTATTAATTAGTCGTTTATCTGTGACCACAGTGTTTAAAATTTATTTTTAGCAAATACACAGGTGTGTGTATTTAGAATTGGCTAATTTAACACTAGACAGGTATGTATGATTTTCACTTTTTAAATATTTGTATCATAGAGTGTGTTTGCATGTCTTACCTTAATTTGATACATGCATCTAACTTTTCTACATTTGTCTTCAGCTCTCAGCTTTCTTTTTGAAAAGAAGAAAAAAATTTCAGGTCATGCCACGCCGATATATGGAAAATCACAGTTCAGAGCCTGCTTTAGTTAGTATGTGACACAGTCAAGTAGTTTAAACCCACATCACCACTATCTAACTTTACTCTAACTTATCTAGTCATTAATCTGACCAATGGCATTTTCAAGATCATCGTGGATGATTATTATAGACGTCGTGTGATCCTTACATTGAACATTTACTCTCATTGTCAGGTGATGTTAAGACATGATATCGTTCATGTGATGAGCTGAAAGAGTGAATGATAACCTGATTATCTTACTGTAAGCTGATTGAAATAGTATCATCCCACTCTCGATTTTTAATATGCCCACAGTAATAGAAACAGAGATGTCGAAATAAATTGTCGGTTTTGCCCAGCTTGTCTCAGAGCATAACTGGACAAGTGAAATATTACCAAACGTATGTATAAATACTGTATATAACAGAAAAGCAGCAAAAATCATTTGTCAAAAACACAACATTAAGGCAATACAAGATTTTGCCACCCCTGTGAAAGTATGCCAATATACTGGTAGATATCGCATATATAAGTTCTCATATTCTACTAACCTTGGGTGCCTTGGCTGCAGGTGGCAGTCATCAAAGCACTCGTCACAGAGCGGTCCTTCAGTCACATGTACAGGTGCCATCTGAGGTGTAGCCTTCAGCACTCTGCAATAACATAGAAACACTGTATACATCAAATATAAAATAACCAACTTCATAATTCATTAAACAGCAATTAATGTAGAATTCAGACAATTTCAGTACATTGAGCACTTCCTGATTAGGTTTGAGACGAGCAGTAACCTGGGTACCTGGTGCTTAATTACCCGGGTACCGAAAATTTAAAAGTTCTTTTGCTTGAACATAAACCAGTCACCATTATGAAAATAAAAATATCACGTGAACATGTCTATTATAATGTTTTGGCAGTACCGTCACATACAAGTTGAGACCCAAGACTGAGTTAGAATTTGAAGGGATATAGTAAATGTTCACCCATGAAACGTTTATGTGAAATTGTTTTGTAAGTAAGCCGGTGTTCATTGACAAAACAACTGTTAATGTTTCTTTCGGATAATTTCTAGTTGATTGTTTTTGCATGAAAAATACTTCAAACTCCTCTTTAAACTTAATTTTTTTTCTGGATTAATTTATTCTTTAATATAAGCAAAAAAATATGGATATGCTTTTAGCTGGTACTATGTGATTCTGTGATTTGTATTGCACAAAACAATTGTCTGATATGTGAATATACAATGTTTATAAATTGGCCAGAATATAGGCCTAGGGATGCGCATACAGCATATAGAGCTTCTCAGGGCAAGATAACCTAGTTTCAGGAAAGGTCTATATTTTTCGTGCACTAGTAAATGTATCTAGAATGATATAAATTTAGAATATAGTTATTAACTAATCAAACAACTTTAAACGTTATCTGTCTCCATCACCATTTCTATGATAAAATATATATATATGCGTGTGTATATATGCTGCTAATCGATATATATATATGTTCACTAGAGAAGTTTAAGTTTAAGCACGTTAGATGGAGAAGAGACGTCGACGTTTTTACAAGGAGATTTACGTCTGAACAGGCCATTTTGACAAGTGAATAATCATTTTCAAATTCAACAATTTATACTGATTGTCGTAAACAAACTGTTTATTTACGGACGTTTGCTTATTTAATCATGAACGCGTTGAAAACACTGCATATTACTATTATGTTTTGATTTCTAATTATCGTTTGATCTCGTCCTTAATTTGTTACAAACACGGCACACTTCTATTAATTGCCGGTATCGACACTTACGGTAAAGAAAAAGCTGTTTGTTCTACATGCAATTAAAATGCCAATTTAATTGCCTTGGGCCATATAATCAGTCGGCTGTTATCACCTTATCGATATGCATTCAGTCTCACATTTCAGTTAATTCAATCGTACCGCTTGCGCCACTAAAACGCAATACATACACGATCACTGTAGACGTTAACCCAGTCAGCAACACCGCTTAGGCTAAAATGTCGCTTACGTCATTTCAATAGTAAATAATTAGGACAAAGAACGCTGTCGCCAGAAAAATCGCCAAACTTGAAAATTTGTCGCCACTTTTGCGATTTTGTCGCATTTGGCGACAGTGGCGATCGCCAGCGCGAACCCTGGACTACCACTGTTTGGTGTGTGAGATTGAAGATGCGATGTTCATTCTGCGGCACACATGGTGACAATTTAAGTGGCGGAAAACCATTATATGCAACGATAAAGTCATGCATCAATGTACTTCAGGTAAAAACATCTAAACTGCTTTACATTTCCCACTATTTGCATTTAAAAGGGCTTATCGGCGGTAAGGGAGACCGGGATAAATGTTTAATTTGCAATTAAGCAACAATGACGTCATCGATGACGTCAAAACTATATTATCGCGAAATCGCCTTCTTTTCAAACATTGTACGTGACAAATATACGACCAAATAAAATCTGCAAACAAATAAGAGACATAATCCCCAACATCACCCACGTAAGTAAATTTTAGTTCGGGATTAGGGATATTGTTACACTGTAACAATTTACTCAGTCGACTGTTTTATGGTGTAGCAGTTTATAAATGAATAGCTCTATCAAAGTGTTAAGTTTTTGACAATTTTAGTTGAGATTTCTTGAGGATTTGATTTGTAAAGTAGATCTGTTGTGAATAGGGATGGCAATCAATACTAAAACGCTATCGAATATTCGAAGTCAGTATTCGAATCATATTCGAATGTTCGGTCATTTTATGATTTGAAAAAATGCTTGAAAAATGCAACTACTAAGAGAGTATCAAGCTTATATTACAGTCATTGAAGGAATTCCGAATCACTAGTAGTTCCGGGTCACTTTAAGATTAATGGTTCTGAAAATAGTAGACGCTTCCACAAATGTCAATCATTTTCAAATTATCCTATCATCGCACTTATATATCATGTGATTAGCGTCTAAACTATTTCATACAAAAGATCATGTGCAAAATGTTTGTGATATTCAAATGAGCACATGGTAATGTTTGTGATATTCGATGAATGGAAATTAATCCTTTAACAACAGCTGGGGAGGAGTTTAAACTATTCGTGGCAAAACCCGGATCGGTCTATTACCACCCTCCCATTTCGATTTTTAGTAACTGGTATTTTAACAGCAATGCATTTGCAGTAAATCACCAAAGTTTCATATCTGATCCATAAACCAAAACGGGGTTTTATGAGTTATACGCGTTGGAAGATCTACCTGAACACCGTTTTCAAAAACTAGGCAAACGATAAACGGGGCAATTGATATTTTTGTATTCGGAATATGTATTACGTCATAATTTGCGTCATTGTCAGAATGTGCGTTTGCAGGTTTACAGGCGTCATTTATTGTGCATTTGTTGAACATGCACTCAAAATTGCAGTAAAACACAGTTTGGAAGCTTTGGAAGCTTTTTGGAGCACTTAAGATTTTTTTAAGATTTTATAAATAATTGTTTTGGTCATCTTAAAGCCTTTGAGCGAAAATATAAACACTATGGATAATTTTGTTTAGGGTTGTTCTAAACCCTAAACTTTTGCTTTGGTTTGGTCTACCTTAGGTTTTATCGTGGAATATGTGCTTTTTAAAGAGGTCACCTTGGGACAAAATGATACGCAGTGCAACATTTGGCCCCGCTTGGGTTGTTTGAATTAATTTGTTACTTAAGATTACCACTGATGAGTTCTAAATCAAAGTTTTTCATAAAAATAATCGTTGATTTAGACTAGGAGACCTTTATGTTCATCTTACAGATTGGTTCGAAATCAAGTTACGATAGACAAGACTGATCAGGCCATCTATGGTGTCCTAAAATGAGGCAAAAGTATACTATCGTCTGCAGTAGAAATTGAAATACACCCAGTAAGGTTATCTAGTTACATTAAGAAAGCTAAATTTAGTAGACGGTCTATCAAGTGAAACTATACAGAGTTGTTCACAAAAAAGCTTTATGCCAGTAACCCAGGAACTAGATCTCAAAGCATACCTTAAAACTGCTGCCAATATTTATTTTGGTCCAAGTCCAAAGGAGGTGTGAGTTCTTGCGAATGACTGTGTCAAAAGCTATAATATATTATAACAATGCCTGGATTATGGGAACATGGAGAGTGTGGCGGTCATGCAGTGTTTTTCTTTCTAGTCAATTTGGACCGAAATAGGGCCCCATTCACAAAGCAAAAAGAATCTTTTTCTCACAAAGGTTCCACCAAAATTCACAATTGCTAGCAAGCTTACGTTTTGACTTTTTGTGTGCTTGATTTTTATTCCATGCATGGATTTTTGTCTAGACTGAATAAGATGCTTATATCAAAAAGGATACAATATGTTCAAATTTAAATGGTTACAAAATTGGGTAATTTAACCCTGATGGAATAACTTTATGCATAATAGGTTGAATACTTATGTAAATCTTTAACAAGCACAAAATCTAATTTCATATATGAAAGACATTTGTATTAAAAATTTTAAACATAAGATTTAGTCGCAATGGTTTGTAAGATTTGATCGTAATTGTTTGTTTCTGTAATCTATGTTAAGCAGTTGCAATTGGCCAGAATAATGTTATTTACACTAATTCTTGGTCCTGTATAATCATGTTTTGGCTCTTTTGAAGTTTGCTTTAAAGCAATTATTCTAACTTGAGAATAAAATTGCAGGAAATTATTGCAGATTTCCATATGTGTTATACAAAGGCGTTTTGAAATGGCATTTGCATGAATTAGTTCATTGTCTCGTTTTGCCCCGGTGAATGTAACATTTTGCCCCAACATATGGGGCAAAACGTTACATTTGTTTGCATGTTTTAACAGTCTTTTTTTGGTAAAAGTTCTCAACAAATAGGTTAGTAAACAGTATATCTCGAGTACTTTCATGCAAAATCGTTAGATCTCAACTTTAACCAAAACAGTTCCAAATATGAACAAAATTTCATTTTTAGCTCACCCGAGCACAAAGTGCTCATGGTGAGCTTTTGTGATCGCCCGTTGTCCGTCGTGCGTGCGTGCGTACGTGAGTCGTCAACATTTTATTCAAACAACATCTTCTCCTAAACCATTTGGCAGATTTTCATCAAACTTCACAGGAACGATCAATAGGTGACCCTCTTTCAAAGTTGTTCAAATCGTTACGGTCCGCTGCATATGTAGCCAGAGCTACAAATAGATTTAATAAGTGTAAACTTCAAAAATCTTCTTCGCTGAAACCGCAGTGCCCAGAGGTTTCATATTTGGTATGTAACATCCTATATTGGTTCTCTACAAAGATGATTTAAACTATGCCCCGGGGTCAAAACTGGCCACGCCCCGGGGGTCACATGGTTTGAATAAAATAAATAGCAAAATGACTTTACAAATATGCTCCTCTGAAACAACAAGGCCCAGAGATTTCATATTTGGTATGTAACATCGTATAGTGGTCCTCTACAAAGATTGTTCAAATTATGCCCCTGGGGTCAAAACTGACCACGGGGTGGGGTGGGGGAGTGATATGGTTTATATAGAATGTATAGCAAAATTACTTTAAAAATCTTCTCCTCTGAAAGCGCAAGGCCACGAGGTTTCATATCTGGTATGTAACATCCTTTAATGGTCTTTTACAAAGTTTGCTCAAATTATGCCCCTGGGGTCAAAACAGGCCACGCCCCGGGGGTCACATGGTTTATATATAATATATAGCTAAATGACTTTAAAAATCGTCTCCTCTGAAACCACAAGGCCCAGAGGTTTCATATTTGGTATGTAACATCCTACAGTGGTCCTCTACAAAGATTGTTCAAATTATGCCCCTGGGGTCAAAACTGGCCACGCCCCGGGGTCACATGGTTTAAATAAATTTATAAAGCAAAATTACTTAAAAATTCTTCTCCTCTGAAACCGCCAGGACTAGAGGTGTCATATTTAGTATGTATATGTGGTACTCTACAAATTTTGTTTAAATTATGCCCCTGGGGTCAAAACTGGTCACGCCCTGGGAGTCACATGGTTTATATAGACTTAAATAGCAAAGTGACTTTTAAAGTCCTCTCCTCTGAAACGACAAGGCCCACAGCTTACCTATATGTAGAACGTAACATTGCATAGTGGTCCTGTCCAAAGATTGTTCAAATTATGCCCCTGGGGTCAAATCTGGCCACACCCCAAGTGGTCACATGGTTTATATAGACTTGAGTAGCAGAATGACTTTTCAAATCTTTACCTGGAACCGCAAGGCCCAGAGGTTTGTTCAAGATTGTTCATATTATGCCCCTGGGATAAAAATAAGCCAATCCTCGGGAATGCAAATTCCAATTGGGTTACAAGGTCTCAGGTGAGCGTCCCTCTTGTTTTTGTAACCTTTGTTTTGAACAAAGCACAACGTGTAAAACTTACAAAAAAAATATACAAAAAAGTAAAATTTACAAAATGAAAAGCTAATTTTCTTCAACCTTACTTACTGCGTCAGTAGAACTGATTGAGATATCATCACTTAATTTAACAACTTTAATCAATTATTCGTACATCAGATTAATATTGGGCCATATTAACTTTCGTGGGTATGGTTAGGGAACAGGCCGATGATTCGTTAACCAGAACATTTTATTTAAACATAGGTTAGCAAGATCAGATCCATGTTCTTACACTATTCTTGCTGGATTTCGAAATAATTTCACAGAAATGTTCTTTGGATGACTTTAACAATTTTCTTCAAATAATTTTGATTTGTTTAAAAACATGGCCCCCAGGGTGTAAGGAAGTTAATCGTATATGACCATATATGGTAATTTTGACAGGCTTCACATCAGAAACTACTTGCTGGACATCGAAAATAATTTAACATTAATGTTCCTTTGCTGACCCTCTACCAAATTGCTGCACAAATAAAATTCAGTGTAAGACTTCATTATCTGCCGTTTTGTTCAAAAGTCACAAACTAGACAGAATGAAATATGATACTAGCAGGTATAAAATGAAATTGTCCATTAAATTTTTTAGGTAATTTCTTGATAGGAGAATAGATACATAAGACTTTTGGCTACTAAATCGGAAGTTACTTGGCCATAGTTTGAGGTTATATATTGAGTATTTGACACAGGTTTCTTTCCCTCAACCTACTTTTGTGACAACTCAGGTGAGCCATACAGGGCCACATTGGCCCTCTTGTATTATGTTTGACAGTATTCGTATTGTTTAATAGGCATGAAAGTGTGTTTCAATCCCTTTGTCTTTCTGAATTGTGTCGGTTATTGGTCCATTTTATTGTCGGTCGGTCGGTAGACCACTTTCGTTTCCGCTCTCTAAGTTCAACAGTTTTCTTCTGATCTGCACCAAACTTCTTGAAAATGTTTGTAGGCATAATATCTAGGTCAGGTTCGATAATCAGCTAAATCGGTCCAGAAACTGTGGAGTTATGGCCCTTGAATTATCTGAAATTGGCCTATTTAGCCGTTTCCGCTCGGTAAGTCCAACAGTTTTCCTCTAATCTTTATCAAACTTCATGAAAATGTTTGTAATAATCATATCTAGGTCAAGTTTGATAATCAGCCATATCGCCCCAGGAATTGTGGATTTATGGCCCTTGAATGTTAAAAAATAAGCCGTTTTAGCCGTTTCCGCTCTTAAAGTCCACATTTTTTCATTCAGTCTCCACCAAACTTCATGTACATGTTTGTAATAATAATATCCACGTCAAGTTCGATAATCAGCCAAATCGCTCAAGAAATTGTGGAGTTATTGCCCTTGAATTATTTGAAATTGTCCTTTTCAGCAGTTTCCGCTCTTTAAGTCCAGCAGTTTTCACCCGATCTTCACCAAACTTTATGAACATGTTTGTGGGCATAATAACTTGGCCAAGTTTAATAATCAGCCAAATCGCCCCAGTAATTGTGGAGATATGGCCCTTGAATGATTTTAAATTGTCCGTTTTAGTAGTTTTCATTCTTTAAGTCCAACTGTTCATAGCCGATCTTCATAGAATGCGGTGAAAAATCTTTGTGGGCGTATTATCTCGGTTAAGCATTATAATCAACCAAATCGTCCCAGTAACTGTGGAGTTATGGCCCTTGATTATTTAAAATTAGCCTGTTTAGCTATTTTAACCTATAGGGGGTATAACTGTTTTACAAACAGCTCTTGTTTATTATTGCCTCTGACATTGTGACTATAAAACACGGCACAAGATATTTTATTAAAATCAGTTGCAAGTAAATGTGAAACTGATGACATAATATCAATGTTAAGCATTACATTTCTTATTTAATAAAGAAGGTACAAATCCTGACCGAAAATAAACATCGAAATAACGAGGAATTCGGTTTAACCGTGTTCAAAATAATGGTGATCCACTATATAAAATCACAATCCTTTAACACATTGTTCTTTTATAGTTCTTAGAAACAAAGCAATCAGATCCTGTTGGCGGAAAACAAAGAGAAAGACTTTCTATGGTCCAACGAATAATTATTGAGTTTGAAAACATAGAAGTCACAGTAATATTTCAAATAAGTCACAGTAATATTTCAAATAGCTTGACAAATGTTATACCCCTCCGTAGTGAATTCCTTTGTGTAACATGGTCATGCTAAACTAGATAATAGAAATGTAATACCTTCTTGTATGTTCGTGAAATTTAACAAACTTACAAGTAACAAATAAATGTGTTCTATGTATATTTACTGTTCTAAAATTTGGTCAAAGAAATGTGTTTTTCTTTACGGTTTTCCAGACAGTGGTTTCTTCTACTTTAAATTACATTAAACAAAACTTCTCACCTGACACCTACAAAGTTAGTGATCAATTGCTTAATTTTCAAGAAAATACCATCAGACTTGCCAAACATAACGTATAATTAGACCCCTTTTTTGGTCCATACAGTAATGGCATCAACATAGTTATGTGCCTTGCATATATTCATTTCTTGTATAACCTTCATAATGCCAATTATAAGAAGTAAATGTTTTAAACCCAGTGAAATTTCTTACATCGATTTTTCTTTTTCTTTTTTCTTTTCATGTATACAGTAATATCTACTCTGTAAATGTTTCGTGTAGTTAACATCAAACTGTAACATGTTCTTATATTTCATTTCGTGAACATGAATTGTATACTATACAATTTATTGTCACCAACTGATAGATAAGAAAATAAATGTCTTTCAAATACAAACTTACGATCTTACAACAGATATAGTGGCATAAATTCAAATATCAAAATAAAGTTAATTAACATATATTTCTATTTAAAATGGAACAAAAGTTAAAAATAAACATTACTATCAAATGCACAATAAGCTAGTTTTTAATCACTAAATAGTGTTTGTCTGTACAAGCGGAAACTCAAATACATGCATATACATTGACTTGACAGTTGGTTTAGGTTTCTTAACACAAATAAACGATGCAAAAGTCGACACTAGTACTTATTGATTTCTTTCATTTTAAAGTGTTTCCTTTGTTATTTATATATTTTCCGTTAAATTTCAAGTTTTATTGTCACTTTCAACTGCTTATTTTGAAAATTTGATATGAAAGATTGTACATACAGTTAAAACAATGTTTGGCTCGACTTTTCACCGAATAGATTGAGCTTTACTACTCACCTATTCGTCGGCGTCGGCGTAATGCTCTTGTTAAGGTTTGCGTGCAATAAGTCAATTTATTTTATGCTAAGTAGTCAAATATAGGAAAATATAAGTGAGATATATCTCTATATCACTCACTGAACTGGACTACTTTTGTGAAATATGAAAAAATACTCAATAGCATAAAATAAAAAGAAAATGTGTTTGTTTTCGGTATGATAAACATTATTTATTTAATGCTAAGTAGTGAAATATAGAAACATATCAGTGATATATATCCCTGTATCACTCACAGTGAGGGACTACTTTTTGGGGTCCCGATTTAATACAGTAAATGAAACAGACCGTCATCGATGCCGGGCTCAAAACTGTGAAATGACGTCATTATGTTGACGTCATAACGTTAGGATTCCCGCCATATTTTCCAATGAAATGTAAAACTACGGTTAATAAAGCATAAAATAAAAAGAAAATGTGTTTGTTTTCGGTATGATAACGCGTGATATTATCACCGGAAAGGGAGACAATTTACATATTTTCACTTGCGCAAACGCTCGTGAAAATATTTATTGTCTTCTTTTCCGGTGATGATATCACGCGTTATCACACCGAAAACAAACAAATATCCTCTATATATTCACTGGAAAGGGAGACATTTTACATATTTTCACTCGCGCAAGCGCTCGTGAAAATATTAATTGTCTCCCTTTCCAGTGATGATATAACCCGTTATCACACCGAAACCAAACAAATATCCTCTATATCTCTGAAACTACAACATATATTTAATTGAAACTTCACACATGCATATAAGGTCACTGGCCAAGACCCATAACTGTGACCAGCATTTTAGCAGAATTATGCCCCTTTCTGTACTTAAAAAGTCAGGTTAAGGTTTGTGAGCAAGAAAAAATTCAGGTGAAGGTTTGCGTGCAACAAGTACATACGAGGGATGTTCGGAAAGTTTTGAGTCAAATTCCTTAACTATTTAAGTTCTTATTTTTCGATGAAATTTTCGAAAAAAAAATGTTCAAGATTGTTCAAATTATTCCCCTGGGATAAAAATAAGCCACACCTGGGGGATGCGAATTCCAATTGGGTTACAAGGTTTCAGGTGAGCGTCCTAGGGCCCTAATGGCCCTCTTGTTTTTATCGTTATTCATCGCGATAAAACATCAAAAATGTTCGGTAAATGGGCATATTTATGGTATCAATTGGTAAATAAATGTATATTCTGTGTAATTTATACATAAGAAAACACCTGCTTTCCAAATTACAGCAGAAAACAACGGTTATATGTGTATTGGGGTGTCCCGGGTCACTTAAACGGACATCATTGTATGAGCGGGATATGTCAAGCAATTTCTTGTGTATATGCTTTATTGAATATCTCCATGGGTTGGTTGGGTCAGTAGACTCATGCACCATGTAAGACAATTATTTATTGACCCATATGAATTATTTGTTACACAAATAAAGGTATATCATAGGTATGCTTCTCATAGGTTTGATTTTCTGTTAACAAATAACATAACAGCTTTTCGTGGTATTTCAAACTGAAGACTGTCCATTGGGCGAACAAAGAATACCCTTCAATGTTTTAATGTTTTCAGAAAGATTATCTCATTAATATCATTATTACAGTTGATCGATGTAAGCAAGTATAGTATACGTGTATGCCAAATGTATTGTATGTATTCAAAAGTTGTTAGATTGTTAAATGCTGACCTTTTAATAGATGCAGAGACTGTGAATTATATATTTAGAATGTTTCTTAGATCACCTGAGCACAAAGTGCTCATGGTGAGCTTTTGTGATCGCCCGTTGTCCGTCGTCCGTGCGTCCGTACGTGCGTCCGTCCGTCGTACACTTTTCATACAGACAACATCTCCTCCTAAACCACTTGGCAGATTTTCACCAAACTTCACAGGAATGATAATTGGGTGACCCTCTTTTAAAGTTGTTCAAATCGTTACGGACCGCTGCATATGTAGGTCACTATAGCTAAACATAGATTTAATAAGTGTAAATTTGGAAACGCTTCTTTTCTGAAACCGCGGGGTCCACAGGTTTCACATTTGGTATGGTACATCCTATATTGGTCCTCTACAAAGATTGTTCAAATACTGCCCCTGGGGTTAAAACAGGCCACGCACCAGAGGTCACATGGTTTATATAGAATATATAGCAAAATGATTTTAAAAATCTTCTCCTCTGAAACCACAAGGTCCAGAGGTTTTATATTTGGTATTTAACATCCTACAGTGGTCCTCTACAAAGATTGTTCAAATTATGCCCCTGGAGTCAAAACTGGCCACGCCCCGAAGGTGACATTGTTTATAAAGAATATATGGCAAAAGGATTTAAAAAATCTCCTCCTTTGAAACTGCAAGGCCCAGAGATTTCATATCTGGTATATAACATCGTATAGTGGTCCTCTACAAATCGTGTTCAAATTATGCCCCTGGGGTCAAAATGGGTTACGCCCTGGGGGTCTCATGTTTTATATAGAATATATAGCAAAATGACTTTAAAAATCTTCTCCTGAAACCACAAGGCCCAGAGGTTTCATATTCGGTATGTAACACCCTATTGTGGTCCTCTACAAAGATTTTTCAAATTATGCCCCAAGGGTACAAAACTGACCACACCCCAGGGGTCACATAGTTTATATAGACTTTAATAGCGAAATGACTTTTAAAATCTTCTCTTCTGAAACCGCAAGGCCCAGAGGTTCGTATTTGGTGTGTAACATCCTATAGTGGTCCTCTACAAAGATTGCTCAAATTATGCCCCTGGGGTCAAAACTGGCGACGCCCCGAGGGTCACATGGTTTATAAAGAATATATGGCAAAATGACTTTAAAAATCTCCTCCTCTGAAACTGCAAGGCCCAGAGGTTTCATATCTGGTATGTAACATCGTATAGTGATCCTCTACAAATCGTGTTCAAATTATGCCCCTGGGGTCAAAACGGTTACGCCCTGTGGGTCACATGGTTTATATAGACTATAGAGCAAAATGACTTTAAAAATCTTTTCCTCTGAAACCACAAGGCCCAGAGGTTTCATATGCGGTATGTAACATCCTATAGTGGTCCTCTACAAAGATTGTTCAAATTATGCCCCAAGGGTACAAAACTGACCACACCCCAGGGGTCACATAGTTCATATAGACTTTAATAGCGAAATGACTTTTAAAATCTTCTCTTCTGAAACCGCAAGGTACAGAGGTTCGTATTTGGTATGTAACATCCTATTGTGGTCCTCTACAAAAATTGTTTAAAGTATGCCCCATGGGACAAAACTGACCACACCCCTGGGGTCACATGGTTCACATATACTTAAATAGCAAAATGACATTTGAATTCTTCACCGCAAGGCCTATAGGTTTCATATTTAGTATGTAACATTGTATAGTGGTCCTCTACAAATAATATTCAAATTATGCCCCTTGGGTCAAAACTTGTCACGCCCCGGGGGTCACATGGTTTATATACACTTAAATAGCAAGATGACTTTTAAAATCTTCTGCTCTGAAACGGCAAGGCCCGCAGCTTTCCTATATTTGGTACGTAACATTGCATAGTGGTTCTCTCTAAAGATTGTTCAAATTACGCCCATGGGGTAAAATCTGGCCACATCCCGAGGGTGACATGGTTTATATAGACTTAAATAGCACAATGTGTTTAAAAATCTTTACCTGAAACCGGAAGGCCCAGAGGTTTATTCAAGATTGTTCAAATTATGCCCCTGGGATAAAAAAAAAAGCAACGCCTCGGAGATGCAAATTCCAATTGGGTTACAAGGACTCAGTTGAGCGTCCAAGGGCCCTCAGGGCTCTCTTGGTTATATATACTTTTATATACAATGATCTATAGTGTCCTCCTCATAATAGTCTAGAGTACCATTCAGCTTTATGTTTATAGATGACATATCATCATTTTGCTGTAGTACTATGTGTTTCAGAGTGTTGAAGTTGCTACCGGTATATCTTATGCTATCATTATGTGTTTTTTTACTCTTATATTCGTAGGTTGTTAATTTTATCAATATGCTTATGATTGTTATCAAATTGTTGATCTCGTTGTTACTGTGGATAGATGTATGTTTATAAACTATGTACAATTAACACATTGCGTACGTGAATGAATCTTAGATTATTATAGCATTCCTGTTAATTTTCAGATTTCATTTATTTCGCGGATTATTTTAACTATTTTAGCTGGTATTTTTTATATATAATTTCACCAGTCAAAGGCATTAACAATTGTTGATAAATTATAAGATTATTTATTGTTGCAGTCTAACATCTGAATGATCATGTAAGCTATATGGCTTTGTACATGTTCATATATTGACCCACATCCTACATTAAATATAAATAAGATTTAACGTGCGCACGAACCTCACACTTGGCCCAGATATATTCACAAAACATGTAAGTGTAAATAAAAATTGACCTCATAGCATCGCAATTCAGATTTAACAGCAATAAAAGTGAATATTATTCAATTTAATAACAATTTAATTACTCAATGGCTAGATGCAAACCAGAGTAGCAGAATTGATAATTTCTGAGGCCCGATGAAATGAAACAAAGAACAAGTATCAACTACATCTCGTCATTTTATAAAAGCTTTTAACACATAGCATCATATAGTTCAATTTTCAGATCATTGTCATGCAATTTCAGGAAGAAGCCGTTATGTTGGGTGTAAAAAGCCAGATTACCTAGCTTTGTTGTATATGTTTATTTTAAACTTAATAAAACTAAATACTACGCTGTTCTGCTTTGTAAAGCTTGCATGCAAACTATACGATATAAAAATCAAAATCCGTAAACGATTTTTGCAAAAGATCCATACATATACATTAGTTGAACATTAGTTATTTTGATGTCATTATGAGTATCTTTTTTCCGAAGTTTTATTCATAATACACACTAGAAGTCCCATTTCTTAGACATGCTCCCTTTAAAAACACAACTGAATCTGCAGACGACATATGGGTCCACCTCATATGTGTCATAGGTGTCAGTCTACCTCCCGTTGATTATAATCTGTTTTCACAAGTAGCGCACTTTAGCACCAAGGTGTTAAATGGTGTGTTAAAATTGCAAACTGTCAAAACAAACGATCACCGTGACAGAGGATATATCAAATTTTTGTTTCCTTAAGAATATTTTTAATTTTAATTTTGATATTTGAATAACTATATTTTATTCGAATATTCGGTTAGGTATTCGAATAATCGATTATTCGTTGACATCCCTAATTGTAAATGATTCGAAACAATAAATTGCATATGTAGATTTCTAGTTGCTTTTATTTAGGCCAACATAGTATTCATATACATTCAACTAAGACATCTGGTTATTATATTTAGGCTTATATCGTGTGATTTGTTTAATTAAGAATAGTTCGTAACTACCAGAGGAAAAAGCCAAGTGCGGAGATTCCACCTGACGTGAATTAACGGGGTATTAAAGAAGTGATAAACGGCAGTCGATCGATTTGAACCGTCGCGTTAAAATTAAATATGAAAACCGCGACCCTCTGTAACTTTGTAAAACGAGCAAAAGAAGCAGGGACAATATAAGGACTATCATTTGGTTACAATGGACATCTAGCTGTCTTTCAAGAGAGCCAAGAAACCGCTCTAGTTAAATACCTGACAACATGTTGCAGCAGCAAACATTTATTTCAATTGTCTCCGAATGATGTTTTTTGTACGATTCCGACGCAAATCGTAGATATTCACACATGTGGTACATCTATGTTTCAATAGAAACAATGGTCAATGTTATTCACTCGACAGTTTTATCATTGACAAACTTGTTTATTTGTATGTTAGTACTTCTTGTACCGTTTAGCAGTTTATATTAAAATTTAAATCGCTTTTTATTTAACTTTGCCACAAAAGCGGGGCAATATGTTACAAAAATAATTCATAATACTACTTAAAATATTAACAAGATTTGATACCATTTAAATGCATGTCCATATAAAATTCCCTTCTCGAAACAAAATGCATTGGCGGAAATTATACCCGCTCGATATCTGGATCTTCCAAGGCGGAAAATATACTGAACTATCTCGCCTTTCTTCTTAAGCTAGATAGTCAAGCTGATAAAATCAATAGTACTACCAGATAGACGGTGAGATGTTCTGTAATAATCGAAATTCCTCCGAAGATTTTCAGCTGATATCGATTTTATCTGATAATCGACACTGCCCATACATTTTTAATTTTATGGTCAATGCATGGAATTGACAATTACATTGAAGAGTGTGTGCTGTATTGAAGATTGATGCACATTATTGCGAAAAATTAGAAATCGCAGATATTTATTAAGAGTCTGTCAATAATACGGCTAAGTGTTATTATATAATATATATAATATGTACATTATCAATAATATGTGCAATATTTAATGTTTGTGATAAAATACCTAGAGTGCGGATATCAATTGATGCATTCAAGTACCTTTCTTTTGCATTAAATGTTTTATCATCTGCAGAAATGTTTTAAACTATCCTTGCTTCATGAGAACAAGTCTTTAAAGGTACTTGGATTTTACATACAATGTTTTGAGCATATCGAATGGCATTTTAGCATTTCACCTAGTATTTCTATTTTCTTGTTAATATATTAAATGCCAAGCACAGTGACATACAACTACAAGAGGATCCATCCTTGCCAGACGAGCGTTCAAATCACAAATGAAACAAAATATTGAGCAAAATAATTGAACAATTTGTGGCACCAACACAATGTCAATTTTCTTGAATTCAAAAAATAAAAAACAGAATGTCAGTTTTCTTGAATCCAAAAAAATGACCATAAAGTTAAAAGTGTATGGACCGCTTAAGATTCAATCGGTAATAAATTCGTCGCTATCATGCCCTCAACAATTTAATCTGTCTGTCCTGTTAGCGCAGTGTTTTTGCAAAAGTATATCAATATGCAAGAGAAAAAGCGACACACTTTTGTTTTACTGTTGGTATATGTTAACAACATTTTGTGATACCACAGAATCTCTTTTACAAAAAGTTAGAACCGACCACGGAAAATTACGACAATTTTGCATTATGAAATTGCATCTATGACATATTGGGGATTACACAAGCAAATCATCAACTGGCCCCATTTGTCACCTTCGCCTATCCGTGGAGACCAGGTATAGAGCCCCTTTTCAGACAAGTTGGCGCACCCTCGTCAAAACAACCACACTTTGGAACTTAGAACCCAACAATATATTTTAAGAACAATTAGGACAGCTACCATGTACAGTTATTGAAGGAATTCCGAATCACTGGTAGTTCCGGGTCTCATTAAGATTAATGGGTCTGAAAATAATTGCAACCCTCCCATTTCGATTTTTAGTAACTGGTGTTTGAACAGCAATACATTTACAGTAAATCACCAAAGTTTCAACTCTGTATGCGGATCAATGAACCGAAACGGGGCTATATGAGTAAAACATGTTGAAAAATCTACGCGAACACCGGTTGCAGAAACTAGGCTACGGTTTATTCTTCGCAAAAAAACATGGGCACATTTATGGTATCAATTGGTAAATAAATGTATATTCTTTGTACTGTATACATAAGAAAACCCTGCATTCCAAATTACTGCAGAAACCAATGGCAATTTCAACATATGTGTATTGGGGTGTTCCGGGTCACTTGAACGGATCTCATTGTTTAAGTGGGATATGTCAAGCAATTTCTAATATATATGATTTATTAGTCCGCTGGCTACCAAGATCCTTGCTCAACCCCAGGGGGAATTTATGAGACATGGTTTTCTAAAAGACATGTGTTTACTGAGTTTTTTGCAGGTTGGATGCACAGCAGATGTTGGTTATTGTGACAGCTATGTGACTCTAAAGTATGTTACCCTCAAAATTCATTCGTCCTCCGTAAACAATTGGACACATGGAGGGAATAGAGACTTCACTTTTCATTCAATCTTGACAATGTTGGATAGGTTCTATAATGGGCCAGATCGGACCAGGAGCATCAGAGTTATTCCCCCTTTTTCATTGGAAAAACAGAAAAATGGACTTTGCGCAACACACTTACTTCATTTTTCATCTTATTTTGGCCAAACTTGCACAATTTGTGTATGACTATAAGATTTCAACAAAGTCCAAATAAAAAATCTAGATTGGGGTACAACGATCAGAGGTATTGCCCCTTGTTGGTGAGAAAAAAATGCAAAAATGGCAATGTGAAAGGTATATAAATTTTTGTGTCTATATTTGACCAAACTTACACAACTTGTGTATGACCATAAGGTCTCAGTCGATGTCAGATATGGACCAGATCAGGGTCCAGTTGCTCAAAACTTTAACGGACAATTAAGCTTACAGCCGTTAACTTTTGGATGAAGTTTTTTATGTAAATAAAATTTAAAATTTTTAAAATCTGCATTTATTCTAAATAAATTGATATGCTCAAATAATTGTCAAATGCTTCATAAGCGAGTTGCTTGTAATATTATTTAATTTCCATCTAAAGTTAACAGGCCGTTAGCTTAACCGGCCGTTAAAGTTTTGAGCAACTGAGCCCAGACCAGCAACACAATAAGTATTTAGTTTTTGAATGGACTAGTAAAACGCAAAACACATTGTACAGAATACAGAAAACAAAATACCGTATATGGAATTCAGCTAGATACTTGAATATAATGTGATGACAGTGATTGGATGTACCTCCATATAATGTGTGATTGAAATGGTAAACATGTCACAGCTAGATTGTATGTCAGCAGCATGTTTAAAGAATGTTCGAACGTCAGTTGTAATTGAAATAGAGTGGTACTTATTGCTACATTATATCTAATTGGGCACTTGGTTGATGTTTTGATAGTACTAGTGTGATATTCATGTGGCGTTTATCTTGAACCAACTGATTTGATCATAAATGCATCTGCATTGCACCTGTTGGTTGCCAGGTGAAAACCAGGAGTAGGCCGGACAGGCATCTACTTAGCTCCCGTTGAATGCTCGGGCTATTTTAAAGAGTCTTGGTCTCAAACTAAGAAAAATCTTTAAAACAATTATAATTGGATCTTATTACGAAGTAATGCGTTGTTACAACAGCTGACACAGACTTTTCGATATGATTCAGTGTTTCATACATGTAGTTACTATGTGACATTCATGGACATGTTCCAAAGCATAGTGTTTCAAACACAAATTCTAGTTTTTACTTATTTTCAGATTAAGTGGAGATTGGCTTAAGAATCCTTTTAAATATGGGTTCTGGTCAACAACAGTAATTAATATGTCTAATTGGTGATGGCATTCAAATATAAGAGCTGATCTCTGTTATTGCCAATACTCAGGTGAGCGTTTTGGGCCGTCATGGCCTTATTGTTTATCGGGTTTGTGCCTCATATGACCAGATGAAGCCAAAACATTAATGTTGATGGCTCATACATGTGAGCCTGCATTGAAATAAGTACGTTACTAAATAAAACAAAATATACGTACAATTTTTGTTCGTAGAACAGTACCTTAAGATCATTGTTGGTTGTTTATGCCTTTAGTCAGCATTATTTCCATATTTAAAGTGTAGTTGCTCTTTCAAATAACAATACTATTAGTGGTAACGTATGCTACATTAAAATATGTTTAAAATAAAATATTGAATTAATGATGCACTATTACACTCATACACATTGAGACTTTAAACATGACAAACTTTAGCAAAAGCACACAAAAATGTAAATAACACTGCCAATTTGAGGTTCAATTAAGTTTGTTTGTAATAACATCTTTATTATTATTATTAAAATTGTCACGTTAATAAGAAATAATTATAAATATCAGCATTGCAATAACCTATATAAAGAAGTGTGCTATTTCATAATCAAAACACCAAACGTTTTGCATCTTTTATATCCAAAATGAATACAATTTCAACACCAGTGAGACGTTTCCATTTAAATTTAAGGCCTCTCCTACAAAATACCGACCGGATAATTTACAGATTAGCCATTCACTTAGCTACCGACCATTTCAAGCAACGCACCCTAGTAACTATGATTTTTTTTAGATGTTTCCTACAATTTCGACCAGTCTTCATTTTGATAGGAAAACACTAACATTTTGTAACAATTTTGATATTATTCATTAAAAGCATTCTATATTAGACTTAAAAACACTAAAATACTGTTTTAAAATGTATGTTTCGGGTTATGCATAAAGTTTGTAGCAATTTTTGAGAATTTCTAAACAAATATTATTTTTCTTAGACAAAATCTAAATTTTTTAATATACCAAAAACATACTAATGTAATAGAATGTTATGAATACAGATAACTTACAAAGTTTTATAAGAAATATTAATTAATTTACATTATCTTGGGTGGTCGATTAGACAGGGGTGGCTGAATAGTTGGAAGAAAAGGATTATATAATCACTATAAATAAAACATGGAATGAGTAAATGTTTCTTTTAACATGATTTTATCTTTTCTGCACACACTATACACATTATATACACACTTTAACGGTGTCATCTTAAATGAGTAAAGAAATTTAGGTTTCTTTTATCATACATTTTACTGCATTTATCTTTTGGTAACGTAGTATACAATCACCTAAGTTAAATGCAGTTTATGTAAAACAAGAGCTATCAGAGGACAGCGCGCTAGACTATTCGAAGTATTTCAGTTGGTATATAGTTTGGGAGTGGAAGGGGTATAAAGGGGTTGAAATACAAAACTGAGTTATAAATGGCAATTATTTCATCAAATTAAAGTTTCAAGTAAAAACCTTATGTAGTTAATAACTTGCGTAGTTATGGAGTTAAAAGAGTTTGAATATAAACGTTAATCAGAAAATCTATGTGAAAAAGGGACATAACTATGTCACAATACAAAACAGAGTTATGGGAAATGTTGCCCCTGATACTGGAGTTGATGACAAAGTATATTCCAAGTTTCAAATGAATAACTTATGTAGTTTTGCAGTTACAAAACTTTTGAATATAAACTTTAACAAAATAATCTATGTGAAAAGGGGCACAACTCTGTCAAAGTACAAAACAGAGTTTTAGGGAATGTTGCCACTGATATTGGAGTAGATGGAAAAGGTACATTCCAATTTTCAAGCAAATAACTTAAATATTTCTGAAGTGACAAAGGTATATTCCAAGTTTCAGTTGAATAACTTATGTAGTTTTGAAGTAACAAAACTTCTTAATATAAACTTTAACCATATTCAGACGTAGACGCCGGGGCGATTAGAAAAGCTCACCTATTCTTCGATCAGTCAAGCTAAAATGATTAAAAATGATACTTAAAATTAAAAAATAATTGATAATGTACTTGAATCTCACAAATCACTTGCAGTGAGCTGTTTGAATTAAAAACAAGTCCTAAAAATAAGCGCTTGTTCGATATAAACCTTGCTTTGGGTACTTTTTTTTTTTTTTTCAAAAAAATTGTAACGTATTTTATAATGGCGTAGCATCAAAAATAACCAACAGCCATCGTGCAGCCAACCACCAAATGACAGCTTAGATATGGTAGTTTCAGGGTCTATTGTCAGCTCAAAGTCTATATGGAATTTCTCCATAGGTTGGTTGGATCAGTACACTCATGCACAATGTAAGACAATTATTATGTATTTATTGTTACACAAATAAGGGGATACTAAAGGTATACATCCCAAAGGGTTGATTTACTGTTTTATAAGTAATAAACAACATAAAACGCTTTTCGTGGTATTTCAAATTGAAGAATGGTGCCAGCCATAGGGCGAACCAAGAAGACCCTTCAATGTTTTAATGTTATATGATTAATATGTAGTTTATCTCATTAATATCTGTATTACAGTTGATCAATTTAGGGCAAGATATAGTATGTGTATATTATATGTATTCAAAAGCGGTCAAAATGTTTAACCTTGTCTTTTTAATAGAAGCAGGGACTGGGAGTTCCATATTTAAATGTTGTTTATACTTTTTTTATACCATGATCAATAGTGTCCTCCACATACTAGTCTATGATACCATTCAGCTTTATGTTTACATTTGACCTTGTCATATCATCATTTTGATGTACTGTGTATGTGTTTCAGAGTGTTGGTGTTACCGTTAGAAAGGCTCTACCGGTATATCTTATATTTTGCTATCATTATGCATGTTGTTACTCTTATAATCCTACGTTGTTAATTTCACCAATATGCCTATGATTGTTATCAAATTGTTGATCTGGTTGTTACTGTCCGGTTCAAGATATGAATATATCTTCCTTGTGGTGTTGTTTGACAGATACTAACTCAGATTAAAAGTTAAAAATGCTTTTAAAACAAACCCTTAAGGAAACTATAGTAAAAATACCAAGTGACCCGGAACACACGTAATTGATTCGGAACCCCCGCAATCAGTGCATACAGTTCAACACAATATTTAACAAAAATATTGAATGTTACAAAATGTATTAAACATGGATTTGTTGATGATATGTCTGTCTTTCAAAATATCTATATGTTTACGTGATTGCAAGTACATTTAAAATAAAGAGAGCGTTTTTTTCGTTAGTGACCCGGAACAACCCAATTGATAGTATACAGTTGATTATACCACCGACCCATATAGCGCTTGCATGATCCCTTTTTTATTTGATATATTAAGCTTTTATTAGTATAGAAACAAAATTAACACCATTCCAACAAGCAAAGAATAAATTTTCCAAATTCGTTTGTACTTTTATGACCAACAAGGAACAGTTTATTTTATTTATGCGATAAAGTTGAAAATGCACCATATTTCCGACCGAGGTTCTAATGATTTCTGTAGGAAATAGGGTGATGTTACAAAAGTGCAACTTCCCCCGCCTAAATGGTACCATGTTAAAGAGCATAAAATTATCTTTTCAAATCCGTTTGTACTTTTCTGAGAGTAAAACAGTAAGGAAGTTACAGAAAATAATATTTAAACCTCCCTTTCAAGTCAATGTAAATTTTACGTAAGATGTATCGAGTTTTGCTTCGCGATGATATGTTATTTATTAGTATGGCGAACGGTACGGGGTTGAATTAGTTATTAGTTGCTTCCCTTTTCTTAAGAGATACATTTATTACTTACCTCCCTTAGCTGTAGATTTGCCCAAGTAAACAAACACGTAAATAGGATTTGTAGTTCAGAAAGTAAGTTATATTTTTGTTAATAAGTTTTAAATAAGGCCTTTTTAGACCATTTAGTACGAGGGGCTGTCGTAAAGTTCCCGGATTAACCCAAATACATCCGCATTTAATGACAAAATGCAAAGATAACACCATTCGCAACAAATATAATGTTCAATGAAGTACATGTTAAAAAATTACATTTCTCATGGCGTTCCACCCACTTCCGGTAAACATCAGGATACCAGTGACTTTCAAATTTTCTCACTTCACTGCGAACGGCTAGTCTGAGTTCATCAAGAGATTCGAATCGGTGCCAGCGCAGCTCCCCATTCAAACGCGGACAGACTGCGAAATGCATGACCGCTAAGTCGGGGCTATAGGGCGCATGGGTAATTTGCTCGTATCCAATGAAATCAATGGTCATCAGAGTGTCTGTCGCTCGATGACTTGGTGCATTATCCTGGTGAAATAACAGGTCTTTGACGTTGAGCCCGGGCCTTTTCTTTCTGATTTTATGTTTAAGGCCGCGTCGCAGAAGCTGATTATAAATTCCATAATCTTAAATATTCGAATCTGCTTTAATGAATATTGCATCATTTTCTCTTTATTAAGCTCATTTTATGATCATATTTTTTGTATATATTTATTTATAATTTATAAATTAGGATTAAGCATACTTTAAACCTTCTGATAGTACTCCTTGTTGACCGTCTCGCCCTGTGGCACCGCGTGTTGAAGCAGCATACCGCGACTGTCCATGAATAACATGAACATTATCTTCTTCATGGACCTACAGGTGCGCGCCTTCTTCGGGGGCAGGGAATCAGCTGTCTTCCATACCATGGATGCTTGTTTGGTCTTCGGATCATCAATTCAACGACGTCTCATCAGTTGTAACTATGCAATGGAGAAACGAAATTCCCTCTTTCTCCCAGCGATGCAGAAACTCACGTGACACTGCAACGCGTGATTCCCGTTCTTCCGGTTTCAGTAACCTTGGAAGTGAACAATTTTGGGAAGCAAAACAAATGCAATATTTTACAAAATACTGATGTTTGATTACTTAAACATTCAACCAAAATTTATTTTAACTCCTATTTTGAAAAAGTAAATTGTTTTAAACTTCTAAAACGTTGGCAAATCTGAATACAAAATTTCATATGTGTCCCTTTATTTTGAAAAATTCATTGGTTCATGCTAATGTAAATTAGGTAAAAATAGACGATCTGGAATTCTCGGTAATATCCGACGAGTTCGTAAGAGTACTGGCTAGGTGGCGCTGTGTTCCCTGGTATATAAGGAGCAGCAGATGCGCTAGTTAGACAGTTCTCCCGCTGGCGTGGTGGTGAAATCATCGCAAATAAAAGCCTCAAAGGGATTCACAATTCTGAACAGGATTCTGCGACGTTGGGTTAATACGTTGGCTTCACGGCCTCAGCGGTACTACCCGTGTCTCAGTGTTTTTGGGTTATGATTCGCGGGAGCTTCCGAAAAGTTCTGAAGGTTGGCAGGCATAGGCCTGGTTGGTTAAGCGGTAGTGTATGCTTCATAGTATTTTGGATGGGAAGCTTCGTGGAAGCGGGAGGCTCTATCAAGTGAGACGGCTTCAGAGGGACCTCGTCGAGGTCAGACAGGATTTTGACGTAAGCTTCACGGAAGCTGAGCACCGTGAAGTGTGCTGGGGAAGGAACACGCCTGGGAGGCTGAAGATTCGGACAGACGATATTGGTCCCCTTTACGTCGCACTGTAAATATTTGAAGCGACTGCATTTGTTTTGGTTTAATCAATCCGAGGCAAGGTAGCCTGAAAAAAATGTTGTTATTTTTGATACTTATATATTGTCTGACAGAGGCTTTGGGAAGCATCACCGCATCGTGAGGTCGCGCTTATACCGCCGCTCGGTGGCGGTCTCAGACATCCGGCTCGCGCTACATTAGCTTTCAATGAAAACATAAATATTTATAACAAATATCGAAAATTGTAACAGATAGCCTTGCTATTCCCTATTTCTCATACATAGGGAGATATATTAAAACAAAACATATTCCCAGTTTTCTCGAATATTTTTTATAGTACCACTAATTTATTGATGGAATAGTTATACTACTAATTTTCCCGCGCCGCGAAAGTGACACCCGTGACAATACCATCAATACATCCCTTCAATTCCAATTTAAACTTGTCACTACATTTATGTCTACGTCGACATTTTGAGAGCAGTGTTTACAAGTTCAAACAATTGGAATAATTTATCAATAGTTATTTTACTCCACTGACCGATAAACGCCAAGAAATCATGGCGACCATAACGTTAGCGTTAAGTGTACAAATTGTCACAATTCATCTTCCGTTAGGGAGCCTAAGAAATCAACGATGACAACGTGTAAGTTAGGCGTACAAAAATATGTTTCTTTCAGGTTACGTGCCACAAAATATTAGGGTAGGTAGGTCGGGATTTATTTTATTTTATTTTATTTACTTATTTACTTAATTATTTATTTGGTAAATGGTCAACTTGAAGATTCTAAAACTGAATAAATATACAAAACATATCAGGAATATCCTTAAACAGTGTTTATACGTGGATACTATCAAAACAAAACACGTATTTATCCAAGAGACATTTAATTATTGAAAAAGGTAAATAAAACAAAAATCAATCCTACAAACCCAACAAAATGTTCTAGGGTCGGGGCATTTTTTTAGGGTAGGTCGGGTAACCTGAAACAAACATATAATTTTATCTGTTAACATTTGTTTTCTGGATTAAGTTGATGCAATGTTTGTGTTTGTACATTTAATTGTATCATCGATTGATGGCTGTCAGTATTTCAATTTTTGGCTCTTATAAGCGTGAAATTCTCGGTGAGCTGTTGGTGTCACAATGAGGGATCAAACTTTTTCACAAAGCAATTATTTACTTACGTCTCTATAAGCAGGTCAAACATAAATTAAGAAATTAAACCGCTTATTTGATTGTTCGTAATGGGTTTTAAACACTTAGTTTCGAATGTAATTGATTTTGGCGATTACTATTTTGCAAAACTACCCGTATACTTGTATATGATTTTTATGTTCTGTAGTCTTTATTTCCCAAGATTACCTTTTAAATGACGTATGACGGATGCTTGGAATGCGATAACAGAATCACAGCCGGAAAGCAAAAATGTAGTCTTACAATACGTTGATAAGGGTTATACGAGGGATGATCAAAATTAATGTAGATTGTTGTCATATTTTTAGACATATAATTATTTCATAGAAAAAAGTACATTGCAATAAACTGGAATATATGTTGCATCAATTTGCACTATGGGATCTTCGAATTATTCAAAGGTGGTATAAAATCAATGCTTCAAGGTTTGCGTACTGCGGACTGTCGAATAATAATGCTTTCAGTTTATTCTCTGAAATATTTTTATTGAAACCTTCAAAGTTAAACAGAATAACAAATTAGGTATGCTATGTTGCAAGAAGACTCCAGTCGCAATATTGCAGTTGTTGGAGTAAGCATACGTTACTTTTTTATAATGACAAGTAAACTACTTTTTATGAAGGTAATATTACGCTGATTTTTTTTTTAGACCTATAGAAAAGAAAAATTTTGCCCGGGTTATTAGTAAGGCAATCCGAATCTATATTTCTGGAGAAGCATTAGTATAAGCGCTGCTAACGCTTGTTTTCTAATCCATTTTGTATGTTTATTGTACTATTTACACTGACATGACATACTATGTTTGATTGCCCAAATAAATACGTTTAAACTAATATTTCTGTTAAAACTGGTACATGTGTTTCAGGAAACACAACACGAGTTAATCACAATCCATAGCTACTGCTATGGCCGAGGAACAGGCAGAAGAACATTCAAGTTCTACATCTGAACAAGCAGAAGAGCATTCCATAGATACAGCTATGACTGCTGAACAGAAAGGCATTCAACCTTCAAAAGTAACTGCAATTAGACTTTTTGTTGATTATATACAGTAATTGGAAGCACTTGAGATTGCTATTGGAATGAATAAATATAATGTAATATGAAAACAACATAGTTTTAACGACTAGACAAATATGTAGAAACCAGTTGCACTTTTGAGAATATTTGGAGGTAAAAACAATACAGAATAGCAACATAAAATGTAAGCAACCTAAAGTCTTATGGTTTGTTATATTATAACTGGCTATGCCATCTATGAACGTTATTGTTTTGGTCAATTATTCTAGTTGCAAATTTTCACAATATCTTTCAAAAAAATATGATAACTTTTAATAAGACAATTTTGCTGCACAAACAGGTTTATCTTTGACACATATTAAATTGTCGTCAAATTTTAAGATATATTTTGTAGTGGGAAAAACAAGGGTCTGTTCACATAACATATGGTATGGCCGTTAATTCTCATATAAATCTGATAATTTCTCATATAAATAGACAACATTTGTTTTTAAATCCGGTTGTCTTCAGTACACGATGAATACGTTATTTTTCAGTCAATCTTGACCTCATTTCGACGTCTAATACCACAATATTTCGTCATGTTCGTACGAGTATGGGCCAGCTGGGTCCAGTTACACCACTGAGCGGTTAAATTCAATGTGCGAAACAAATCTAATTCTTCCCAAATATTTTTTTTCTTTTCAGTTACTGATTACATGGGTCTTTAAATAAGTTAAGTACGGAATCCTATTTCTGCAAGTTAAATTTCGCTCTTAACAAAACCGGGCTGATGCGACAACGCGAAAATATACATTATTTTTAATAAAAGTATTATTTTAGATAATACAAATGAATTATTCTTTGCAGATTGCACCGTGGTATCTCCATTCTAACAGCACATCACACACTTGGGTGTTTTCTGCCATTGCAGAGTTAATTGGTATGTCAAGCATAAGAAACTTGTTTCACCATTTTTATACCCCTGGCATCTTGATGCGGAAGGCATATAGTGATTGTCCTTCCGTTCGTCCGTGACAAAGTTAAGTAGATTTTACCGTTTCGTCTAGCACCAGCACCGCCTACTACAACATTTGGATACTTACACAGTTGTTGCCTATGACCTTTCCTTATCAACCCATGTCACCCAACCTCAATTTGACCTTTACCATTACCTAATTTGCACTTAAAATAATTCAAATGGGCTGTTTCTTTGTTAACTAGATTTTACCGTTTCGTCTAGCACCAACACCGCTTGATACAACACTTGGATACTTACGCAGTTGTCGCTTATGACCATCCCCAATCAACCCATATCCTCCAACCTCACTTTGACCTTGAGTTGTCGCTTTGAAAATTAAGGCATGTCGGCGTTATAAAGCATGTCGGCAGACGACTAACTGCTTTGAAGGCGTGTCGCGCCCGATAAGCGATATAGGCCTGCGGGAAACACTGAATAGGATACATAGAATATTAAGTGAGTGTTGGATAAATAGAATATTAGGTGAGTGTTGGATAAAGATGAAGTTTATCATGCTCGGCGCGAAACATTTGAGCGCTCGGCAAGCCTCTGTTTCTAAGCCTCGCATGATAAACTTCATCTTTATCCAATACTCGCCTAATATTTTATATTTACCAAATCGATGTACTCGAATATTAAAGGGTTAACGGTAAACCTATTAAACACATAATAGCACGCGCTAAAGCTTAAGGGGTGTTTGTCATTATGGAAATTAATCCTTTAAGTATAGCTGGGGAGGAGCTTAAATGTAAGTGGCAAAAAACTGAGGATTTTCAAATAACTTGGCAAAAATGTTAAGCATAATGAGACGGTGTGTCGCGCGAAGGAACCAGTTTCCTAGGTCTAAGGTCAAGGTCACACTTAAGGTCAAAAGTCAAATATAAGAATTTAAGCCTTCAATCATTGTCCGGAGCATAATTTTGTCCAGCATGTAAGGAATTTCAAATAACTTGGCACAATTGTTTAGCATGGTGAGACGGTGTGTCGTGTGCAAGAACCAGGTCAGTAGGTCTAAGGTCAAGGTCACACTTAAAGGTCAAATGTCAAATATAAGAATTTAAGCCATAGACCCTGTCCGGAGCATAATTTTGTCTTGCATCGATGGAATTTCAAATAACTTTGCACAAGTAATAAGTATGGTGGGACGGTTAGTCGCGTGCAGGAATCAGGCCATAGGCCCAAGGTCAAGGTCACACTTAAAGGTCAAAGGTTAAATATAAGAATTTCAGCCTTTTATCCCTGTCCGAGAATAATTTTTTCCAGCATGGAAGGAATTTCAAATAACTTGGCGCAAGTGTTGAGCATGGTGAGACGTTGTGTCGCGCGCAAGAACCAGGTGCCTTGGTCCAAGGTCAAGGTCAAACTTAAAGGTCAAAGATCAAATTTAAGAATTTAAGCTATAGACCCTGTCCAAAGCATAATATTGTCCAGAATGAAAGGAATTTCAAATAACTAATAACACGTATTGAGCTTGGTGGGTCGGTGTTTCGCGTTTGACAACCAGATCCTTAGATCCAAGGTTAAGGTCACGCTTAAAGGTCAAAGGTCAAATATAAGAATTTAAGCCTTCAATCCCTGTCCGGAGTATAATTTTGTCTAGCGTGGAAGAAATTTCAAAAAACTTCACACAAGTATTGAGCATGGGAAGACGGTTTGTCGCGCGCGAGAACCAGTTCCCTAAATCCAAGGTCAAGGTCTCACTTAAAGGTTAAAGGTCAAATAAAAACATTTAAGCCATAGACACTGTCTGGAGTATAATTTTGCCTAGCTTTGGAAGGAATTTCAAATAACTTGGCACAAGTGTTAAGCTTGGTGAGACGGTGTTTCACGCGCAAGAATCAGGTCATTTAAGCCATAGACACTCTCTGAAGCATAATTTTGTCCAGCAGGGAAAGATTTTAAACTAACTTGGCCGAAGTGCTAAGCATGGTGTTTCGGTGTGTTGCGCGCAAGAACCAGGTCCCTTTGTATAATGTCAAGGTGACACTAAAAGGTCAAAGGTCATAGGGAAGCATTTTCAAACAACTTGGCATGACAGATAAGCATTATGCGGCGGTGTCGCATGCAAGAACCAGGTGCCTTGGTCCAAGGTCAAGGTCACACTTTAAGGTCAAGTATATGTATATGTTAAGATTCTTGTCCAGGCAATAACTCTGTCCAGCATTGAAGGATTTTCAAATACCTTTGCAGAAGTGATAACCATTATAAGACGGTGTGTCGCCCGCAAAAACTAGGTCCAAGGTCAAGGTCACTTAAAGGTCAAATTCAAGAATAAGATTTAAGTCCATGGAATCTGCCTAGAGCATTATTTTTTCCGGCATGAAAAATGTTCAAATAACTTTGCAGAAGTGGTAAGCATTATGAGACGGCATGTGGCGTTCAAGAACCAGGTCTGTAGCTGAAAGGTCAAGGTCATTAATCAAGATCAAAGGTGAAATAATTTCCAGAGCATAATATTGTCATGCATGCAGGGATTTTAGATAAATTGGCAGAAATGATCACAATCACCAGATGATGTGTTGCATGCACGAACCTGACTTGTGAAGTTAATGAATTACTTCATTAATTCAGGAGTGTGCAAAGCATAATTCAAAAGTGATAAAAGGCATTTTGTCGATTTTGCACAGAATGATTTAAGATAGCAAAAGTAAGTGAAGCACTAAAGAACCATAACTCATAATTGCCTTAAAGTTTTAATTACTACCCTTTATGGAATTTTTGTCAGGACTAAAACTATTTTGTGATGTCCAATTTACTTCACACAATAAGAGAATACATTAGCAGACAGTACAATATTAAAGGACAATGCTCTTTTTGCAAAATTGTTTGTATGCATACAGAAAAAGCGGCGCCATGTAGAAATGGCTGCATAGGTGGGGGCATCCGTGTATGTTGACACATTTCTAGTTCTAAATTTGTTCCATGGCCGTTGTTATTGTGATCTATCAATAACTACGACAACATGTTCATTATTACATTTACCTTTTAATTGTATCCCAGTATTTCCCTAATCCGTTTCACAAATTGACAATACGACATATTAAAAGGACTAATGTGATATAGAGCCTCATTTTCAAATACAATTAGACGTCGTCAAACGTCATTGTGGTCGAATAAACACAAATGAGCGCTTGACCAGCCTATGGACTTTTATCTTGAAGCTAACGTTTATACGATGGGTTGTTATTCGATCGATCGATCTGCATTAGTAATAGGATAAACTACTAGGCTGATTTGTGTATGACTTACATTTGTTGAAAATTTTATTTTATATACAGTGTATTATCTTAGCATAATTTTATATGCAGCGATAGTCTATTTTATATATGTTCTGGATTAGGGCATTTGGCCTAATCTGTGGGTTTTTATCGCATTAATTATGTGACGTTAGGACTTAACTTTAGATGAGTATTACAAATAGTATCAATCTTTATGATTAAACTCATTAAAAAGTTAAACATTTTGTTTGGAGTCGTAATTTTGCATGTTAAACTTCATTGCGCTTGTTGTTACTGACAGATAATGCTTGTGATGCCAATGCCTCGGAGCTTAAGATCGACAAAAGAGCCATTAGGACGAAAGACTGTCTCTTTGAGCCGAAAACGTGTCTCACAATGCTTGATAATGGGAAAGGGATGACCTGCGAGGAACTTTGCAACATGTTAAGGTAAGTTAGTTTTTTTGTTAAAGTCAGTTGTGTGTCCTCTGTTGATAGCAATTTGAACAACTATTTTAACTAAATTTGCAAGATTGAAAGGGCACATAAGTGTATTAACTTCATTAAACAGCATATATGTCCCCGCATTTGCTTGTTTACTAGTAACTGTGCTCAACGCTGGTTGTCATAGCAATGGAAAGGAAATCCCAATCAGAATTAAAAGGACATCTCAAATATAATATAAAGAAAGTATGAAACTGTAAAATGCTAGCCCATCTAGATACTTTTTAACAAATTCATGTATTTAACCCCTACTTTTTCATTATTTTTAATTTGTGAATATTGCTTTATGAAAATTCCAACACCCTTTACTTCTTTTCCAATTATATGTTCATTTATCAATTATAGTTACAAGTCTTGGCTTGTGTTATTCGATAATGCCTTCCTTTTTGTGAATAACATATTATTTCTGAAACTTTACTAGACATTAACAAAGTACAATGGTAACGTGAAAAGCTTTCAGTGAATTGAATATAGGAAAGATATAGGATCTAAAAAGGGACAGGGTGCTACTAAAAAGGAGCAGGGGGGGGGGGGGACTGGACCAGCTTGTTGACATTTTCAAAAGATTTGCTAAATCAAGAGTTTTCTTGAGCCCAAGGCTTCAAATTATGGTTTTTAATCATAGTCTATTCATTTGTATTTGAATATTTGCAAAAAGTTGTTGAATTTTAAAAGATATTCAACATTTCTGTGTTGACCAGCTCAGAGGGGCAGCAGGGGGGAACCAAAAAGAAGCAGGCAGCAGCACCCTGCTATTTCGCTCTAGATCTTTCCCTATGAATAGAAATGATGTATCCTTTATTTAGCAATTTATGATCAAAACGCTGACAGCGTAGAAAGACTTTTGGCGATAATAGAATCTAAACGCAAGTGAATTACTGAATTACAAATGCATTTTTGTTGGGGAAAAAACAATACCATTTGTTTGAATAAAGTTCAATGTCTCACTCTTATAGACACATATCTAGTTTATGATGAAATCATATACCTATTAATGAATAAGAAACTATATTATCAAGTTTGAAGCTTGTGAGATTGTTTGCAATTTCAAACTTGATAATGTAGTTTCTTATTCAATAATAGGTATACGATTTCATCATGAACTAGATGTATGTCTATAAGACACGAATGCCCCCTCTGATTGCGACACATCTTCTCATGATTGTGAAATTTCTACCAAGTAATTTCAAAATCCATCCAGAAATGACAAAGTTATTGACCAGACACGAAAAAGATCCAGTTGATCTCTAAGTGTGACTTTGACCTTGGTGGTACAGACCTGGGTCATGCGCACGACACTTCGCCTCATGATGGTGAACATTTCTGCCAAGAAATTTTACAATTAATGTGGAAATGGGAGAGCATTTGACCGGACACGAAAAACAGACCCCATTTTATGCCCCCACTTTATAAGGGGTGGGGCATATATATTTGTAGTTGTGCTTTTTTTTCCGACATCAGTGAAGTTTTGTGACAACAAACGGACGGTGGGGGCATCTTTGTCCTACGGTAACATGTCTGGTTGACCTTCGACCTCTAAGTGTGACCTTGACATTGGATGAAGGGAACAGCATCTTGCAAGCGACACATCGTCTCGTGATGGTGAACATTTCTGCAAAGTAATTTCAAAATCCATCAAGAAATGACGGAATTATTGACCGGACACGAAAAACAGACCCCATTTTCAACCTTTGACCTCTAACTGTGACCTTGACCTTGGAGATATGGACCTAGATCTTGCGCGAGACACATCGTCTCGTGATAGCGAACATTTCTGCCAAGTAATTTCACATTTCATCCAGAAACGACAGAGTTATTGACCGGACACGGATTGTTTTGGACGGAAGCAGCCACGCACGGACAGGGGTAACACTTACCGCCTCCTCACCATTCTTCGAATGGCGGGGGCATAAAAATAATTTGTAAGTAGCGAACACATTTTTTCGAGCAAACTTTTTAATGCAGATGGATTTATAATGATACGAGTTAAGAAGTAAACATGCAACGGACCTGAAGAACCAATGAAGCGTAGTATTTCGAGGCATCGATTGTTGGAGCTTCCTAGCCCAGAGTCAAGAGTAGGTCATGCGACACGTGCTGTCGATTTTCCACACAAGAGTTTAAAATTAACTATCATATACATTGGAGTAATTTGTTGTCACAATATTCAGAGTAAGAATCGGTAACAATACCAAGAGGGCGCTTATACAGATGCCTGTCTGTTTTTTTTTTATCTGGTAATTGATAGATCATTACAGATGCATTTGCAGTCGAAACTGTTGGGAACAAGACTCAATCAGTCGGTGATGTTTACCATGCTGTATCACACATTACACAGAGGTTCGTCCAATCTCTACAATCACATGAGGTTTAAACAAGCTGTTTTCCATATACGGTGTTTTGTTTTTAATTTTTACAAAACAATAATTAAAACAGTTGCAAGGGACACCTGTCAGCGTTACGTTTATCGTCGATAAGGACTAGTCAATTAAACAGATCATAATTATGCATTTTAATTGTGTTTTAGGTCTTATAAATGATGTTTAGCTTACCGGTAACCACTTCAAATATCAAAAACAATTAACCGGTTACTAAAATACTATCTGTTGCAATCCATATTGAAAAATAAACTTTCTGTCTTGAATAAGTGCTTTTTTTCACAGACAGGGGCCAATAACTCTCTACTTATATATCAGGGCAATTCCTTGATTTATTACGAGATCTTTTGGCAAATGCACAAACTGTGCAAGATTGACCAAGATTTGATTAAAAATGACTTTTGTATATTACACGAAGTCCATTTTTGCACATTTTCTCATAAAAAGGGGTAAACGCTCTAGTGATCTTGGTTCAATTTGGCCCAGTTGAGATTTAACGGTCGTTCACATATTGTGCAAGTTTAGTTAACAAGGAATGAAAAGTTAATGCTCTATGGAGTGACTGAAAGCCATTTTTTTTTTACAAATTATGGATTTTATTTCACAAACAAGGGGACATAACTAAGGTCTTTCTAATCTGATATTACCCATATTGGTTATCGACTGAGACCATATAGTCAAACACAAACAGTGCAAGTTTGGACAAGATTAGGTAATAAATGAAGTCACTATACTCCACATTGTCCATTGTTTCATTTTTTTTCTCATTTACAAGGGGCAATAACTGTGTGTACCCCAATCTAGGCCATTTTTTATTATTTTGAAATCTTCAGGTCATACACACGCTGTGCAAGTTGGGGCAAGTTCAGATGAAAAATGAAGTCTGTATGCTGCACAAAGTCCATTTTGCAAGTTTTTATCATGAAAAAAGGGCAATAACTCTGGTGTTTCTGGTCCGATCTGGCTCATTTTCGAACCTGTCCGGGATTCTGTGGTCATACAAAAACGGTGCATGTTTGGTAAAGAATGAATGAAAAGTGAAGTCTGGTTGACGTATTACGGACGACGGACGACGCAGTTCACTCTCCATATATCAATAGCTCACCGAGCAAGTTGTGCTCAGGTGATTTTAAAACACTTTCGCAAATAGTCAAAAATTACCGTTTGAGCGCCTTAATTTAGTGGCATTATTTCAGGAATATATTTCGGTTACATACAAGTAAATAGCGAAAGTAGAGGTTACAACGAAAGTTTGAAGCAACAATTTTAATAAATTGATTTTTGGGGGAAATGTAATTGTAATAAAAAAAAACACAATATACACGATATACAAATTATAATGCACGTGGCTTGCAACATCTTAAATACTTTGTACAATGTAAAGCAACAGGCGTGAACATTTTGCTGTTTTGAAGAAGGACCCTTTTTGGTTTCGATTGACTGACTCATTGCCTGCAGAGAAGAAAAGTAGTTCCCGTGGTGGATGTTCTGGAAATTACCCTCCCAAAAGAGACAGACCGTTGGCTTCCACCAAGAGTCTTAAACTACACTAATGTACACTATAAATAAAATGTAGTGCTTATGTGTTATTTCTTACGAACAATGATACTTCCATTGAAAACCAAACATCTGCCCGTATACCTCACCAAATCATCGGGGAATGCCATAAATAAGTCCATCTAATATTTTGCTGCACCGAAGCCTTGTACTCGTACCTGCAACGAAACACATGGTGTTGGAATATGTGTTTTCTAATACTGTATCGTAATCAATCATATCGCAATACGATTTTCGTCATATTGTTATTGTCACAGGATGGATAGCCAATCAAATTAATTACTATTAAACATGGTGCATTACCATGTATGTGTGAATTGGGGTGGGTTGGTTAATGCATTTTGAAATGAAATGTCCTTTATAAGTGACAGTTGTCTGACCAAATTTCGGAACAAAATGTATATCAAGTACAGTATATGAATCGATATTTTGTAGTGAAACGTCCAATATGAGTCAAAGTTCACTGACCGAAATTGGAATGGAATGTCCAGTATGAGTGACAGATCTCTGTCCGCCGACTTGTATTTAATGATCATAGGATCTCTGAAAATAACTGTTATTATAGGTTGTGTGATTTTCTAATTGTATTTATAAGTTCTAGTAAACATATAATATCATTTATGTTAAATGGTATATACATTTTTAATACATTTTCGCAGTTAGACGTGGCGTATATAGCTATTTTATTGTATTTGTCTTGTTTTGTTTTAGTTTTGGCTTCAGCAAACACAATGGGAAGATCGGCAAATTTGGCAACGGCTTTAAGGCAGGTTCTATGAGGTTAGGTCTCGATGCCATGGTATTCACGCGTTGTAAGACGTCCACCAGTGTTGGATTTCTCTCACAGACGTACCTGAAAGCAATTAAAGCCAAACACGTGATTGTACCCATGGTGACATGGACACTACGTGACAAAAATCGTATCCTTTTATTTTGTGCGGGCCTGTTTGATTGTTGCATTCTTTAAGAACTATTTTAAACATCTCACGAGCAATTCAACAATAAATATATGTTCTGCTATCATTAAAAAAATGTTAATTATTAGACTTAAAATTTTTACATAAGGGCCGGTATCACAAACCCATTCTTACACTTAAGAACCAAGAAAAGACTTAGGACTCAAGACAAAATACTTCAGCGTTTGCATATATAACGGGTACCAATGTTGCTTATGTCATTAACAATCATTCTAAAGTTTAAACAAAGAATGATGCAATTTGAGACGGTGAATACCAAGTTAGATTCGACATTAAAGCGCTCTTCGAACAGAACAGTTTCAAGAATATCCTTTTCTCTTTGTCTTAAGTTGAATAATAGGTTGGTGAATACGGGCCCTAGTGATGCATTTGTGTTTAAACAAAGGTTTAAGTTGTGTAAATAAACCGCTTTTGAAGCCGTCAGTCTTACCTACAAAATATCGAAAATAAGCTCAAAAGAACAACATTTTAACTGCCACTCTTGTTGTAAAGGTTAAAATATCTGGCAACCTCTTTATTAAATTGGGTTGGCAAAATCGTGCATGCACTCTATTCCGAAAAGTTATAAGCCAGATGACTGACGGACATTGTTTTGAGTTAATATTGACCAAAGCATTCAACTGTATACTGTTTAACTGTAAGTATCGCTTACATTAGTACGTACACGATAATGCTTGTGATTCACGGCCAAATGAATAGATAGAAATGAATCATCTGACAAAAGCCCGATCAGATTGACATGCATGAATTGTATTAATATATTCTGAAAATGCGTAAGACATCGTCGTGAGTGAATGTTTTAATATTTGATATTAGGTGAAAACTGCTATTAAACCTCTTTAACAATATGTCAGTGTACCGCGAAATGTCCATTGAAATTGATGCCAACTTGACCGCCATTATGACCTACGGCCTGTTTACATCAGAGGAACAGCTGATGACTGAACTGAAGTCTTTGGAGAAAATGAAGAACGGCACCGGTACCAGTATAATTATCTTCAACTTAGTGAGGTAGGTTCAATTTTGTAAGAACTCATCCTCTACTTTGAATTTTTAGATAACCGTGTATGAAACGTAGATGAGGTTGATAATGAGAAAGAATTTGACGAGTTAAGTCCTGGTTAATATTTAAAACTAAGAAATTCTCTTGGAACAAATCAATCAAATTCAAAATATCTCGCAAAAATATCACTTGCGTGACTCTCTACTAAATTACTTAAAATCTGTTTTATACAGTACATGTCACTGTGACACTGATTACACAAAGGTGAGAGACCCAGGAGCACTTCTGCCATATATATTGAAACTTGATTGAAGAAAATATGCAGTTTTCGGCAACAAAAGAAAGTTCTAAAATACAATTTGTAAAAGTTTAATTTCATTTACAGATTTGTATGATAATAAACATTGTTAACGTTACAACTGTGATTCAGACTCATTACAATCATCCAAAACAATATGTGTTACACGAAAACCGTCCATTTCTATTCTAATACTAGTGTTATTTAACATAGTATAGTCATTGATTCAGAACAAAGATTCGTATACTTTTACACGAGTGTCAAAATATTTTGGAAAACAAAGGAACTATATTTTATAGAAAGGATAATTTATATAGCTTTGTTGTTGATGTTTTGTTTAATTCACAGAGATAAAAGTGCGAAGCTGGAGCTTGATTTCTCGTCAGACCCGCTTGACATTCGTAATCCAGAAACACCATTAAATGACCGGACAACCATAGACCGCCCGGTTCTAGAGGTCTGTCCGAAATACAGGAAATCATTGCGTGTGAGTTTATTGAGTCTCGTGAGGATATTTGCTTTGGTGCAAATTGGTTACGTGTAGATTGAGTTCCATACAGTTTGACTTTGATCTTATTAATGTAGTTGATAGTGATCCATAATTAATTATTACATACATATAATTGAGCCTAATAATTCATTTTGTTGTGTATTAAGTCGTTAATTAGGGTAATACTATATTAAGCCACGCACAGTTGATGTTTGGTACATAGTTTGATATGATTAATGTAGATTATAATAGTAATCTAGTTTGAAACGAGTTATAAAATGTTGGCATTGATGGTTTAGCATTAAGTGATTAAAGAAGTCGATACTACCGGTAGTATTTCGGCTTAGAGTCATTACTTAAGTTTCCATTAGCAATACAAATTTGATTGGTTATTGTACATTGACCTTGAACTTTCTTACTAAATAACTTCTTTAGAGTAGTACATCTTTGTTTGGAGTTATATCAATGTTGGATACACTTCTTGCAGAATAATTAATGAACGTGTAATAAGACTTCATCAGTCATCTGGCTGAATGTGTTGTTAAATCCAATTAATATGTCACAATAACGGATTACATTACAGGAGTACTGCAGTATTTTGTACTTCAAACCAAGAATGAAGATCGTGATTCGAGGGAGGAAAGTACGCACCAATCTGATCAATAAGTCGCTGTCTAAGACGGAACAAGACGTGTACAAACCTATCTGGCATGTATCCTTCGTTGCCTTACTCGGTCCAAAATTAGCAGGCTTTGTGGAAATACAAATTCTAATTAACGTGTTGTTATTCAGTGTGTGCAATGTTTGATTTCGTAGCTTTGGTACTGGTTGTTTAGTTATCGACTGTTTTGTTTTCATCAGAATATATAGATTTGAAGTTGACTAATATTACTGAAATTATATAGTAATTAACAGTTGTTAGTTTTAAGTTTTCAGTTACCACTTATTTACTTTTACTTGAATATTTTCATTATGCATTTATAGACTAATAAAAACAATGTTTAGGAGGATCAATAGATCAAGTAGATATTTTCGATCAAGTAGTAAAAACTTCTGTTATAGTCTACATATAATGTAGTATTTTAAAACACACTTTTTGGAGGATTTTCGGCATTACTGATTATTCGGGGCAATTGAATCAGAGTCTTGATTTAGTGGTATCAATTTACATGAAGGCTGAACGATGTTTTTTATAAATGAGATTTTCCTGAGCCATCCTGTAGGATCGTCCTGTAGGAATTACGTTCGGTTTTACCAAAAAACAAGATGCGGATGCGTATGGTCTTATGCTGTACCACAACAACCGACTCATAGAAGCGTATCATAAAGTAGGGTGTCAGAAACAGGTATGTGTTGTAGGGAAAGGACGTTTTGCAATTGGAGTTATAACCAGGCCTACTTAGGTTATAATCCGTCAAAAACAACATTGACAGATATAAAAAAAACAACACTTAGGCCCAAGCTTTCCGAATTGCTAAACAACTTGCCAATCAAATCTCGTCGTAAGGTCAATTAATGTATGTAGTTGAACACGATTCGTGTCCTTTCTTTTCAACCTTTTACTCATCGTGAGCACCTTCTGCTTAAAATGAACGGATGTATCGATGTTGGTACACTTAAACTTGGCCGCAGCTGTTACCATGTGCCTTCAGTCTAATGAACTATTCGAAAATATTGCCTTGGCAACCAAAAAAGATAAAAGAAATGACCAACCTTGTTGCGGGGCCCTTCCGTTTTGTAACTCTATATAAAACTTAAAAAAACACTTATCAGATTTCATTTGATTGGATTCCTGAAGTGGATTCAGTGGATTACCATCTACCAAAATCCTTCTATTTGATTCCTCGAATACAAAGCCGTTAGAGAACGTGGCTTTTTTTTCCATATATAGCTATACTGAAAACTTGTCAGAAACCACTGGATGGATTTCGAAATCAGTTTTCAGAAATGTTCCTTGGGTGACCCTATATAGATTACTTCAAGTTACTTTTGATTTGTTAATAAACATTAGCCTTAAGGACGGGGCATTTTTCTTATATGACTATAAGTAAACGTTGAAAATCTTGTCTGTTACCAAGCCATAACATACTCAAGTGAGTGCTATGAGACTATCACGGGCATCTTGTTTTGAAGGTTAAAGGACATGGCGTCGGTGTACTTGGTGTGGCGGAAGTGAACTTTCTCGATCCCACACAAAACAAACAGGAGTTCAAAAATACAGCACAATACAGGTTCGACTATTGTTATATCAAAGAGACTTGTTTTAGGCACTTCACGCACAGGTATTAGGAAAGTGTTTTCATTTTACGACAATGTGGATGTTCAAAACATGACATTTGTACCATCTCCTGAATTCGGACACAAAATGACGCAATTCTGTTTCCAATCTTAATCAGAACAATATGCAAAATTCACTATGTAATCAATCAATTTTGCTCAGTCCGAATCGTAATGTCACAGTATAGTCAATACATTAATTTGTTTCATTTTTAGTTTTTGTTGTTCTCAAATGTTAGTTTAAGACTAACTTGTTATCTTTCAAATTGCCAAATAGTGTGGACTAGTTTGGTGCAGAAAAATCAGACACTACGCCTTCTGAACATCCTGTTTAGCGATATGTAAAGAGCACACAAAGTATGCCCTGATTAGTTTTATATCTACGTTAGATATCCTGAATAGAGAAATGTATAGTGTACAAAAGTAATACACGGCACTGCATGATGCTTACTGCATTCATTTTTAACAAGTTGATTATCAAGGAAATCAACTGGAGCACCGATTACGACTCCATCTCGTGATAGTTCTATATTTACATGTATTTAGTTACTTTGATTTTTTTTATCAGCCCCATTATCACATGGGTTACAAACCAAATAATTTGAAGAAAGATAGCATGTCTAAAACAGCCAAGCATAATGAGTTGAGGGAAGCTAATACGTGATAAATTGAATCACACTAAATATACTCCTTTAGTTAAAACCTATTTAAATAAGATCAATTGTGTCGAAAGCCTGCGGTTTCTTGATATGCTTTTGAGTCAATCCCTTGGGTAAACAGACAAGTATTTGGTATATTTGTGAAAGATTTCGGTTTTTATTTATTGCAGAACGTTTATGAATGCTGCTGCAGGAAAGCTTAACGATTATTACTATGAGAAGACCAACACACAGGACCCATACGTTTCTGATGCTGAGTAAGTAACAGCAGACAAAAGATGAACCTAAAGAACAATAATACTGAGGCTGCTTTTGTAGTTATTTGGGTTGGGTTATTAAGGAGTGTCCCCTTAACAGCGGAGTATTTTGCTCTTTATCTAACAAAATATATTATACATATACATATATTTATACATATAACATAATACAAATATACTATTGTAGAGTAGTTAATATAATATAATATAAAAAATAATATGCATAAACATATATTTAACAAGTACATAATGTATAGATTGTGTGCAACAATATTCCTACAGTGCATTTTCATACGAAAATGTTTCCTTCTTTTTCAGGTCTGGTTACACATGGGCTCAATGCGACAACTGCAATACATGGCGTAGGCTGCCAGCGGGTAACACAGCAGATTCCTTGCCTGAAAAATGGTTCTGCAGACAAAATCCGGATGTATATTACAAGTAATTCTTCTCAAGTTAATCTAATGTTTTGATTTAATTTCAGACTTAAATTAATTCAGAGGCTAAAATATGATTGCTTGACCAGTTGGTCGAACCAGTAAAAGGAAACATGTACAGGCGGGCGTTACATGTTATATACATGTAGTTTTCTTGTTATATCCTTATGTACCTGTTTTAGTCGGTGTGATATTCCTGAGGAGCCTGACGAGAATGAAGTACCGCGGACAACGTACAAAAAGATATACAAGAAGTCGATGTAAGAAAAAGCCTTAATATAACGATGATTGTTTTCCGTCAGTAAATGCTCGATCCGATCAGAAAAGTCAAAAGATTCTAAATGTTAAGATATAGTTCTTTGGTCAAATGTGTTGTCATACGTTGCATATCAAAGATTACATCCTTGGATGAAAACAAAGACGGTGTAATTATAATTATATAGAAATTATTCTTTAATTCGCAAAGCAGTGGACAATAGGAACAAAAATAATAACTACCTAATAGTACGCGAACCTCATATTACGGTTAGGCATCGGTGTGGTATTTGGTAGTAATACATTGTACTGTTACAAATGAAAAGATACAGTGGTATCCAGGTGTCTAACTCATGTAGACAGAATTTTAAATTCTACAATTTACTTTTAGGGAAGAGAAAAGAAGGAAAGCAAAATCTGAACAGGTAATGATTACAATGTTTAAACAAATTTAATATTATATTAGAAAATAGTATCAGAAATTAATTACTTGTCGTTCTTTGACTCAAAACTGTATTATGTTGGCAAACTAATTTTATTGAATACAAGTATAGCACTTAGCCATTGTTGTTGTCTCAGCCATTGTATATTCAAACCTAATGTTTTAAAGCATATCAACTATGTTTTAAATGATCCACACAACATTCCTCGAGAGTTGTCTGTCATGCTTGTTACATGTATATACTAGGCGACAATGACAGTTAGCAAGAGAGATGAACCCATCATACCAGACACAATAGATCAGCATCGAACAGACCCAAACGAAAATACTGGAATGGTATGTAACACATAATTGTTTTTTCCTCTTATGAGACCTCAACAAAGTCCTAAATATTAGCCATATGAATCCTTCACATTACAAGCATGTTATCGCTATGAGTGGCAGATATTATAATTCATCAACCATGATGTCTTGAAAGTAAACCAACACTGAAACACATGTATAAATGTTTAAGAACACTAATAGCGGATAACACTTTGGATTTTACTTTTGTCAATGAGTCTATAATTATTACCGAGACCGAGCAAGTCCACTAATGTTGAGATATCATTTTGTATTGTGCAGGAGTCCATTTAACAAAAAGCAAATATGACTAATAATGTTGTGATTAAGATCTAGTCCACCTGTTTTAGGACTTCAGTTTAGACAGTGCAGCTGTCCATATGTTCAAGATCTACTACACTTATTGCGAGAATAAACTTTGGATAGTACTTTGACCAAGAAACAATTATTCATCTCATTCTGTGACTTCATTGTGTACTGTACAAAATAAATTTATATCGAGCTACCTTGGAAGTGTTTCCTGAGTCTTTTTTGTAAAGCAGATTAACACTCAAGAATATAATCAAAACTTAGGTATGCAGCTGCACTACACAGAGACCTCGCCTGCAATTATCCAATGTATTAGAATCGCTAAAATGCTTTTTGCTGAAAATGTTATTTTACCTTACACTGTTGTATGATTTTACTCAATTTTTCAGAATGTGGTGGAAGCGACGGAGATTATGGAAGCTCTGACTACCCCAGTTGTTGCCTCAACGAGGTGAGTGTGGTGATAACATAAAGGTCTACTTGTCTTGATGTAAGATAAACAGCTGAGATTATTAGTATTCTGCATATACTTCTGCATACGATAACCAGACATGTTTCGTGATAAAGAAAGTCAGCTTCTCATGACTATATACACAATGTTCACGACAAAGTTTTTGTGCACTTCATTAACATTACATCACCACATTAAAATGTCACGTAAGTGCCTTCAACTGAGTTCGATAACACGTTAGATACTTTAATAAATATGTTTCGTGAAAGGTATCACATTTTATAGAATAGACGAGTTTCACATTCCCATTTTTAGCTATTATCACGACAAATAATGTATCGGCGAATCGAAAACGAGGCTTGCGATGTATTGATAGTAGTTAATACTGGTTGCATAGCGATTATTTAAAGTTTATTACTTTAAAAATGTTATAAATATTCACTTAGTTTACTTCTTAATAAACAGAAATGGTATGGTACTTACTATAATTATGATATACGATAAGAGTGTCAGTTTAATTAGTATATCGTCGCTAAAAATGGGAAAAAAATGCAATTTAGACTTTGGTACTTTCTCTGAGACTGATAGACTTCGTATTGTTCAAACCTGGTCTTATCAATTATAAGATCATAATCTTGTATAAACACATGACCATTATTATGTAACCAGAATGTGCATATAGGGCCTAATTTTAAAATAACATGTGGCACAATAACGTAATCAAAGTGCATACCAATTAGTGAAGTAATACATGGATCTTTGTCAGGGCAGCTATGCCACTGATTTAATACATCTCGTTGATAACAAATGAAAAAAAATATATCATTAAAAAAAGACTTTATTGAACACAACAATTTATTTTTATTCGCAATTATCCTGATCATTTGCATGAACTGATGAAAGTTTATAAATGGAATGCACATGTGTTTGTACACAACGTTTGAAGACATATAACGATAATTAACACTGCTTTTTAACGTTTTGATATTAAATAATGAGGTTTTATTCCTCAGTCAAATTATTTGTTTCTTTTGGTTCTTGTTAATTAGAGAGTATAAAGAAAAACATCTTTGATCAATTCAGGTTAACTCGGTAGAATTATTGCAAGTTGTTTCACTCAAATGAACAAACAATCATACTCCGGGATATCATTTTCTTGCCCATACTGCATAATAATAATAATAATAATAATAATAATAATAATTATTATAATGTTATTTGTAAATGTCAAGCTGTTACAAGCGTTATATAATTACACAAGCACCTTGAATCCGGAATAAACGAACTGCTTCTGTTAATTAAATATTTATTAATTAATTATTAATTATATTAACTGCAATAAATTCAGCAATTATAGACTTACTTCAATCATTAAAAATTCAGATCGGAATATGAAGTAATATAATCATAATGTCAAACATAGTTTCGTTAGCAGATTTGGCTATGTTGTGATTGTTACATTATTTGCAATATAATTTAGTGAAAAAAAAAGAGACAAGTTTAATGAAAAAAAAGAAATAAACAACATTTTATCAGTTTATTCGACATTTTCTCCACTGAACATTATTTTCCTTTAAACACAAAACAGGGAGCGGCACTAAAGGGGCAATGTGTACATTAAATCACCATGTTACTGTGTGGTTTTATTGGCTGTAATAAGTTTCATGGAAAACATGCGATAAATATCATGATTTTAAAATGCATTACGATTTTTAACGCGAAAACCGCTTTTTCAAGTAAAAAAAAAGAAAAACAGTACGGAAACCCGTCTTGTGCATCTTGCAGCACACTAAATCATGCTAAAACCAAAAATGAACACGTTTCATACAATATTTATCTCTATTGCATTAAAGAATGTAAACATATGCTAGTATTTTGACCGATTTCTATGAATTAAGTACACAGTTTAACTCAGGCACCCCATATAATCAAAGCACTGAAAACAAAGCAAGCCAGATTGCTTATGAGGCATCATTCTCAAATGCGTTTTCAAGCATTTCTACTTTGTGGATCGGTCTGAAATTTTGCATGCACATCACAAATATGTTAATAATGATGAAGATTTTTTTTTTTTCGCGATATCAAAACCTTAAGTTGTCTTATAGGTCACAATTCACTAAATAAATAAATGATGTAGGGCTGTACTCTCTAAATAAATCAATAAGTTTAACTCGAAGACATGTTTTTAGGTTAAGACACTTGCTTTGATATTCTTTTTGGAGATATTGGTAGGGTAAGCATTGGTGTGCACAAATAAATCACTGATATGTTTTAAGATTGGATACTACAGTATGACACTTGCGCTGAGGCGGGTTACATTCAACTAGAAAGTAGCCGCTAAAAAGATGTTGATAAAACAGTCAACTTTGTTTAGTGTCGAGTTCTTTCTTACATAACACATGACATACCCTTGTTATTGCTTAAATCAATTCAGCTTAGAATGCTCTTTAAGAAAAGGTATGGTTATGAGGGTCCCTATGTGCAAAATGATGCATTTATTTTTGGTCTAATTTATCGCTTTTGCATTAAATTACATAATTAATGGAATTAGTATATTGTAACAGTTATGGACAATTACAGCCAATACATCGTCAGCCTCGTTCTCGATTGTCTTTATCAAGGGAGACAACTCCTACAGTACTCGATAACGGGAATGTGAAAAGGGTCTATTGTAAAAATAGTCATGAAAAATTATTAATTTTGTGCGAACAATTGGACGTTTCATGAAAAAAAAAATATGTAAAATAAAATGTATCAGATTATCTTACGCATGGAACTTATTTCATTTGTTCTTAATAGCAAGGTATTAGTTTCCCGAATGTGTTGCCGGTTTTCGTAAAAAGGATAAAACATCATAAACATTCACTGGTTATCTGATGCATAAGTATGTCGCCATAAATTAGCACTGCTTACCTCAACCTCTTTCAAACATATTTGTTTCATGAAAGCATCTTCATCAACGATTGTAAACTTGTCATGGAATTTCTGCAAAATTTTGTATGAAGTCTTTCACATTTGAATTTGTTGTTGAATCAAATGGCTAGAAATAATTGAAAACCAATCCTTGATATTTTGAATACGTGTACATATAATGAAAAGATTTATTTCAATACTGGGAGCTGACATTAGAATTGTTTATTATATGATCTGCAAAAATTATTGCAATCAATTGTAGATTTGCTTGTTGACCATTGAGGCAGCTGTATGAATACATGAATAATCTGATTGAGCATTTAAAATGTTTCCTTTTATAGTACTTCCAGATCAGGCAAACGGAAGATCTTGCCAGATTCTAGCAGTCAGAGAGTTAAACAAAGACAAATTGACAAAGTCTGTAAAAATTTTGAACAAATGAATAGGAATGGGAATCTACCTGTCCAGTCTGATACTAACAGTGGTAAAGCTGATACAAGTGATAGAAAATCGGCAGCTGGTGATATCTGCATACAAACCAATCAGACAGAAATTAGAAAGGACTTTGTAGACATGTGTGTACCGGCAATTCCTACCGCTGCGCAAAGTACATGCCAAGAAGAAACGAACATCGTTCAACCGAGGCCAGTCGAACAAAAGCAAGTACTGTTTGATCAAACGAAAGAATTAGAAAAAACAAAGCAAGAATTGGTTGGGAAAAGGAAAGAATTAGAAGATACAAAGCAACAACTGGCTGGGAAAACGAAAGAATTAGAACATACAAAGCAAGAACTGGTTGGAAAATCGAAAGAATTAGAAGATACAAAGCAAAAACTGGCTGGGAAAACGAAAGAATTAGAACATACAAAGCAAGAACTGGTTGCAAAATCGAAAGATTTAGAAGATACAAAGCAGGAACTGGTTGGGAAAACGCAAGAATTAGAAGATACGAAGCAAGAACTGGTTGGGAAAACGAAAGAATTAGAAGGCACAAAACAAGTTATGCTAGAGAAAATGAAAGAATTAGAAAGAACAGAACATGTTTTGCTTGAGAGAACGAAGGAATTAAAATGGACAGAACAAGTACGCATTGAGCAAACGGAAGAATTAGAATGTAAAAACAAAGATCTATTTGAGAAAACGAAAGAATTGGAAGTTACAAAACAAGAACTCCTCCAGAAGCTGGAAGAGTTAGAGATAAAAAAAGAAAACTTAACAAGTTTTCGAACGAATGTATGGGAATTGCTGAAAATAATTATTTCAGATTTTGATTGTGGGGAACCAGAAAACATTGAAGAAGTTATTGTGGAATTCATACAACATGAGAAAGGTCAACGCTAGATGACCTCTCCGACCAATAAGCGTTTTGAAATGCAGTCACCTTGTAGTATTTTAACACAAAACACATTCCAACATTTCAGAGATCTGCAGTTTCTTTTGTCTGGAACTAATTACATGTATTTTATACAGTATAAATGTTCATTTATCAAAGTATCAGAGATGTGAAACATATCCACAAATGTAAGCATGTTGAGGATTTTTAGCATTGTAAAAACTTATCTATCGCGTGCTCTTTTGTGCAAATGTGGTTAACTTTTAAACATACCATGAAAACACTACATAGATTTTGATATGAATGATATTTGTGAAAACTTCTATTATGTGGAGCAATTTTCTAATACCTTATATGGACCAAAACATAGCTATGCCTGTATTAATTTCAGATTTTCAGCTAAGCTTAAGTGTTTGCTTCACCTATCCGCTCAAGATCTCTCTAAATGTTAAGTTAAACTGTCTGCCCGTCCTGCAGCAATGACAGCTTCATGCTGCCGGATGATAAGATGTGTTTTATCTAGTGCATACACTTTAAAAACTCGTTTTGACGGTTTCTCTTTTATTTCCATTTAATTTGAATAGCAATGATAATCAGACGTTCATTTTTATTTGCATTTATTTGTATTGTTATTTATTATGTGCCTGGTTTGAAGTTCGGCATGCCTGTAAAGCGGTAACAATTCTTATTGCTTTGCATTAACCGTTCAAAGGCGGTGACCCAATTTTTAAGCATAGTTGTTATTTTGTTGTGTTCTTGTCTACAGTTGTTTTTTATCAGGTTGTGTTATGTTGTATTTGCAAATGATCACGTGCTCTACACAAGAATCATCTGGTGTTAATACTTGAAACTCATTCTGATGCAGCTAGAGTTTCGCATATTTTATTTCTTATGCATCTATTATACTAACCTACGTTGTACATTCTTAAAAAAAAACTTATACAGGACGACAATTATCTCCTTTCGTGACTCGCCGAAATCACATTGAATATATAATTAAATATATGTGTTTAGAAATTAATAATATAGCTTCTATATTATAATGCAATATGTATATTTTATTTTATTACACCTCACGTGACCACTCCCAGGGTAATATTTTGTTATATCACCCTCGCGCGGAGCTAAAAATAGAACAGCGATTTTTTTTTTCAGAACAAAACAAAATTGAACGACTATGCAACTTTTACCTCCACAGTGCTGACGTCGATCCACGGCATTTTACAATTAATATCCAGCTACAAGCGTTTGTAATTCCCTTTTGTATCCACAAAGCTTTTAATAACATTTTTTATTACAATGTTTCATGTGAACCTGCTAACCAGAAACGCGATGTGTTTTCGAAATCGCCATTATTGGTCAGAACGTATCTTTAAATTCGTTTTTTTTTCCAAACCTGTAACCGATTATCAATATAGGCGTCCAAAATAATGTTATACATCACCGATGCATGGCTTCTTTAGTTCTGTGTTTAAACACGACATAACACAACCCTGTCAGTCCATTGACAACTGGTTTGTGTCGTCACTGCACAATTTGTTTACAGATTATGCCACACATTTATCCGTTATGTGATCTGATTATGAATATCCATTTAACACTTTCCATCAACTGTATATTATTCCTTTTTGAATCACACGATAACGTTCGCCTGTATTTCTCCATGTTTATAACCGATTTAATCTAACGCGCTGTAGAAACTTCGTATCGATCACGCCATCTTTAAAATCGACACGTCTAAATATAGCAGTATACACCCAATGGTCATGCCGGTAAACGGTTAAGGTCATGTCTGCGAAGCATTGGAAAGTACGGAAGGCTGATTTTTGCAATGTTTTAACTAGATAACTATTGTATTGTGAAATGATTATGTCAAGCCTCGGCTTGCGTAGCATTTATTTATAGAGTCTACATTAAAGTTATGGTGAAACAAAATCACGAAGCTTATTATTTCAAAGTGTTATACGGATTGTTCGGTGTAATAAAATAAATAACACATGGCTGAGAGGGTGATATAAATAATATAAACCCTTGAAAAGTCATATCAACCTCGGCTACCGCTTCGGTTGATATAACATTTCTCGGGTTGATATTATTTTATATCACCCTCTCAGCCATGTGTTATTTATATAATATATCTTATTGATGATTTTGTATTTTGTTTAAAAAAATATGGAAATACAGAAAATAGCATTCTGCATTGAGAGTCTTTTTGTCCGAGCAGGACACTATTATAAAAAGAAAATGGGGTACTGTGGTAAACACTTTGCATTTGTCTATGTAACATGAGCACGGGAAATGCCGAATTAACATATTGCAAGGAGCACTCGAGTTGCATCCGAAATGACTGCATTGCATCAACATCATCGATTAGTTTCCGCTGCGGCTAAACATCAACAGCAATACCAGACTTCCCTAGTGTCATGGAAGGACGAATTGTATTAGCCATCATTTATTTGTGAAAACGAATTAAGTGTAGCTTACTATCCTGGTATATTAATCAGTTTTTTTTTCAACATACGTATTCAACCCTTCATTTTATTATTGTTTTATTTACTTTTAAAGTGAGTGTATTAGTGTGTAATGTTTTCTAACAAATTGTGTATTGCATTAAATAAAAATGTCAACGCTTGTTTATTTTAATTACCGGTAATCGCGGCCCACATTTCATAAAATGTTCATGAACATATTTTTTGTAAATGTCTGGTATGAATTAATCGGTGCGTGTCAAGTGCATAACCAATTTTGTAACAATTATAAAACGAGTTTCAATGCTTTATTTTATTACACTTCGTAAACAACTCGTATAGTAATTAAAATCACACTTTGTAGTAACATTCTGAGACTCAAACGTGAAAGTGTGTATGTAGTTGTAACAAGTTAGTATTGATGAAATATCATGAAAACAGACATAATTATTTTAATATGTCTCAAAAATAAAAGTAAGAGAATATTAATAAATAATGTTTACTACAAAACGGGCTGTTATAGAAGATTCTTTTACAATTCGTACACAACCCTTTTGTAATGCAAAATGTACCATTGCGCTAGCTTGGTAAAAAAATTTTCTCAGATTCGATCTTGCGTCTTATAATTGTTGTTCAGACAACAAACCACAATACAGAGTATCCCCCTAATCACGGCAAGCGCTTACCAACAACTGCAAATTCACACTATAAATAAAATTATATTTTTATACAGACGATAACATTACAAGAACCCTACCTGTATATCTACAGAAAAGACGGATTGAACGCAACTCGACCAGTGTTACAGAAGCAGGCTCCAGTGCTTTAGTGGCATAGTGTTTGTATCTCCGAAAATCAAACAATACATTTGATAATAACCATGGTTACAAAGCCGAGTCGAACCAACAATAGACCATCTGTTTAAAAGGTGGCTACGAATGTGCATTCAAGTTCACCTTAAGGAATAGAGAATATTAACTACAGTTTTATAAGCATCTTTGCTGTACAGCGTCATAGGCACAACTAACTCACATTCTCAGAGCATGCATGACTACATGATATTTATATAACAATGATAGCATCTAAATGTTAAGCAAATACAATACTGTTACATCTTCTTTCTTTTACATAAGAAGTTAAATATCAAAGACAAAACTGATCAATCGTTATAGGAATGCATATTAAAATAAACTTATCATAAAAACAAGTATTCGGTTCGTTCGTTTTGGTGTTAAAGAAAGTATTAATTGAATAGTTTGTCTGAATACATATTAAGCACTCTGTATTGTCAACACTATATACACAACGTGATCACCATGTGAACACACGTCACTTATTGACAAAGTTCTTGTATCTGGCGGGCTTGTGCACAGCGCGTCCAGGTCGGGTTATATACGGTCCATCATTCTGTCTTTGTTGAGGCAGAGGGTCACGTTGCTGAGTAGTTTCCCCTGTTTCCTCATGTGGCATAGGAAACGCATCCGACTCATCCGGCCTTTCCTCTCGGAACGGTTCGTTTGTTTTGCGTAGAAAACGTCGATTGCGGTTGATGACGGTACCAGTGTCCTTGCGTACGTTGAACGACCTGCTGTTTGGACGGTCAATGACGATGCCTTGTCTCCAGGTTTCGTTCCTTTCATTTGGCTGTTTACGAACAGTATCTCCTGGTTGAAGAATTTTCAGTGGTTTGACAGATCTGTTGTAGAAAAACGATTGTCTTTCTTTACTTTTGATGACGTTTGATCGCACATTGTCCGGTATGCTAGGTTGCAGTTGAGATGACTTCTCGGGAAGAAGAGTCCTGGTCTTTCTGTTCATGATTTGCTGTGCAGGGCTGTAGCCTGTTAATTGCTGGAGCGTATTGCGAAAATTAAGTAACGCTAGCATAGGATCTGTATGTGAATGTTTTGCTTTTTTCATTATTCGCTTGGCGGTTTTGACTGCATTTTCAGCTTTTCCGTTGGATTGCGGGTACCTGGCAGAAGATGTTTGGTGATTAAAGTCCCATTTTCTGGAACATGATTTGAACTTTATGGACTTAAACACACTAGCGTTGTTTGGAATAATGGTTTCTGGAATACCGTGTCTAGCGATGCTTCAGTTTTGCTATGATTCGTATGGAGGTCGTTTTATCGAGCCTGTCAATTTCAAAGAAGTTACTGAAATAATCCACGGTAACCAGACAGTCATTGTCGTTGAATGTAAATACATCAGTTCCGACCTTTGCCCAAGGGCGATCTGGTATTTCGTGACTTATCATTGGCTCTTTGCACTGTTTTTGCTCAAACGATTGGCATGTATCGCATTGGCTAATGTAGTATTTTATCTGACTGGTCATGTTCGGCCAATACACACAACTTATGGCGCGTTGGAGACATCCTTGTACACCGATATGTGCATGTATTTGGTGGAGAATTTTCGTCCTCATGATTTGATGAATGATACAACGGTCGCCACGGAATGATATTCCATCTTGCATAGATAGTTCGTCTCGAACGGAATAATATGGCATACTTCGTGTGGTGTGTTTTCCCAACCATTGCGTATTTGTTCACTGACTTTTGCCAAAGTCGGGTCTTCACGGGTTGCCTTCTGGATACGCAGTTGTCTTTCTTTGACACTGCCAGATAATCGCACATGTTTGTTGCTTCTATTTCCGTTTCATAATCCGTAAGCAATACATCGTCTGGCTTGGTTGCACTGCCTTTGCTTATATATGCTATTGAAAGCGTATCTGAAATGTTCATTTCTTTGCCTTTCTTGAAACATATTTCATAGTCATATGTCTGCAGTTTAAGAAGCATTCTCTGAAGACGCTTTGGTGCTCTGATCAATGGCTTTTTGCAGATGATTTGCAGTGGTTTGTGGTCAGTTTTCACCAGTACTTTTCGACCATAAGTAAACTGATAAAATGTTTCGAAATAGAATAACACGGCGAGTAGTTCCTTCCCTATTTGCGCGTAGTTCTGCTCGGTTTGCGTTAATGCGCGGCTTGCAAACACAACGGGCTGTCCATCTTGGAGTAGCACACATCCGAGGCCTGATTCCGACGAATCGCATTGAATTACAGTGTCAAGCTTTACATCGTACATCTTAAGCTTTACATGCTTAATGCATGTTTGATAACTTCAAACGCTTCATCAATGTCCAACAAAACACGTTGTCTTTGTGAACGAGTTGCCTAAGTGGTTCTCATATATCACTTAACTTGTTCAAGACTGTGCTCAAGTAGTTAACAAGACCTAGTAGCCTTTGCACATCTTTTTTATCGGTAGGCTTTGGCATCTTTACAATAGCTTCGATTTTGGAAGGGTCAGCGAGAACACCTTTATCCGTAAGTAAATGTCCGACAAACGGCATTTTCAGTGGTGAAGTTGAAATTTGTCCTTATTCAACTTAATGTTCTTCGGAACGCAGCGTTCTAACAGCTGTGTTAGATTCCGAGCATGGTCACGAAGTGCTTCTTCGTATGTCTCTCCATTACCGAAGATAAGAATATCGTCGGCTATTGCTTTGATTCCTGCCAATCCTGAGAGGTTCTGCTCTAGAAACTGTTGGAAGTATTCGGATGCAGGGCTTTTTCCGAATGGCATTTTCATCCAACGATATCTCCCATATGGCGCCTCAGACGTCGTAAGATAGCTTGAGCTCTCGTCAAGCTTGACATGCCAAAATGCTTTCTTGATGTCACATTTGCTGAATACCTTTGCATGGCTCAGCTCAGGGAGAAGATCTTCGACAACAGGTAGCAGATAATGGCTGCGTTTCAGCGCTTTTTTCAACGGTTTGGGGTCAATGCATATGCGTAAGCTTCCGTTGGCCTTTTCCACGATGACAAAAGACGATACCCAATCAGTACGAGTGTCAACGTTCGTAATTGTCCCTGACAACTCGAGCTTCTTAAGTTGCCCTTTTAGCTGCTCTTTCAATGCTACAGGAACGCGACGCGCGGGCATTTCCACTGTATGGACTGTTTCATCTATTTCAAGATGTAGTGTTCCTTCGAAAGTTCCGTATCCCTCGAATACTGATTTGTATTTCGATTTAATATCCTTCATGGTCAATTGTTCATTTTGTTCAACTGGGCATGTGTTATGGTACTAGATTTTGATCAAGTTCATAGCCTGTATTGTTTCTGAGCCTAACAGCGGTGTAACATCGTCGTCAATGACAATAAACTCGACTTGATAACGTTTGGTTTTTTTCGGATTCTTCAGTAGCAAATTGCACTTTCCAGCTGCTTTCATTTCTGATGTTTTGTACATTTTCAGAGTAGAGTCGCACGCGGTAATTTGATCTGCCGGTACACACGACCTAGGTAGAATGTTCGCTGTTGCTCCGCTATCTAATTGGAATTGAATTGTTTTTTGCTGGCTGAGTAACATGTTAGCTCTAGCGTAAATTTTTGATTGAAATTCCCCAGTGTAATTGAATGTCAAAACCTCATCGTCACTCTCTCTGCTTGAAATGTCAAACTGTTTAACGTGTGGTCTGCTGCGCGAGGGTTTGTTTGTTTCAAATTTGTTGGATAGACATTCCGACGCATAGTGGTTATATCGACCGCACTTTAAGCATTTTTTTCCATACGCTCCACAATTACCAGGCTTGCAAAATTTACCACAGTACTTGCATTTTGCATGTGCATGTGCGCTTTGCTTGTGTTTCTTTGGCGGTTTTGCTTGTTTGGCTTTGCTTATGGCCTGTAGATCCTCTGTCTGCTGGCTAGGTTTGAGGAGTTGCACTTTGCTTTGTGACGCTTCCTTTACTCGACACATATCAATGCATCTTTCCAATGTTAATTTATCGTACTGTAGTAGCCGTTTCCGCGTGCTGTTGTCTTTTATCCCTAACACTGACCTGTCCTTGATGATGTCATCGATTAAATCACCGTATTCGCATGTTCTCGATAATATCCGTACTCTAGAAAGATCATTGTCAAACGTTTCGCTGTCCTTTTGCATACATGTGTTGAAAACGTAGCGCTCAGTAGTAACACAGAATGACTCGAATCGCTTTATTATTTCGGCTATGTCATCCTTTTGCTCGTTACGCTCGAAGTGAAAACCGTCAAAAATGTCCATCGCCTCTGGTCCGATGCATGTAAGAAACGTGGCCGCACTTAGGTCTTTCGCCTTATTCACAAGACCTGACGCTTTGTCGTAGTTTAGCCAAGTCCGATGGAACTTTTTCCAATTTGTGGCAATATTCCCATCCATTTCCAGCGTTCCGGGAAACGGTATTAGCGACGGAACAGCCATGGACGCAGGCCACTGCTTCAGCTTGTACTCTCATTATTTTAGTTAATCCAATTAACACTACTGCATATCCTAATTGTTAATTGTCTCTTCTAGCTTCTTCTGACATATTCCTTGGCGTATTCCTTTCCTCCCAAGTAACCAGCATACCAACTTAAATGATCGTAGTTTAAAGCGTTCTCTAGATATCGTGCGGAAACCAATTTCATGTTACAAGCCCCTGTGACGTTGACCTTTGACCTGTTGACCTCAAAATCAATAGGCGTATTCCGTTCCTCCCAAGTAACCAGCATACCAACTTAAATGATCGTAGATCAAAGCGTTCTATAGATATCGCGCAGAAACAAAATGATTTACGGACAGACCGACCGACCATCCGACGACCGACCGACCGACGAACAGGTGCAAAGCAACATACCCCCACTTCTTCGAAGGGGTGCATAATTATGGTTTGTCTAGAAAGGTAAGGTAACAGCAGGCTAAGCAAATTTAAATTCCCTGTTTTGATTTTAAATGCTTTAAATGCACTTTACGATTATTGAGTATTTGTAGATTTATGCACACCTCGACATGCAATAGCGCTGGGCTTATATTAAATTTTATTTGTCAGGTAATTCTAAGTTAAAACAGTTACTGACAAACATTTGAGTGTCAAACATTCCGTTGCAATAGCCTTACATTAATAGTTTTTTTTCTTATTTGAATTTTCAGAGATCGCTATTTCGATACGGATGAGAAAAATTTCACCAGAATTTGACCGAGCGTACAGGTTTTCTGGATTCAATGAACCGTCCCATGGGGACCTTCCCGTTCGTCAACAGTACGATTATTGGATCAATGAAACACAAGTTCTTATGTCGAAACGGATGGGTGTCTAATTGGCATTCGATATGTGTACATGTTATAAAAATGTATATGTTCACAGTTGAAATATACTTGTAACTTATGGAATGGTATCAACTTTTTATCTTTTTGCAATAAAAAAAATACAGTTTGTAAGTGTAGTGTGCTTATTTGGTTTTTTATTACATAAAAACTTCCATAAATCACAGGGTAAATCATCACAGATAAACGAATCATCGCATGTTCGTGTGCTATTTGTATATGACACGATTTTATAATTACTACATGTATTTGTTAGTTCAAGTCTATCTGCTTATTTAATTCTGCTTATTAGATGTAACTTGTTACATCCGTGTTTCATTAAAGATAAATGATTTAAAATGTAAGCGGTCAAAGAATGGTGGTTGATTCCTGTCTCAGCCAAGTTGAAGTTGCGGTGTTGTTTTCCGGAACTGGATTTGGAGCAGTTTGAGCTGTCACTTCCATCGCCCCATACGTATTGTAATCACTCGATCTGAGTTCACATGCTAATCGTTTCGAAACTTGTGACAGAACTCATCTGAAAAACAAAGAGAAATTATGTTACATCATGTAGTAAAAAGACTATGAACATTGCAATATCTAACCAATTCACGTAAGGTCATTTCGATACAAACCAATTTGTAAGGTTCTTTTCGTGAAAAAAATTAATATGCTCACACGAATCTGCAATGTGTACAAAAAACAGCCCGTATATCAATATAGTGTATTCATATACATTGGAATTGCAAGTTTGGAGAAATAAACACATCAAACTTGATATGCAATCTATTTCATAATTCGTGTCTGATTAATAAAATAAACGTAATCTGAACTTTAGTGTGGTTTTCAAAACTAAATGGTTGATATCATATTGACTTCACACTAAATAGTTAATACATCATTGAACATCCCTAAGATATAATCACAATGTTGAATTGTCTCCATGCAATTATACAGATTTTCAAATTATCCAATTTATGTGCATGAATACGTAATATTTATGGCTTTTTTTCTGGTACACTACAGACTCGAGGTCTGTACTTTTCGCACAAAATTGGTATTAGCTTAATTATAATGTACTCGTTTTTCTTGGGAAACACGTAGAAAACCTGTGCTTTCTACAGTATGTACTGCATATTAACAAATACAGTAGTTACGAGAACAGAACCCCGGTTCAGACTGCATTTGTCAATCTCAAATTAAGCCGAACCCATGCATTTTACAAATAGTTAATAAACGCTCCTGCGTGGCACCAGCATCTCATGCGTGGCACCAGTCATTTCCGGCCATTAGCTGTTGTTAATTGCTTGAAAATGTTGCAAATGACCTGTGGGGCATTTATGGGTCTTATATTTTGACTATGGGTATTGATTTTTGTACAAAATTGATTATTTTAGTGACTTTTAGTTCGTTATTTTCTTCTATCAACCATGGGTCAGGACAAATGATGTACGTTTTTAAAAACGGAGAATTTCTGGAACCCACTTCGCAGACATGTTCTGAATTCAATTTAAAGGGTACTGTTCACAGATTGACGAATTGACAATTTTTCAACTTTTTATCACCGATTCCAAAAATAAAAGAACAACGTATACAAGGAGGCACAATAACACTACGGACCTAAATACTGTAAAAACCGTTTAGTTGATGAGTAATCATCAGTTGAAATAGATAAAATTTTAAAGCGTTTGAAACGCTAAACGATGGAATAATTTGGAGTGTTTCTGTTGTTTTCGTTGAAACTGTTGACATCACGTGGAACACTTACATGAAGTCAATAATGAGGAGTGAAATATAGAAGTCGGAATGGCCGAGTGGTTAAAGCGATATCCTTTTGATCCGGAGGTCCCCGGTTCGAACCCCCGTGGAACTATTTTTTATTTTCCTTTTTTTCTTTATACTTGTCTTGTTATTATACTTGAGCTTTTTAGTTCCGATGCTTAAATCTTTCAAGTTCAGACATTAAATGGCACATATCAAAAAATGCGAAAATCTGTGAACATGGCCCTTTAAGGTCAAACGACTGTCTCAAAATTTTCATAAAATGCCTTAAAATATAATTAAGAACCAAACTTACCTCGCTGTTGTGCTTTTGAAAACGAAAGCAGAAACGCTCGTGCGAGATTTATCCGATCCACCGGCTGGTGGCACGCAGGAACGTTTGGTGGCCGTTATTATACACTTCTATTTAATACTTTTGTCGACATTTATTTATTAACATTTTTACTAAGTAATTCAATTAAAATTCGCTCATTTACTTGTTTAGTGTGATATATACAAAGTTTAAAATAGTTTTCTGAATGGTTGGGTCGGGTACCAGACTACCTACTTGCGATCGGATTTCGGCCGGATCGAACAGACCGGGCCGATTCGGTAACTAGGCCGAATTGACCCGAAATCTCGCGGGAAAGTCCAGAAAAGTTAACGAAGTACAGATGAAAACAACGTATTTTATACAGTTTGAAGATTGTATTATCTCTGTTATGTGACACGTACATATAGCACTATTTTTAGTAACTAAATGATGTCAATGCGTCATAAAAATGTATATTTTAATTTATTTAAAAATATTTTTATTTTTATGTGCTTGAAGTAGCCTGTATTTCGGGTAAAAGTTTCGGATATTCAGTAAATTTAAGAAGTAAATTACTACAAATTTTCCAAAAAATATGAGGTTCTTTGTTGATTTTACTACTAATAATGTTCTGAAATGACCACTTTTGATATAGTTTAATATAAATATAAAATAATATACGGCTGTCAACTGTTGATAAACGAATTTCGGTAAGCGTACCACTAGGCTACTACTGAGCACTTTAAAGTTTATGTTTCCAATGTTATTTTACAGTCAAAGCAAACAACGTATTTCCTTACCTGTCATGCATTATATAAAAGGAGTTACTAAATTTCAATCATTAAAACCTTGTTCTATTTCAATTAATTATAATCACCATAAAACTAAATCTCTGCATTGCTCTATGTTTTCTGAAAACCTAAAAACAGCGAACATTAAAATTGTATCATGTTCTATTACAAAATAGTGTAGTGATTATTCTTATTTCACTTGTCAGCGTATGGTAGCATCAAGCTAGCACCTGAAATGGATTCGAGCGTCAAGCAATGCCAATATTCTGTTAACTGTTAAGAACCCTGAGACCTGCATGTCTTTTATGCCCCCCCCCCCCCCCACAAAGTGGGAGACATTAAGCATTGCACTTGTCCGTTCGTACGTATATCCGTATGTCCCGAAATTTTGTGGACTCAACTCCTCTTTAATGGCTGGGCGGATTTCGCTTAAATTTTCACAGCTGAACAACCTTAATGTGTAGATGATCCTAAAGGAAGAAATTTTGGCTGTGACAAGACGTTTGCTGAATTATGGCCGTTTGACATTTTTCCAGTATATACACTTCATGAAATTTGTGGACTCAACTCCTCTTTAATGGCCTGCCAAATTTTGCTCAAACTTTCACAGCTGAACAACCTTAATGTGTAGGTGATTAGTAAGTAAGGAATTTTCGCTGTGACCAATTTTGCCAAAATTATGGCCCTTTGACATTTTGTCATCAGCTATATATATTTCATGAAATTTTGTGGACTCAACTTCTCTTTTGGCTGTGACCAACTGTGTATATTTTTCCACTATAGAATTTATGACAATAAATTTGTGAAGGCAAAAAATAGTGTTGGCGACATGCACTTGGTCTGTGTCCAAACATGCGTTGTGGGGGCATCTGTGTCTGTGACACATCTAGTTGTTGCTACATCTTCTTCAGTCCTTCACATTTAACGAGGCTCTGGAAAGATTTTCTCACTTTGGAGAGTTTTGTTAAATAATTGGGGGATAGTATACTCGCCAATAAGGCGCATTCAGCCACAAAAAGGACGCAATGAAGGCACTTACAAGTCATAATAAATTAAACAAAAAATGGAAATTGCAAAATTTATTTTGCGCTAAAAGCATGCAAGTTGAAAAGCAACAGTTTAATAAAACACTACACAGAAGTACCAGTATGCTATTATGTAAAAATGTTTGACTGTTTCAGGTTATGACATAGGAGACAGCAACAGAGTCATGATCAACATATTTGGAAAACTGTACACACTGTTGAGTATGTGCAGGACCCTCGTTCTGTTAGAGGGGAGGTCACCACAGCTGGGGGAAATGGGGGAGGTCACCACAGCTGGTGGAAATGGGGGAAGTCACCACAGCTGGGGGAAATGGGGGAGGTCACCACAGCTGGGGGAAATTCTCATTTTTTTAACTTCCAACAGGGGAAGTTTTAAAATAATGAAGCACTTTGCAACAAATCATGATGATGATGTTGGTGTAATTAATTAATTATTCTCCTCTATTTTAGTTAAATATGGAGATATTCTACAAGCATTATACAGAATACGCCTGTTTCATTTATTTTCAATGGTAAATATGCTTGAGCATATCAACAGCAAAAAGTATGATGTGTTCATGATATTCACAAGGTGCTAGTTAGCCGGGCCCGACAATTGGTAGAGCGCTGGACTGTCAATTCGGGGATCGTGAGTTCGAATCCCAGCCCAGCCACATAATTTGTGTGGGGATTGGTCATGCAATTATTTCTATGACCATTCTCCCCCTACCTCTGATTCAAGTATGGCAGTTGTGAGTTACTGGCATAGGTATGTGCACTTAGTACTGGTAAACCGCTTAGATCGGCTAAGCTTGCCCAGGAAAAGTGTGAGTAGGTTAACTGACCGCCTTGATATGACTGAAATACTGTTAAAAACGGCGAAAAATCCGAACAAACAAAACAACAAGGTGCTAGTTTAAAGTATTGTTAACTGTATTAGACCCATTCAAATAATTGTGTCCTCTATCACAGCTTTGTGTCTGTTGTCTTAATAGGGCGGCCCCAACCTGCTCCAGAGATTGACAATGTAGGGGACACACCAGTGGAAGGGCCCCAGTTGGATTCAGAAGGAAAGCCAGCAACATCGAACGATAGGGTAGCTGATAAGTCATCTGGAGGGCATGTGGAGAATAGTGTAGCCATGGTGACAGATGAGGCTAAAAATGGAACTGAGGGAAGCGTTGTTGATCCTTCTAAGTTGAAGTTGATGACAGAGTCTACTACAAGTGCAGACTGGGAACATGTTCAGCCAGCAGGTTATAAAACATTTAGATATAATAAGCACTACAAAATTAAATGTGGTGTTTTTACTGTAATGGCAGTTCTCATCCATTTATATTTTGGTCAGTAGATCCTTTTATTACACATTAATTTTCCAAACAGTTTTGTTTATCAAACAGTATTTCAAACAGAAATTTCAAATTATGAAATTCGGCGAAATTGGGCATTTAGTGAAAGTACCATAACTGTGTCGTCTGTATGGATCACTACTGGTGAGCGAGTATTTGTCGGACGAAATATGCATTTATTTTGGGACAGTTTTAGTTCATGAACAAACTCAACGATGAAAATATGCATGTTTCATCCTGGGTTCATCACCCGTTTGCCTATGTAAACAAAATAAGTGTCACTTGTGCGCATGCGCAACAATAGAGGCCCAGAAAGGGGTACATAAAACTCGGTCTTTTTCATGTTGATAGTAGTATTTTCTGGACATTTTTTTTCAAACTGTGAAATATATGGAGAAATGCTTTTTAACTTTATTTAAGCTATATTAGAAAACAAATAAATTATCAGATGCGTAATTTATATCAGAATAATACCAGTTTATCAAATGATTTAATAATAACTATATAATATAATTAAGGCTTTGAAACAAACACGGAAGCATGACGTTTAAAAGAGTTTACTAGACGTTACGTATCTATGTAGCTACTACGCGCGTCCTTAACGTTTTAGCGGGTTAAATGATGTTCCGCCAGAGTTTGTCTGCTATAATAAGCAGACAGCCAAAACTATCACCAACACTGTCTTGGCCCCAAATTGGGATTTTATCGCGCATGCGCACATCATTTTACTTCCCCAGACGACAGTTGCATACGTTTCAGACTATCAATGTAAACATTTGGGTTTTTACCAAAAAATAAACTCACGTTTTTCGAAGAAAAACGAAACATACTTGAAAATACAAGCCTTTACTTGTATTTTGAAGATTAAATACCAAAAGCGGTTACGAAATGCGAATATTTAAAAACGTCCGCATAATACTACTGTCCGACAAATACTCGCTAACCAGTACTGTATCTTTTGATTAAATTTCTTGGGAATATATATTCTTAATTATTGGAAAGATTTTTAAAAAAGGTCTTTTTGTTGACAGAAGGCTACCAGGGTTTTCCCATGAATCATGAAAATGGGGTTCACAATGACCCCCGTGTTTGGTATTTTGAGGGATATTTGAAAATTTTGGGGGTCATTCATCAAACTGCATTTAATACACAATGCCAAATATTATTGATATTTTACTGTCCTTTCAGCTTTTTTAAACAAAAAATATATTATTTCTAGCATCACAAAACAAAGTGCAGAAAACCCCCGAGCTATCTGAATCAGTTATAATAATATATAAGTATCCTCTCACATTTACTCAGGACATTTCTCTTACATGTAAGTCATTGATTTTCTATTTTCACTTTCATTTTCGCTATATGCATTTTCTGACGGAAATGACATTTTAAAATTGAGTTCAGAAAACCTGTAGTCATAATTATGATGATTAACATTTTTTGAAGAATAAAAACATTGTTTTCATTTTAGTCTAAAAATAAGTAAATAGCAAACAACGAACTCAACATATACAGACGATCACGATGTCCGCCATTTTGTGTTCAGCTTTGCACCTGTATGACTATACTGTTTGTGTAATTAGTGAGCAGGTGTGAAAAACCTTTGTGTTGCCTTAGCTAGTCTTATATAATGTACAATTACTAAGTTGGGTAACTGAGCATTATTACGTAGTCAGTGAAAATAATTGTTCGTATAATGTAGACGTAAATAGAACTATAGCTCCACCTTGTTTTTTGTATAAAGTGAGAAACAATTGGATGATCTTAAATCATATGTAAATATTAATAGGTCATGAACTTTGGCTGACCCTATGTACCATATTTTCGCGAGTAAACATAACGTTTGCAATGTGGACTTTCCGAATTCAAAATCATGTTAAACCAAATTTCTAAGCATCAAAACCCATAGATATGGTTTATTGAATGCCTAGGAAATTGATGCATTTATTCAGAAATTGCGTCCACATGGTCGCAAAGGAATTTTTGTTGGGGGTCATTTGATGAAAAAATGCGACAATGACGCAGGATTTGTGCGTCATGGGAAACCCTGGGCTACATGCTGGGAACAAGAAGCATTGTATTACTTTTATTTGTCAGTTAAAGCCAGAAAGAAAGTTTTTTCTTCTCTATCATTTTGACTGTTTGTCCGTTATTTGTTGTAAATTGTTTGTTCAGGTGATTAGGCCAAATAAAAAAATAGTTCTGTTTCTAGTCTCCAGCTCAAAAATATAATGGTAGGTAGGTAGGGATTCTATTTTATTATTTTACTTTTTTTATGATGCGAGGGGGGTGGTGTGTGTTCCATATAGGTATCTTTTTAGATGTAACATTCAATACAGATGAGTAATGTGTTCACAGATTGCAAAATCTTTATCCCAAACTGATCGACCAACATGCCGACATAACTGCTTTTAAAAGTTGAAAAACTACCTGTAAGCAACCATGTATTTATTCAAAGGCAATGCCCAACTTTTCTGAAAACAATACCCCTGAAATAAATTTAATACAAAATATAGATAAAAGTAATTAGTGCGACTGAAGTACCTTTGATGCCAAAAAATTCCCTTAAAATCTTGTTTAGTAAAATGAGGGAAAAGAAAAATAAAGAAAATAAACATTTTTGGCGGACCAAACAATATGTAGGATAGGCAGCAAAAGTAAAGGGTAGGTAGGGAGACCAGAAACGGGACTATTTTTATTTTGGCCTTACTGAAAATGCATTGAAGTATGTCTGTTTCATAAATGTTTATTGATTTATTTTTTAATTTCAGATGGCCCAATGAATGTCTCTACCAATGTTGATGAGGGCTTTGCCATCATACCAGAATCGGATGTTGCTGAGAAGGGAAAGGTTACAGACCAAAACCAAACAGACAGAGACCATCACAAATATCAGAATGAAGTTGAAAAGAAGTCTTTTGCAATTACAACAGAATCTGATGTTGGAAAGGGTAAAGTCACAGGCCAGAAAGAAACTGATAACCCAGACGATCATGTACAGCCGAATGAAGCTGTGAAAAAGCAAAAACGGTTGGTGGATGAGAAACAGGAAAACACAGAAGGTGAGGCTGAGGGAAATGAATCAGTACCAGTAAATCATTTTACGGGCGCAGGCGAGGCTTCGACATCAGTTGTGGTAAATACTGAAGATGTTGATGACAAGGCCACATGTAGAGATTGGGACAGTGGAATGTGGTCTGGTAAAGTCACACAAGAGAATGCTGACCATCCTGCTGTTGAAGGTGCCTCTAGTAGCGAGACCGAAGTACATGCATCTGATCATGCTGATAAAAAGTCTAGGAAGGACAAAAATAAAGGTATTTTATGATAGATAAATGCTAATACTGCTTTTATTGGAGTAGTATTTTTTTGCCTAAATTTGTACATTAATGCACATTAATGTACACCCTGATTTTATTTTCTGTGTGTAAATTATGTATGAGCACGCCTTATCTGGTCGTTTGTGTGTAGGATCCAAATCCATCCAGCATGATTCTACATTATTTTATTTCAAATTTCCACAGATGCATTTTAACAAAAGTATGTGCATCATAATTTGTTGATTACATTTATTGTTGCCATGGATACACTAGGTCACCGAAATCGGAAGGTGTGCAAATATTATCAGAAAGGTCTGAAGTGTTGGAAAAGCACGAAATGCCCGTACACCCTTGTTCGTTCAGGACACACAGAAACAGGTACTCAGTATTGCAGACACGGTGTTTTAATCTGATTTACGTGTAGCAGAAATAGAACACCGGGGTCATCCCCAAGCAAAATGTTTTTAAAATCCTGGCTCCTTAGGAAAACCTTAATTAAATTTCTTCTAATGTTTTCTTAAGCAAACGCCACATTTTGAAAGTTTAGTTTATAAACTTATTTATTTTAGCTCGATTGTGTTAAAATCCAGAGACTTACTGAAACATATTAGCTATTCGTCGTGGGAAAACCAGACTTAATGCATGTGCGTAAAGTGTCGTCCCGGATTAGCCTGTGCAGTCCGCCTACAGTGGAGTTATGTTTAGAAGAGACTTCCTTGAAACAGAAAATACCACAAAAGCGGAAAGTGACGTCCTGGATTAGCCTGTGCGAACTGAACAGGCTAATCTAGACGACACTTCATGCACATGCATTAAGACCGGTTTTGCAAAGACTTGCCTCATATTAGCTATGCACCCGGTGTTTCCTGTGTAGGAATCAAACTCACTAATGCACTATTGCAAGGTGGACACCATATCCATTCCATTACACCAAAACCTTTTGCAAGGGTCTAATTTGTAATAAACGACTTTTGAAGACCATGATGATGATGTGGTGGTGGTCGTGGTAGGATGATGATGAAAGTAACATTAAAGTGCCAAATATTCAAATAATATTCGAATAATTATGCCTTCATTCGAAGAAGTGGGGGTATCTTGCTTTGCACCTGTCCGTTGTCGGTCGGTCGGATGGTCGGTCTTTCCGTAGACCATTACGTTTCCGCATGATATCTAGAGAACACTTTGACCTACGATCATGAAAGTTGGTATGGTTACTTGGGAGGAAAGGAAGACGCCTTTACATTTTGAGGTCAACAGGTCAAAGGTCAAGGTTACCGTTGCGAAAGATAGAAAAACGGTTTCCTGTCAATAACTTGAGAACGCATCGAGATATTTGAATGAAACTTTATACATAGATACCTTATATCGAGACCTCGCTTGGAATTGCATATGGGGTGGGTAGGATCAAGGTCACCGTTACTAAAAATAGAAAAACGGATTCCACTCAATAACTTGAGAACGCATAGAGATATTTTAATAAAACTTCATACATACAACATGTAGATACCTTATATTGAGACCTCGCTTGGGATTGCATATGGGATGGGTGGGGTCAAGGTCACTGTACTAAAAATAGAAAAACGGTCTCCGCTCAATGACTTGAGAACGCATCAAGATATTTTAATGAAACTTCATACATAGATACCTTATATTGAGACCTCTCTTGGGATAGCATATATGGTGGGTGGGGTCAAGATCAAGGTCACCATAACTAAAAATAGAAAAACGGCTTCTGCTCAATAACTTTTGAATCCATAAAGATATTTTAATGAAACTTCATAGGTAGATACCATATATCGATCCCTCACTTGGGATTGCATATGGGGTGGGTGAGGTCAAGATGAAGGTCACCATAACTAAAATTAGAAAAACAGTTTCTGCTCAATAACTTGATAACACATCAATATATTTTAATGAAACTTCATACATATATATCTTATATCGAAGCCTTGCATGAGATTGCATATGGGGTAGGTGGGGTCACGGTCAAGGTGACAGTTACTAAAAATAGAAAATGGTTTCCGCTTAATAACTTGAGAACGCATCAAGATATTTTAATGAAACGTCATACACAGATATCTTATATTGAGACCTCTCTTGGGATTGCATATGTGGTAGGTTTGGTCAAGGTCACCATTACTAAAAATAGAAAAACGCTTTTCGCTCAATAACTTGACAAGCATTGAGATATTTTAATGAAACTTCATACATAGATACCTCATATTGAGACCTCTCTTGGAATTCATATGGGGTGGGTGGGGTCAATGTCACCATTACTAAAAATAGAAAAATTGTTTCCGCTCAATAACTTGAGAACGCATTGAGATATTTTAATGAAACTTCATACATAGATACCATATATTGAGACTTCGCTTGGATTGCCTATTTAAAAAATTTCTTAACAATTGCACATATTCACTACTTGGCTGCAAGTCGGGGTGCATACATGTTTTACAAACATCTCTTGTTCATTCATGTATTTCATGTATGATCATCAGGGATTTCAATAGATTTTGAAAATCAGAAGTCAAATGACCCCTGGCTTGAAAATATGAGTGGTCAAACTGAAAAAAACAATGTGTAATTTTTTGTAAATGATTACTTGTGTCAATAAAAGTTAATTACTTCACAAAAACATAATAAGTATCATAACAAATTAATATTAGTGCTTTTTAAATTTGCTTACAGAAAACAACTGCATCAAAATGATGCAAGGCAGATAATTTGCTTGAGTCAAAAATGATAAAATTGCAAGTTGATTGCATAAAAAAGCAGGATTCTGCATTAATTGAAATCCCTAATCATGTATTTCATAGCGGCAGACGATGCTGACAAAGAGAATGTGTCCGAGAAACCACCGAGACTAAAGATACTGGAGAGTGATTACCCTACGTACCTGGACTACGTTGGCGCCATGACGGAACACGGCAAACAGATTGCTGCCAAGGACCTACTGTACACGCTTGGCAACATGCCGAGTGTCGACCGTCAGTCAGTCAGCAGCGCTCTCATTGGCCAGTTTAAAATGGCCAAGAGCAGAGAGGTATTGTTAAGTACTCATCTGGAAACATAAAATAAACATCATACAACAGGGTGGCCACCGACTTTGAAAAACATAGAATTAGTGGAAAACCAATTCCCTTTAGATAATCAGGTAATCTTTTAAAAAATCTGGAGAAAATGAGGGAATTTGCCCCCCCCCCCCCCCCCCCGAACAAAAAAATGAATGAAAAAAGCCTAAACCAGTGAACTTTAGAATGTTACAAATAAGAAAGCATCCTTGTTGTGACAATAAAATCAAACAATTTTACATTTATATTTGTGTAGAATATTATATTTGGTAGTTAAAGTGGCTAAAGTTTTGAATTAAATAAAAAATTGAGCCAGTAACCGGTCAATATAAGCCATGGAAAATTCTTGGAAATACTAAAATGATCAAACATGACAGTTAAAGAGCTAGACAAATCATTTAAGTCAATATAAGCCATGGAAAATTCTTGGAAATACTAAAATAATGAAACATGACAGTTAAAGAGCTAGACAAATCATTTAAGTCAATGATGGCCTACACATGTACAGGCTTCATGTAACCAATATCCTCTAGAGCAAGTTTACCATTGATTACTTGTTGAACTGTAAACCAAACACTAATATAGCAGCAAAAGAAATTACTGTGGCCTTATTTTATAAAACACACCATTCAATATATTGGTAGAAGAAGTAGAATGGACTGTTTTCTAATTTGTAGTGTAGTAGAAATTACTGTTGTCTTATTTGGAAAAACTTATTTTAATCTAGAGATAGAAGGAGAAATTACTGTTTCTTCATTTTGTAAAATCACACTTTTAATCTAGTGATAAGAGAAAATACTTTTGTCTGATTTTGTAAAACACACTAACGATAGAAGTACCGGTAGAAATGTCTTTTTACTCCATGCAAATCTCCCCATAATCTAGCTGTTATTAAAGGCAATGTGTTATCATTGTAGAACTATGGCTGGATCAAGGATGCCAGATATTTTGCAGAACTGTTCTGTGACAAATGCTGGATAGATGAGTATGACTGAATTTATTTTAAAACAAATTATATTTAACGTTACCAACAACAAGAAGTGTATTTGAATTTCTAATAGGCTGGAGTGGAATTCAGATCTGATATAATTGTTTTAAAAGTTGATTTGAAGTCTTTGTAGTGTAGCAATGTTATTTGTCTCATCTGACTTGTTTTGCTATGTTCTTGTTAATCAGTATTATTGTAGTGGGTCTCTGTGTTGTTTGGTTGTTCTGGACCAGTCTGTTGACATTTTCTAATAATTCACTAAACCCAGTGTATTTATTAGTCTAATGCTTGTAATAAAGGATTTTAAGCATAGTCTATTCATTTGTCATTGAATATTGCAAACATATGTTAAATTTCAAAAGATATTGAACATTTCTGTGTTGACCAGCTCAGACTGGCAGCAGGGGGGAACCAAAAAGGAGCAGGGTGCAGCACCTTGCTATTTTGCTCTAGATCTTTCCCTAATAGTGGTCTTTATGTTTCATCATCTGATAAAGATACTTATTATGTGTAATATTTGAAGAAAAATCTTGTCGTTTTGATAATTATTTTAATAACAATCTTCTTCATTTGTGATCTATCAATATCGAAACACAGTAAATAAAGTTAATAAAGTATTTGGGGTTAGATCTAGATTCACCAAAATCGGCCTGAACACCTAAATCGGGCCGAAATCAACAGAATCACCGAAATCAGCATATTTTCAAAATACCAATAAGTAATTCATTTAGACATTGTAGAATTACTTTAAATTAAATCCATATATGCTTAAAAAAATACTTGATATGCTACGGATCGGATTCTCGTTTGCAATACAAACTTTGAGTAATCACATCATGGTTGAGTTATGCGCCTCTGACCTATGCAATCGCTTACATCATCAAAAATCAATACTCGCCGAGACAGACGCTGACCGTCTGTTGGTAAAATGTGCGTATTACATTTAAATAGTTATTATACTGTTATATTTATTTTTAATTAAACATTACTACGAGAAAAATCGGTGTATTTCAATATGCTATAACAATGTATAAAATATTTAAGATGCTGTCAAGTGTAAATGTAAAAGTGCATCGCTCCTACTTGACAAACTTGTATTTTCAAAATAAGCGTCATCTTGCAAAATTTATCAATATATTTTTTTTTATGTTTCACTATTTAAGTCAATACGTTCATGTGCAACAAATATGACAGTTTGCATGCAATTTGATTAATTTTGATTCAGGTATTGGTCGATTTCGGTGAATCGGTCGATTTCGGTTCGATTTTGGTTTTGGGGCCGATTTCAGTGAGTCTAGTAACTGTTGTATTTGTTTATAACCTCATAGTGTTATTTTTTTTGTATGTCATTGTATTATGTTGGTGACTTTCATCAGTACATTTATCATTATTTAAATGATGTTTATAATATCTTAATTTTCATAGCCCTTAAAGAGGGACTGTGTACGATTTTGTACAAAAATTATAATGTAAAACCATCCATTGTTTCTAATGATGTCAGTATATTTTAATATAATGTTATAATAAATGTTGAGAATAACCTTTGTTCAGAAATGAGTTTTCAGAGAGAAATTTAAAAATAACATAATACGTCACTGCGCAGCAAACTATTTTATACATGTATGTAGCGTGATGCAGAGTAGGTGTGTAGACGAGTCAGATTGATTGATGACACTTGCGCATTCCTTATTATCTCATTCAAAACCGAATGTAGCCATTGCTGTAGGATAAACAGGTCTGTATTTACAGAAAATAATATATATGCATTTTTCGATAAGAGAAATAGTTTTTGTCGATGATGACGTTTATGTTATATAAAACGTTTTTTTGTTAGTGGGTAACGAAAGAGGCATGAAATAAATCTATAAAAATCAGACCATCAATAGGGATTTCTAAGCAATAGCTTATTACTCTCTGTACTGTTGAATAAAATTCAAACACAAGTGAAAATGTGGGTGAGTGCATTTCAATTTATTTTTACTTAAAAGATCATACACCATAGGTCCTTTTCTATTTCAATATTTTTTTTCTCCAAAAAACTGATTTCTCTGAACTTGCAACCAAGATTTGCCATATCTTAATAATTTTTGTTTGGATTGCACCCAGGTTTAGGCTCATACACAACTTGTACAGATTATAAAGGATGAGCAAACTGTGTATGCTTGTAAAAGGTAGTAAGGTGGAAAGTACAACAATAAACCATCAACAAAGGGGAGTTAGTATTATTATTGTCGTGGAATGGTGATTTTAAAGAAGTTTACTTTTTTTTCGTCTTCTGTTTCACTTATATTTTGTCAGTTTCCAAATATTGACCTTAATCAAACACTTTCGCCATTACGTCTCTCTGTCACGCGTATGCTCATTGTGTTTTACGTTTACATGCATGTCTTGTATTCAGTTTAGTATACTAGTATTATATAGCAGAAAGCCAAATTTATGCATAACATGTCATGTAAATACATGAAGAGGGTTTGTTGTTCTTAGCGGTGTGAGTACCGGTAAATTGTTACAGTGTATGTGAAACAGTAGTGCAGTTTGTAAAAATGGGTAGACTTGGTTGTTGTTGACATTTTTTGATGGTAACAAAACATTATGTTTTAAGACTGAAGTACTAAAAAAATAACTGAAAGATTAGGATCTGAAGGCATAATTTGTTAGATGGGAAATTTGTCGTTTGCAAAGAAACAGATTATCATTAAGAATAAGGTCATGGCCAAAATGAAAATAAAACGTACTGAACTGAATAATGACACTACCTCTACATTGAAAATTTTGCCTTTTTACATGTGTATGATCTCAATACCTTTATGAAGATCTCAGAATATGTGGCCTTTCCATTCTTTTTTATTTCAAACCAAACATTTAACATGTTTTATGTACAGGTTATGCACCTATCAATGTTTTCCCCCGGGGGGGGGGGAGCGGCGGGCATGAACGCGACTTTGACTGCAAGCGATTCCGACAGGCGGGAATTTGACATGCCAAATGATTCTGGGTCCCGGAGAAATAGACTTAGGTCGGATTTTAGATCCCGTAATATACGCCCAGGCCATTTGATAGATATATAGCATCTCCCACGGAGGGGATTTAGACAAATATACTTGGCTCTAGGGTGGGGAATTAGACCCCAAAAAATAACATTGGTCAAATTCCCCTAGGTATGCCCGCCGCTATTGATAGGTGCAATATATGTCCACAATAATACCACTGTAGTCAAAGAATAGTAGCGTAAGAATTGATATGTGATGTAAAAATATTGTACTAGAGTTTCAAATTTACTAGAATGTATGGTTGTTTTCAACAACAACCCTTGGTAATTATATAAATGTTACATTTTGAAATTCAACTGTTTGCTTTTTTGTGAACTGATGGTTTTTCAAGTCTAAATATTTGTCTCATTATTTTGGTATATACTAACGATGATTAAATGCCATAAACCTACGCGTATATGGGGTAATTGATCTTAATTCAAAGTAAGTGGTTTATATTTACATTACGGCCTATAAATCATTCGGTAAATTGATCTTTATTTTTCATCGTCTGAAATCTTGTTAACGAAAAAAGTGTTTCTATCATGTGTTCCTATGTTGAAATGTATATTATTGTTTCTGATTTTGTTAAGCAATAAATGAACAATTACAACTTTGGTTTCTTTTATCCCATGCATTCTGTAACCAGGGAATAACAACACAACACAACAAAATATTTGAAAATATCTCCAGCGCGAAGTTTAAGTCTTTACTTCATGATTTCAATAACAGAATAGACGAGCACATCCACAAAACAATCCATTGAATAACACGCATCTTGAAACTGCTCGATTGAAGTTATAAACAATGTCCCTCAAAGAGCATCAAACATTGGTAGCATGAGCTTTCAACAATTGTACAACAATTTAAAATGCAAAATGTGTTTTCAAATGTATTATACATTCGTGTATCATAAACAATATTAAAATGCCTTCAAGCAATCACCTGGTATTTTGAAAATAACTAATCTCATATTGCTGTTTTACAGTGAGTGCTAACACTTTGTCTAGGGTGCAGAAATTGATTTATTTTTATCATGGTTGCTTTGATATTGGAGTATTCTTTAGAATAAATATATATATATATATATATATATATATATATATACAGTACGTGTCACGCGAAACCAGCAGAATTCGCGCTGTCGTGACGAGCCTTCGATAAATATTTGCGAAGCGACGTCACGAACGTTCTCGACGATTCGCGAAATATAGCGGGCGGCCCCAACGCGAGATTCCGCGACGAATGTCACAAAATTTTGTCCCGATTCGCGGCAATTTTACAGGTATATGTGCATCTGCTCTTTAAAAATTAAGAGTTGTGCACTTTTTAGGGTCTTTTCGCAAAATTCTACATTGTTTGTCGCACAGTGTATGTTAAAAGTAGATATATTAATCTTGTTTTCTTCATATTACGGTTAATTAATAAATAAAGCACTATTATTTGACAGTATTTATCAAAGAAAACTGAAAACGCATATAAAACTGCAATGAATTTATATAGTGTGTATATACGTTTAAGTTTACATTTACAAATCAAACAATAATCATTATGATTAACTTAAAATTATACATCACTGATTGTTCTTTTATTCAATACAAATAATCACCCCTTAAACGTCTATGCCACATTTCACTAATTCGCTTAATTTGAATTTGATGTCACTTTTACAATAATATCAAATGATGTCAGTTTAAATGATTTATTAGTTAATCGTTAATTAATTGTTTCGATTGTTATGTGAATGTGTATACGGGGTTCTTGTGATGATTATAAAAACGCATTATTATCTTATTCTTTATGGGCGCGATTATTTCAAACATTCCTTCTTTTAGAATATCCATTCAAATTATGTGTTTACATGTTCTTATATGTCATCGTCACCCGTGCACCAGCATATTCAATTTGATCATTTTTTATAATCATCATAAAGATGCAAATCACCGACGTTTTGACACAATATTTTATTTAAAAAATCATGTACGTGAGTTGTATTGAAGGTGGTTATATACACGTAAGTGTCTATAATTATTTGTAACGTATGGTTTTATTGTAACATGTATTTATAAAATCTACGTATTGTTTACTTATCGGCTAACAAAATAAATGTAAATACACATGTATTTCAAACGAAAACCACCAAAACGGTTATTGTAGCCTCTTCTAAATGTGGTGCTTGCTAAAGAAAACATAAGTTTTTCTGCAGTCTACCGGTTCCCGATGAGGGGTGGGGGTGAGTGCGTGTTGACTAGCTAACTTTCTATGTTGATTTTTGCATAATATTTAATTGCGCTCGATTGTTCATGTATAATTGTTCTTCCTTTTTCACTCAATGTGCGCATTTATGTTGTTATCAACGAAGATGGGACAACCAATACCAGAGCAATAATATTCGACACACATGTACATGTAGGTCATATTAATATAAAAACACAACACATGTAACATGTTGAAAGCCCTATACATGTACATTTTGAAACAGAACAAAATACAAGACAAAATCCAAGACTGATCATGTACTTGAAGTAATAAAACAATAAGGGTTTCAAACAGAAACAACATACAAATAAACGAAGCATAAATTAAATAATGGACACGATGTTTTAGAACAATCTGATAAATAGCATGCCGCGAAAATAACAAATGGAACATATTTAAAAACAACAAACACACCTTATCATATACCCATTTCGAAATTTTACACGAACAAATTTACGTTTATTTTGAATGCTGTTTTTTCATGTATATAATAAAAAGTGTATTTCTTTATATTTTAAATCTGCAACAACAAATGTAACATCTTAATTTGAATGATTTTGTAACACGAAGTTTTCTAACACGAATTATTTATTCACCGCTAAGTGAAAATATTGCGTAGAGGTGTGCATTTTATTAATTATTTTCTCGTCACGATTCGTGGCGGGACAAAATTATTTCGTGACATCGCGAACGAGCGATCTGCGCTTCGCGATCAAATCGGCTTGTCGCATTTGTGGGTTTCGCGTGGCACGTACTGTATATATATATTGTTTTATCGCATACTTCAAAATCATGCCAACAACCTACGAAATCCTGTACGATTTCAACCAAATACCTTCTGGACTGCATGCAAAATATGCATGAACTTTTTAATCTCTTCATTTATTCTTGCAGCAACCACTGTCAACAATGACCATATTTCCTCCAAGGATTTTGCTAGAGAGGTGCAAAAATGTTCAGCTATACATTGTATCATTCCAAAAAACAACAACATAATACTATAAACTTGTAACATCACCCGGTCGGCTATACTTCATTGTAACGTTTCAAGGAGAGACGAGGAACAATGTTCATAGACAGCAACTCTTGGAACAGCAGTTTACACGCATATGGCATCTTCAATGTGGACACGTGCTTTGAAGACTTGCAGTACTGACACCTGGAAAATGTCAGTACTGCACAAGGAAATATTGTTGTTGTATTTATTTTTTTTGGGGGGGGGGGATTTTTCGCCGTATTCAACAGTATTTCAGTCATATAATGTCGGTCAGTAAACCTACTCACACTTTTCCTGGGTAAGCTGATTTACCAGTACTTAGTGCACATACATATGCCAGTAACTGACAAATGCCCTACTTGAATCAGAGGTAGGGAGAGAATGGCCGTAGAAATAATTGCATGACCAATCCCAACACAAGTTATGTGGCCGGGCTGGGAATCGAACCCGCTCTACCAACTGAGCTAGCCGGCCTGGCGCATACAAGGAAAAAGATTACAAATAAAACAATATGGTTCTATGTTTTTGGAGTGGACATGGTAGGTTATTACATGAATCTGTAGATGCCAGCATGAAACAACAACAAACATACGTTGCTTAAAGTTTAACATAATCTGAACTAGATCCATTTATAATGAACACAAAACTAATAACAAAAACATGTGTTGCTTAAAGTTTTACATAATCTGAACTAGATCCATTTCTCATGAACACAAAACTAACAACAAAACATGTGTTGCTTAAAGTTTTACATAATCTGAACTAGATCCATTTCTCATGAACACAAAACTAACAACAAAAACGTGTTGCTTAAAGTTTTACATAATCTGAACTAGATCCATTTCTTATGAACACAAAACTAACAACAAAAACATGTGTTGCTTAATGTTTTACATAATCTGAACTAGATCCATTTCTTATGAACACAAAACTAACAACAAAAACGTGTTGCTTAAAGTTTTACATAATCTTAACTAGATCCATTTCTCAAGAACACAAAACTAACAACAAAAACATGTGTTGCTTAAATTTTTTACATAATCTGAACTAGATCCATTTCTCATGAACACAAACCTAACAACAAAAACATGTGTTGCTTAAAGTTTTACATAATCTGAACTAGATCCATTTTTAATGAACACAAAACTAATAACAAAACGTGTTGCCTAAAGTTTTACATAATCTGAACTAGATCCATTTCTAATGAACACAAAACTAACAACAAAAACATGTGTTACTTAAAGGTTTACATAATCTGAACTAGATCCATTTCTCAAGATTCTTGAAAAATAATGAATTATGCTGGGCTTTTACATGTATCTGCAAATGAGCACGAAATCAACAACATAAACATGTGTTGATCAAAGTTTAGCAGATAAAACAGAGCACAACAGTAATGAAATATTGATCTTGTGAAGAAGATTGCATTTTTATAAGGATTTCTACAATTAATTGATCTTAGCAGACCTAGTGACTTACAAAATGACCAATTTATAAAGAAACCTTGTGTGAAAGATCTGTCAAAAATGTCAAAAGAATGAAGAAGTGTGTAACAATATCTCTACAAGGACACGACACATACCACCCGAGGTATCCCAGAAGGCCGCACTGCTCGCAGACGTCGACCTCAACGCATCACTGGAGATCATCAGTCGCTCCAGTAACAACATGCTGTCGAGAGAACACACATCAGGGTCTTTAAAATATTGACTGTGTCACAGATAGCAAGTACCGCTGAACTTCGTTATGTCAAAGTTGCCGGGAATTATTATCCATTTTGACATATCAGGAACTTCGACTTAAACCAGTTTGCGATAACAAAGTTTCACTGTATTAAAGAGTGTTATCGCATGAATAAAATGTTGCAAAGTTTGTACATTCATTGAAAACTGATAGAAATCAGTTTCTCGTACAGGAATAAAACTGAGGCCATTCGCAAGAGGATGTATTACAGGAACAAACGTTTAGCTACACTTTAGCCTTACATTAGGGTCGCTTTGATGATTTATTACATATTTTAGTACAATGACAAGAGATAAAGGCAACAGCTTCCCATGCCATTAAATACCGGTACATTATTGACAATAGATACTGATTTCAAAATCTGGATCAACAGTAGATCAACTATTAGTGACAGTTTTATTCAAAATCAAACATAACATTATCACTACATGTATTATGACTATCATCAAATTCACATACATCTTGTTAACAACAAACATCTATAAATCATAATCATCACAATAATCATCAAAGTCATTATCATAACAATAAGTATCAACATACCAACCAATCATAACTACAAGAACAATTACCACTTTCACAATCATTGTATTCCTCAACAACAAGTGCTGTCACTATCAGGTGACATATGCCCCCGGATGCACTATCAGTAAGTGCGACCTTTGACACCAAAATGAGTCTTTGTAAATAAAAGTGAATGAAAAATGTAAACTTTAAGTCACTTCTCTGACTTCAGTCTAAATGGCTGCTCTGGTAAAACTTATGAAAACCTTAAACCAAAATTTCTTAGTTAAAAAGGGGGCATAAATCTGTCAAACAAGACACTGTGTTCAATAAACACACATGCCCCCGGTAAGTGCTGGACAGTCCATTTTAAGTCCAAATTAGGTCAATGTCAAAGTATGGCTGGGTGATATGGGTGGATTGGAACAATCATAAGTAACAACTGTGTAAAGTTTTTAGTAAGCAGTGTTCGTGCGAAACGGTAAAATATAGTTAACCAAGAAATAGCCAAATAATTTATTAAGTTCAAATTAGGTCAAGGTCAAGGTCAAATGGAGGCTGGGTAATATGGATGGATTGGTGATAGTCATAAATAACAACTGTGTAAGTATCGAAGTGTTGTAGTCAGAAACGGTGAAATCTAGTTAACCAAGAAACAGCACATTTGAATTATTCAAAGTGCAAATTAGGTCAAGGTCAAAGAAAGGTTGGATGATATGGGTGGAATCGGGATGGTCATAAGCAACAACTGTGTAAGTATCCAAGTGTTGTAGTAAGCGGTATTGGTGCTCGACGAAACGGTAAAATTTACTTCACCTTGTCACGGACTGAAGGACGGACGGAAAGACAGGACAATCACTATATGCTTCTCGCATCAAGATGTCGGGGCATAAAACAAAACAGAGCTAATTGGGCTACTTTACCTGATGGAGGCATTGATAGTTAAGAAGTATTTCAAGTTTCAAGTAAATACCTTTGATAGTATTCAAAATATTGGACTTTATGAAAAACTTTAACCAAAATGTCTAAGTTAAAAAAGGGGCATTAGTCTGTGCAAATAAAAAACAGTTATGGGGGTTGCTTTCCCTGGTGGACACATTGATAGTAAAGAAGTATTTCAAGTTTCAAGTACGGTAAATACCTTGGATAGTATTTAAGAAATTGGACTTTATAACAAACTTTAACCTTGGCCGGACGGACTAACGAATGGATAGACGAACGCACGGATGGTTCAATTTTAATATGCCCTTCTTTGGGGCCATTAAAGTAAACTACTGGCAAGTTTAGCCAAAGTTACATTATCATGTCGAAATCCTAGATAAATTTGGCATTTTATAGGGCTTAATGAAGAAATTGTTGTAGCCAAATGAAAATTTATTTAGCCAACTGGATCAATTTGTAGCCATAGGTTAATTTGGGCAACGGTAGAGTGAGCCATGAGTTATATTCCAATACAGAACACCAACCTGGCTCCGTAGCCAATGAGACAGTCGCGTTCCATTTCCCCTAGCCTCAGACCACCGTCACGGGATCGACCCTCAGTGTGTTGCTGCGTCAACACGGCACGAGGACCTTTCGCTCTGGCATGCATTTTGTCAAGGACCATGTGCTTCAGCTTCTGGTAGTAGATTGGACCGTAGTAGATGTAGGCGGAGAGAGGTTCCCTAGAGCAGACAGACAAGATTATGGTGAATGCTTTTGTGAACACACAAATCAGTTTTAAATGCCCATTAGGATATTTTAATGTGTACTAAATTTAAAGAAAATAGCTCTAGACTTACAGATTTACGGTTTTTATAAGAAGAATAAAGTTAAAAATGACAAAATTTTAATTGCTTTACTTACTGTAACTAGGAAATGAAAGTAAAACAGATCTGTAAATAGATATTGACAATCACACTATACATAGAGAATAGGTCATAATGTGTCGCAAATAGGATGTTTTAGTGATGTGTCTCTGTTTTTGGTGGTTAATTGAGAGAGCATCTACAAACTAAATACAAATCGTTCTGTAAGAACACCAATATATTACATTTTTAAACGACAATCAAGACATTAATTCTGCATTAAACAATGGGTATTGAACATGCCTATGTCAGCTAGGTTATATCGGAAATTCCTTGATTAATGACATTTTCATACTTATACATTTTATACTACTTTAGTTGTTAATATTGTTATTTTAATTAATTAGGTTTACTATTTGTAATACATGTGGACAGGATGTGACATAATTTAATAACATATACTAGTACATACATGGAAAACAAAGTAGCATTTGTCCCATAAAGACGAACTTACCCAGTGATTCCAGACGTGACGTAATCCTTTCCCAGGTAGTTGAAGCCATGCCGTATCAAGTCTTCTGACAGATCCAAAACCTTGTCACCACCAAACGCTGAAATAGCAAACAAAGGCTGGATAACTGCAGGAGGTACAGCAATTCACAATATGATGTTATTGGTTATCAAAGCTCATATTTTCTTTAGAACAATCTTTGCGTTTATCTAAAAACAACAAAACAACAAAAACAATGAAAAATAACCAAATTTTACTGAAACAAAAATGTGCCACACCAATCCACACATCTGAAATAAATATATCAAAACAAGAAACCAAAAGGTGATCATACCTGTCCCATAATGAAATTTCCCGTCTAGCACCCCTGTCTTGCTTCCAAGCAGTTCCATCAGTTTACCCACGGTCATACGCGAGGGATAGCCGTGGGGGTTCATTATCTGTCGCAGAGATATGATCCAATCTAAAAAGTTCTGATTATATTATATCAAAACTCATAGTTGTTTACTTACTGGCATCTAAACAATAAATTTTACAAAATAAATTAATTTCATCAAGTGTCAATATGAAAAATAGACTTCCAGTTTGTGGTCTCTTACATGAATAAAATATTTTTTATTTTTTATATTTTATGCATGTCTTTATTACAAAATGTCAAAGTCAATATTTATAGAATAATTATGGGTACTAAGTTAAGCATAATTTAATGAGTTAATTAATTAATAGACTTACCACATCTGGACATATTCCCTAAAACATACAAAAATATAATTATATACTGTAACCACTTATCACATCACAAATGAGTCTGATTTTTTTAATCTATATTCTTTATGAGTTCTGCCTTTAGAAAGGATTTCTAATTTCAGAAGCATTGCACGAGAAAACACATCTTGAACACATCTTGAAAGGTTAGCAAAAAAAAAATGTGAAGATAATCACACAAAATCAATTAATATACTTCAGCAATTAATGGGAAATAAGCTGCCAGGAAGGAGAAATAATTAATATACTTCAGCAATTAATGGGAACTAATCTGCCAGGAGGGGGAAATAATTTATATACTTCAGCAAGTAATGGGAACTAAGCTGCCAGGAAGGAGAAATAATTAATATACTCCAGCAATTAATGGGAACTAATCTGCCAGGAGGGAGAAAAAATGAATATGCTTCAACAATAAATGGGAAATAAGCTGCCAGGAAGGAGAAATAATTAATATACTTCAGCAATTAATGGGAACTAATCTGCCAGGAGGGAGAAATAATTAATATACTTCAGCAATTAATGGGAAATAAGCTGCCAGGAAGGAGAAATAATTAATATACTTCAGCAATTAATGGGAACAAATCTGCCAGGAGGGAGAAATAATTGATATACTTCAGCTATTAATGGGAAATAAGCTGGCAGGAGGTAGAAATAATTAATATACTTCAGCAATTAATGGGAAATAAGCTGCCAGGAGGGAGAAATAATAAATATACTTCAGCAATTAATGGGAAATACGCTGCCAGGAGGGAGAAATGTATGCATGTTTCAGGTTAAATAATATACCGGTACTTAATAATATCTTAACAAGTCTGAAAATGGCATGTTTCAGGTTAAATGATATACTGGTACTTAATAATATCTTACCAAGTATGAAAATGGCATGTTTCAGGTTAAATGATATACCGGTACTTAATAATATCTTACCAAGTCTGAAAATGGCATGTTTCGGGTTAAATTATATACTGGTACTTAATAATATCTTACCAATTCTGAAAATGGCATGTTTTAGGTTAAATGATATACTGGTACTTAATAATATCTTACCAAGTATGAAAATGGCATGTTTCAGGTTAAATGATATACCGGTACATAATAATATCTTACCAAGTCTGAAAATGGCATGTTTCAGGTTAAATGATATACTGGTACTTAATAATATCTTACCAAGACTGAAAATGGCATGTTTTAGGTTAAATGATATACTGGTACTTAATAATATCTTACCAAGTCCGAAAATGGCATGTTTCAGCTTAAATGATATATGGGTAATTAATAGTATCTTACCAAGTCTGAAAATGGCATGTTTCAGGTTAAATGATATACTGGTACTTAATAATATCTCTCAAAGTCTGGAAATGGCATGTTTCAGGTTAAATGATTTACTGGTACTTAGTAATATCTTACCAAGACTGAAAATGGCATGTTTCAGGTTAAATGATATACCGGTACTTAATAATATCTTACCAAGTCTGAAAATGGCATGTCTGCTTGAGGGACTATAAGGCCACAGACTCTGAAAAGAAGCAAATTGCCAGTATATGTCAACTAAACTGAAATAACAGGATTGTATAGGTCAAATAAACTGAAATAACAGGATTGTATAGGTCAAATAAACTGAAATAACAGGATTGTATAGGTCAAATACACTGAAATAACAGGATTTCGGTTGTATGAGAAATCCCAATACTGGTGAAATGATGTTGATATTGGGTTTAAGATGGCGATAGTTGATATCCTGAAAGACTGCTGAATGACATGAAATTTGTACCATTTCCGAAACCAAAGACAAATTATGAGAAGTGTCTAAGATGTGTTGCTGTCATAATATCGCAAACATAACATTGAAATTGACCATACAACAAAATTTGATGGACAATGTGTTGAGCCATTTAGAATGCTAGGACTTAATTGTTTGACAGACATGTCTTGTAACATGTATACTGTCAACGGTGTTTGTCGAAGTTGTACTTAAGTAGGCGTGGTTATAAGTCCCATAGCGTATTGTCAATTGGTATAGTCAAGTTTGATGTTGAAAAACAACAGGGTTCACTTAAGTACAGCAGAAATGTGATAAAAAAGACAAACATGTGTCTGAACTATTAAATATAAATATCAGCACTGATATTTTCTCTTTAGAATATAAAATCCTAATATGAAATTTATAACTACAAAATGGTGTCTCTAACTGCTTATAGTCTGCAATCCAAATGTTTTGAGTTCAAAACTTTATACAAGGCCTTGATTAAGATCTTAATCAACTTGCTTCAGCTAAAAACGTCAATGAAGTTCAAACAAACCCTTTCTGCCCGTGTCTACTGCTGAACTTGTCCCCGATCTCTGGTCGGCGCGTCTGATGCAGGAGAATCTTAATGAGGAAGGGCTCTTCAGAATTGGAGGTGATCATCACCTTCTCAATGTAGGAAGGAACTGGTCCCTTGTATCTGAGAAAGTCATGTGATACCAAGTTATAAATATTACCTACAGTTGAAGGAACATAGTTGGTGTTTTTTTCACATTAACAGTTCTGTCTCGCATTTCTGGAAAGCAGTTCAAACTTTGACAGACATTCAGTCAGACAACTGCTAAAAGTTTGCCCAGTACATAAGAACAGTTCTTGAAATATTTATTTGTATCACTTCAGTATCACTACGTACGATATAGGGACTTCTCGATAGTCCGTCAGTTTCTCTGCGTCAGCCGACGACTGCAGGGGACTGTTGGTCATCGTGGGCATCCACTTGTTGATGAACACCTGCTTGTTCTCAATCATCTCACCTCTAATCACAGGTAGGCAAAGCTTCAAAAAGCTGCTCCTCAATTACTCACACCAAGTACCAGCTAATAAATCAAATACTGATCTATCATTCATTTATCTTCTGCTTGTTGAAATAATATGATAGATTAACCATTGGGCAAGACATTATGCTTTTTTGTCATGATATTTATCAATCTACCAACCGAGTAGCAATTGGCATATCAATTGGTGCATACTGATAACTGAAATTAAGATAAAACATACCTCTTAAGACATGCATGGCTAACAATTACTAATACATTCTAAATGAAATTAACTTTAACTTGCAATACCGTTACCTTTAATTACAAATTCTATGACAATTACAACTCGTGATACTAAAATTTATATCATTGAAGTCCATGTGATTTATTTAGCATATTGTTTATCTCTCCCAACTGGAATTTCAGCCTACTGGAAATGATTTGTGACACTTTCATTTTCAAAGCTCATGTAAATACATTTACATGTAACATGAATAAGTTCCAGATACTTGATCTGACCCTCTAACATTGCAAGTTTATTGCAACTGAATTTTTATATGCACTGAACACAAGTTATAATGCAATAAAGGGAAATAAATGGAAATTGATGTTTTTCTTTATAAGAATTTCAGCTTGAAATGTCAGCTAGGATTATTTGAATTATACGAGCATGTGTTCATACCAAAATATTGGAAACAATTCGAAAGAATTTTGTGTTTACCATGGCACAGCTAAAATTCGTATAAATATAGAAAATACAACTAGAATTGTCACATCAGTGACTGATATACCCCAACAATATGGCCTTGTCACAAAACTATGGCATCCACTCGAAAGAAATGGAATGAGAGAGAATGCTTTAATTTGTGAATGGTCAACAGTGTATTGGGAAAAATTTAATTTCAATAGGAGCCATAACTCTGTCAACATTTAGTGGTTTGTAACCAAAGCTGAACTTGATCTGTATTTTATTATGTTACACCTATGTACCAAAAATAATTTAAACATGTGTAGCCTTTCATGAGTTATCGTCCATGTTTTTCGAGAATTTAAGTAAAAAAGGGGCAAAAACTGTGTCAAATTTAGTGGTTTGTAACCAAAGTCGAACTTGACCTGTATTTTATGATGCTACACATGTGAACCAATATTAATTGAAACATGTCAAGCCATTGTTGAGTTATCGTCAGGAAACCATGTTTTTAGGGAATTTAAGTCAAATAAGGGCCATAACGCAGTCAAAATTTAGCAGTTTGTAACCAATGTCGAACTTGACCCGTATTTCATGATGATACACAAGTATACCAAGAATTATTTGAACTTGTCAAGCCATTCTTGAGTTATCATCCGGAAATCATGTTTTTAGGAAATTTTAGGTCGAAAAGGGACCATAACTCTGTCAAAATTTAGTGGTTTGTAACCAACATCGAACTTGACCTGTATTCAATGATGTTACAAATGTAAACCAAAAATAATTTGAATATGTCAAGCCTTTCTTGAGTTTTATCATCCAGAAACCAAAAACCAACAGACCAACGGACCAACTTCATTTGTGGGGGTATATAACAATTTCTATTTGGTGTGCTATAACGTTTGCTAAGTGTAAGTTGAAAACTAAGCAGTAAAAAGTTGTATTTTTAGAATGTAAATAATTTATTGAGTACCTGGTGCACAGATCCCGTCAGAGTCCAGCGCAGAATGTCTCCATACGGGTTTGCGAGTCGCCGCATCCACCATGGGTCCCATCACCTTGTCAAACTTCTGGTTGGCATAGCGGCGCCGGGTGGCCTGCTGTTTTCGGTACACCAGACACCGACCAAATCCTACAGTAAAAAGGTTACTTTACTTGATTCAAACTTTGTGTATGGCCTTAAATTTGATACAATGGAAGTAAAGGTAAAATATTCTATGAATTCTATGTTACACTACACATATTGCAATATGGGCATTAGCAGGGTAAGCTTCTGGGTTATTACTTAAAAATACAATGTGTTACAATGACATCTGTACCAATAAAATTATTTTCTTAAACATTGTTACATACATACTAAAAAAACCTTTCAGGATATAAAGACCATATAAACATCACAAAGCACATCCTACTTTAACAATCCAACTCTATACAAAACCGCCTCCAAACATGTTAACTGATTTCCAGGTTTTATCCACTAACATTTAAACGTCTCCCAAGCTAATATTGTTAACAGAATAATTTTTTTTATTCATCAATAATGCAAATTAATATGCATATGATGGACGCTTGTGGAAACATCAATGCTACTGGTATGTTTCCGCGGCTAAAGACAAGGTATGCATACTATCTCTGTCTAGCGATGCCTTGTTCAGAACGAGGGTGTCCTCTATGTCATAGCCACTGTATGACATCACTGCAACCGTGGCATTCTGTCCGGCAGGGAGCTTGTCAAAGTTTATCAGCTCTATCGTCTGCAATAACACAAGACAAATATTCATGATCACCTTGATAAAATGAATATGTTATCTGTGCTATCTGCGATAAGGAGATCAAGTTTGTTCGTTTGTTTATTTGGAATTTTCGCCATTTTAAAAAGTATTTAAGTCATATAACGGCAGTCAGTTAACCTACTCACACCTTTCCTGGGCAAGTTTAGCCGATCTAGGCAAATAACCAGTTACTGAACAAATAAGGGGTACAGTGTATTAAAATATTACATGTAAGTAAAATATTTGAGAAGTTGCATAAACTGCTTTGCAAATTCCGCCACCATGTCAGTCAGTCAGTTGGATGATTCCCGAAGTGCCGGAATACTTGCCTTGGACTTGACTAGGGGGGCCTGTGGGTAACACAGCAGGTACATCAGGGTGTCGATACGGTTCCTCTGGTTATAAGCTATAGTGCCTGCAATGATCGTTAGAATGTTGCCAAGGTATTCCCGGTTATTATTACAATTATTATATGCACATCTACATATTATTTTCATTCCAAGACTATAAGAAACAACAGAGATACACAGTAAGTTCTACTATCCATAGAATTCATTAATTTGCCTGCTTTCCCATAGCGCACTTCTAGCATCAAGACTGACCTACCCATAGCCTGCTTGCCCATGGCACACTGCTAGCATCAAGACTGACCTACCCATAGCCTGCTTGCCCATGGCGCACTGATAGCATCAAGACTGACCTACCCATAGCCTGCTTGCCCATGGCGCACTGCTAGCATCAAGACTGACCTACCCATAGCTGCTTGCCCATGGCGCACTGGTAGGTTAAGCACAAAGACTGACCTACCGATAGTCTGCTTGCCCATGGCGCACTGGTAGCATCAAGACTAACATACCCATAGCCTGCTTGCCCATGGCGCACTGGTAGGTGTTGCGGGGAGACTGGTTGTGGTGGGGGTAGGGGATCAGACCAGCACACACCCCCAGGATGGTGAATGGCTCTATCTCCAGGTGGGTTGTTGAGTGTGTCCAACAATGAAATGCATAATAAGTAAGCTGAAAAGCTGTGCATAGATAATCTTATAGAGATGACCCATGATTAGAAAGCAATTTGAATATACATGTATATGAAGATTATATGAAAAACTAGATGTGTCACAGACACGGATGCCCACACGACACATTTTTGAACACAGACACAGGTCCTGTCGCCAACCTTATTGTTTGCCTCCACAATTTTATTTTCCTAATATTCTATAGAAGAGAAAAAGACAAAGGGCCATAATTCTGCCAAAATAGTTTGAAGACAAAATTCCTTCCTTTACATTCACCTAAACATTAAGGTCCTTCAGCTGTGAAAGTTCTAGCGAAATCCGCCAAGCAGTTAAAGAGGAGTTGAGTCCACAACATTTCAGGAAGTATATATTCTAAAGTGGAGAAATGACAAAGGGCCTTAATTCACCTACACACTAAGGTTCTTCAGCTGTGAATGTTTAAGCGAAATCCGCCATAGAGTTGAAGAGGAGAAGAACATTTGGGGACGTACGTACGTACGGACGTACAAATATAAGGATGGACATACTTAAGGGCGGACAAGTGCAATGCTTAATGCCTCCCATTTTGTGGGGGCATAACAACAGAATTAATGCAATAAACAAACAATGAAAACCATGAGTTCCAAAGTGATATCAGCAACAAACATCTTCACAGTCACCACTTTACGGGGTGATCTCCTTCTCATTGAGAGCAATCAGACAGTCGTTCTCCTCGTTCACGTCTAGATACTCCACCAGGCCCTCTTTCAGGAAGTCCTCAAAGCAGCGGAAGCCCTGGTTGAGCTCCTGGATGTGCTGAGTGGTCACAAGGGGCTTGCATTTTGTTACTATGATGTATGGCCTGAAGAGAATGGAACCAAATTTACCAATGCCAATAACAATTGACCGATTAAAACAGTTTAAACTCCTCCCCAGCTATCGTTAAAGAATTCATTCATTGAAAATCACAAACATTACCATGTGCTCTTTGGAATATTACAAACAATTTCCACATGCTCTTTTGTATGAAGTAGTTTTAACTGCTAAACACGTGATATCCAAGTGATTGAATAATATTGCAAATTAATTTGAATATGATTGACATTTGTGGAAGCGTCTATTGGTATGGGTGAGGCGTTAAGGTATTTTGACGATTAATCCTTAATTTACTGTATATCCTTAAATTTTCATGTCATGTAAAATTTGCGGAAATTACGAACAAGAGGGCCATAAAGCCCTAGGTCGCTCACCTGTGGGGCTAAGGAAACAAACTGTTCTAAGCAAGTTACATGAAGATTCGGCTAAAAATGTGGCCTCTAGATTGTTTGCAAACTTGTTGTTTTCAATTTGGCCTGGTTACCTAGTGTTTTACCACATGTGCCCTGGACCAAACTTGTCCGAGATATCACTGCGACAAATGTTCTCAGAAAGTTTCATGAAGATTGGGCAACAAATGTAGCCTCTAGAGTGATCACAAGGTAAATGTTGACGACGAACGATTCACGAAGCACGACAGACAAAAATGATCACAAAAGCTCACCATGAGCATGTTGTGCTCAGGTGAGCTAAAAAGGCAATTGTGGATATTCAATTTTTGCGTTGTTTGTGTTTGCAAAGTATTCATCAAGTCTTTTGAACATATATTTACACTTTAATTCTAACACACAAACGGGATATGATTATAAACTTATTTAAATTTGTGAAATCTCAATACGACAAACGTAAATAATGTTTAAATCTATGTTTTTAAAAGGCTATACAAACTAGAATTGTCACAGGAGTGACAGATATACCCCACAATATGGCCTTGTCACAAAACTAATATTTGAAAGAAATGGACACAGAGAGAATGCTTTAATTTGTGAATGGTCAACAGTGTATTTGGAAAAATTTAATTATTATAGGAGCCATAACTCTGTCAGCATTTAGTGGTTTGTAACCAAAGTTGAACTTGATCTGTATTTTATGATGTTACACCTATGTACCAAAAATAATTTTAAAATGTGAAGCTTTTCATGAGTTATTCTCCGTGTTTTTCGGGAATTTAAGTCCAAAAGGGGGGTCATAACTGGGTCAAAATTGAGTGGTTTGTAGCCATAATCTAACTTGACCTGTATTTTATGATGCTACACATGTGTACCAATAATTATTTAAATATGTCAAGCCATTGTTGAGTTATCGTCAGGAAACCATGTTTTTAGGGAATATAAGCCATTCTTGAGTTATCGTCCTGAAATCATGTTTTTAGGGAATTTTAAGTCGAAAAGGGGCCATAACTCTGTCAAAATTTAGTGGTTTGTAACCAACATCGAACTTGAACTGTATTCTATGATGTTACACATGTGTACCAAAAATTATTTGAATATGTTAAGCCTTTCTTGAGTTATCATCCGGAAACCATGTTTTGAGGAAATATTAAGTCGAAAATGGGCTATAACTCTGTCAAAATTTAGTGGTTTGTAACCAACATCGAACTTGAACTGTATTCTATGATGTTACACATGTGTACCAAAAATTATTTGAATATGTCAAGCGTTTCTTGAGTTATCATCCGGAAACCATGTTTTGAGGGAATATTAAGTCGAAAAGGGGCTATAACTCTGTCAAAATTTAGTGGTTTGTAACCAACATTGAACTTGACCTGTATTATATGATGTTACACATGTGTACCAAAAATACAGTTTAAGGGAGATAACTTGTCTTAGAACAGACGCTATCTCTCTGGAAAATCGATACCCACCACCATCAGAATCAGATCTCCACTGTGTGTGTGTGGGGGGGGGTGGATCATTGTCCAATCAGATATACTTCTCAACTTCTGTGTTATTGTTATTGCGGAATTCGTGACCAACATGCCTTTTTCTTTTAAGTCTTCCTCAGTCTGATTCTAACAGTAACATATTAATAATGGTTATGGCTTAAAATTACCCTCAATAATAGGTTTTGAATATCCTTAAATAGGGTCGGCATTCATTTCATCGTTTAGGTTCACTTATATATGTTTGTAGGATAGAGACTGTATTTGTCACTAGGGATGGAAACAAATAGCATATCAGTAAACCAGTTAACCGGTGGTGGTATTTTACAGCGATTATAGGAGTTGTTAACCAGTAAGCTTGGTATCATGTATAAAACATCCAAGTATAACACATATATGTCCATTATGACGGTTGTTTGATTAACGAGCTAATATATTATTAATGTAATGCTGGCAGGTATCTATATAATGTAGCTGTCTTTTGTGACTGTTTCAATTGTTTTTCCGTAAAAATAATAACAAAATACCGTATATGGAATTCAGCTAGATACTTGAAAATAATGTGATGACAGTGATTGGATGTACCTCCATATAATGTGTGATTGAAATGGTAAACATGTCACAGCTAGATTGTGTGTCAGCAGCATGTTTAAAGAATGTTCGAACGTCAGTTGTAATTGAAATAGAGTGGTACTTATTGCTACATTTGATCTAATTGGGCACTTGGTTGATGTTTTGATAGTACTAGTGTGATATTCATGTGGCGTCTATCTTGAACCAAATGATTTGATCATAAATGCATCTGCATTGCACCTGTTGATTGCCAGGTGAAAAGCAAGAGTAGGCCGGACAGGCATCTACTTAACTCCCGTTGAATGCTCGGGCTATTTTAAAGAGTCTTGGTCGCAAACTAAGAAAAATCTTTAAAACAATTATAATTGGATCTTATTACGAAGTAATGCGTTGTTAAAACAACTGACACAGACTTTTCGATATGATTCAGTGTTTAATACATGTAGTTACTATGTGACATTCATGGACATGTTCCAAAGCATAAACACAAACACAAATTCTAGTTTTTACTTATTTTCAGATTAAGTGGAGATTGGCTTAAGAATCCTTTTAAATATGGGTCCTGGTCAACAACAGTAATTAATATGTCTAATTGGTGATGGCATTCAAATATAAGAGCGGATCTCTGTTATTGCCAGTACTCAGGTGAGCGTTTTGGGCCGTCATGGCCTTGTTGTTTATCGGGTTTGTGCCTCATATGACCAGATGAAGCCAAAACATTAATGTTGATGGCTCATACATGTGAGCTTACATTGAAATAAGTACGTTACTAAATAAAACAAAATATACGTTCAATTTTTGTTCGTAGAACAGTACCTTAAGATCATTGTTGGTTGTTTATGCCGTTAGTCAGCATTATTTCCATATTTAAAGTGTAGTTGCTCTTTCAAATAACAATACTATTAGTGGTAACGTATGCTACATTATTGAATTAATGATGCACTATTACAATCATACACATTGTGACTTCAAACAGTACAAACTTTAGCAAAAGCACACAATAAATGTAAATAACACTACCAATTTGAGGTTCAATTAAGTTTGTTTGTAATAACATCTTTATTATTATTATTACAATTGTCACGTTAATAAGAAATAATTATAAATATCAGCATTGCATAACCTATATAAAGGAGTGTGCTATTTCATAATCAAAACACCAAACGTTTTGCATCTTTTATATCCAAAATGAATACAATTTCAACGCCAGTGAGACGTTTACATTTAAATGTAAGGCCTCTCCTACAAAATACCGACCGGATAATTTACAGATTAGCCATTCACTTAGCTACCGACCATTTCAAGCAACGCACCCTAGCAACTATGATTTTTTTTTAGATGTTTCCTACAATTTCGACCAGTCTTCATTTTGATAGGAAAACACTAACATTTTGTAACAATTTTGATATTATTCATTAAAAGCATTCTATATTAGACTTAAAAACACTAAAATACTGTTTTAAAATGTATGTTTCGGGTTATGCATAAAGTTTGTAGCAATTTTTGAGAATTTCTAAACAAATATTAATTTTCTTAGACAAAATCTAAATTTTTTAATAAACCAAAAACATACTAATGTAATAGAATGTTATGAATACAGATAACTTACAAAGTTTTATACGAAATATTAATTAATTTACATTATCTTGGGTGGTCGATTAGACAGGGGTGGCTGAATAGTTGGAAGAAAAGGATTATATAATCACTATAAATAAAACATGGAATGAGTAAATGTTTCTTTTAACATGATTTTATATTTTCTGCACACACTATACACATTATATACACATTTAACGGTATCAGCTTGAATGAGTAAAGAAATTTAGGTTTCTTTTATCATACATTTTACTGCATTTATCTTTTGGTAACGTAGTATACAATCACCTAAGTTAAATGCAGTTTATGTAAAACAAGAGCTATCAGAGGACAGCGCGCTAGACTATTCGAAGTATTTCAGTTGGTATATAGTTTGGGAGTGGAAGGGGTATAAAGGGGTTGAAATACAAAACTGAGTTATAAATGGCAATTATTTCATCAAATTAAAGTTTCAAGTAAAAACCTTATGTAGTTAATAACTTGCGTAGTTATGGAGTTAAAAGAGTTTGAATATAAACTTTAATCAGAAAATCTATGTGAAAAAGGGACATAACTATGTCACAATACAAAACAGAGTTATGGGAAATGTTGCCCCTGATACTGGAGTTGATGACAAAGTATATTCCAAGTTTCAAATGAATAAATTATGTAGTTTTGCAGTTACAAAACTTTTGAATATAAACTTTAACAAAATAATCTATGTGAAAAGGGGCACAACTCTGTCAAATTACAAAACAGAGTTTTAGGGAATGTTGCCACTGATATTGGAGTAGATGGCAAAGGTACATTCCAATTTTCAAGCAAATAACTTAAATATTTCTGAAGTGACAAAAGTATATTCCAAGTTTCAGTTGAATAACTTATGTAGTTTTGAAGTAACAAAACTTCTTAATATAAACTTTAACCATATTCAGACGTAGACGCCGGGGCGATTAGAAAAGCTCACCTATTCTTCGATCAGTCAAGCTAAAATGATTAAAAATGATACTTAAAATTAAAAAATAATTGATAATGTACTTGAATCTCACAAATCACTTGCAGTGAGCTGTTTGAATTAAAAACAAGTCCTAAAAATAAGCGCTTGTTCGATATAAACCTTGCTTTGGGTACTTTTTTTTTTTTTTTCAAAAAAATGGTAACGTATTTTATAATGGCGTAGCATCAAAAATAACCAACAGCCATCGTGCAGCCAACCACCAAATGACAGCTTAGATATGATAGTTTCAGGGTCTATTGTCAGCTCAAAGTCTATATGGAATTTCTCCATAGGTTGGTTGGGTCAGTACACTCATGCACAATGTAAGACAATTATTATGTATTTATTGTTACACAAATAAGGGGATACTAACGGTATACATCCCAAAGGGTTGATTTACCGTTTTATAAGTAATAAACAACATAAAACGCTTTTCGTGGTATTTCAAATTGAAGAATGGTGCCAGCCATAGGGCGAACCAAGAAGACCCTTCAATGTTTTAATGTTATATGATAGTTTATCTCATTAATATCTGTATAACAGTTGATCAATTTAGGGCAAGATATAGTATGTGTATATTATATGTATTCAAAAGCGGTCAAAATTTTTAACATTGTCTTTTTAATAGAAGCAGGGACTGGGAGTTCCATATTTAAATGTTGTTTATACATTTTTATACCATGATCTATAGTGTCCTCCACATACTAGTCTATGATACCATTCAGCTTTATGTTTACATTTGACCTTGTCATATCATCATTTTGATGTACTGTGTATGTGTTTCAGAGTGTTGGTGTTACCGTTAGAAAGGCTCTACCGGTATATCTTATATTTTGCTATCATTATGCATGTTGTTACTCTTATAATCATAAGTTGTTAATTTCACCAATATGCTTATGATTGTTATCAAATTGTTGATCTGGTTGTTACTGTCCGGTTCAAGATATGAATATATCTTCCTTGTGGTGTTGTTTGACAGATACTAACTCAGATTAAAAGTTAAAAATGCTTTTAAAACAAACCCTTAAGGAAACTATAGTAAAAATACCAAGTGACCCGGAACACACGTAATTGATTCGGAACCCCCGCAATCAGTGCATACAGTTCAACACAATATTTAACAAAAATATTGAATGTTACAAAATGTATTAAACATGGATATTGTTGATGATATGTCTGTCTTTCAAAATATCTATATGTTTACGTGATTGCAAGTACATTTAAAATAAAGAGAGCGTTTTTTTCGTTAGTGACCCAGAACAACCCAATTGATAGTATACAGTTGATTATACCACCGACTCATATAGCGCTTGCATGATCCCTTTTTTATTTGATATATTAAGCTTTTATTAGTATAGAAACAAAATTAACACCATTCGAACAAGCCAAGAATAAATTTTCCAAATTCGTTTGTACTTTGATGACCAACAAGGAAAAGTTTATTTTATTTATGCGATAAAGTTGAAAATGCACCATATTTCCGACCGAGGTTCTAATGATTTCTGTAGGAAATAGGGTGATGTTACAAAAGTGCAACTTCCCCCGCCTAAATGGTACCATGTTAAAGAGCATAAAATTATCTTTTCAAATCCGTTTGTACTTTTCTGAGAGTAAAACAGTAAGGAAGTTACAGAAAATAATATTTAAACCTCCCTTTCAAATCAATGTAAATTTTACGTGAGAAGTATCGATTTTTGCTTCGCGCTGATAAGCGAGATTGTTGCACTTGAATAAGTGTTATTTATTAGTATGGCGAACGGTACGGGTTGAATCAGTTATTAGTTGCTTCCCTTTTCTTAAGAGATACATTTATTACTTACCTCCCTTAGCTGTAGATTTGCCGAAGTAAACAAACACGTAAATAGGATCTGTAGTTCAGAAAGTAAGTTATATTTTTGTTAATAAGTTTTTAATAAGGCCTTTTTAGACCATTTAGTACGAGGGGCTGTCGTAAAGTTTTTCCCGGATTAACCCAAATACATCCGCATTTAATGACAAAATACAAAGATAACACCATTCTCAACAAATATAATGTTCAATGAAGTACATGTTAAAAAATTACATTTCTCATGGCGTTCCACCCACTTCCGGTAAACATCAGGATACCAGTGACTTTCAAATCTTCTCACTTCACTGCGAACGGCTAGTCTGAGTTCATCAAGAAATTCGAATCGGCGCCAACGCAGCTCCCTTTTCAAACGCGGAAAGACTGCGAAATGCATGACCGCTAAGTCGGGGCTATAGGGCGCATGGGTAATTCGCTCGTATCCAATGAAATCAATCGTCATCAGAGTGTCTGTCGCTCGATGACTTGGCGCATTATCCTGGTGAAATAACAGGTCTTTGACGTTGAGCCCGGGCCTTTTCTTCCTGATTGCATGTGTAAGGCCGCGTCGCAGAAGCTGAAAAATAAATTCCATAATCTTAAATATTCGAATCTGCTTTAATGAATATTGCATCATTTTCTCTGAACAGTCTCTTTATTAAGCTCATTTTATGATCATATTTTTGGTATATATTTATTTATAATTTATAAATTAGGATTAAGCATACTTTAAACCTTCTGATAGTACTCCTTGTTGACCGTCTGGCCCTGTGGCACCGCGTGTTGAAGCAGCATACCGCGACTGTCAATGAATAATATGAACATTATCTTCTTCATGGACCTACAGGTGCGCGCCTTCTTCGGGGGGCAGGGAATCAGCTGTCTTCCATACCATGGATGCTTGTTTGGTCTTCGGATCATCAATTCAACGACGTCTCATCAGTTGTAACTATGCAATGGAGAAACGAAATTCCCTCTTTCTCCCAGCGATGCAGAAACTCACGTGACACTGCAACGCGTGATTCCCGTTCTTCCGGTTTCAGTAATCTTGGAAGTGAACAATTTTGGAAACCAAAACAAATGCAATATTTTACAAAATACTGATTTTTGGTTACTTAAAAAATTCAACCAAAATTTAGTTTAACTCCTATTTTGAAAAAGTAAATTGTTTTAAACTTCTAAAACGTTGGCAAATCAGAATACAAAATCTCATATGTGTCCCTTTATTTTGAAAAATTAATTGGTTCGTGCTAATGTAAATTAGGTAAAAATAGACGATCTGGAATTCTCGGTAATATCCGACGAGTTCGTAAGAGTACTGGCTAGGTAACGCTGTGTTCCCTGGTATATAAGGAGCAGCAGATGCGCTAGTTAGACAGTTCTCCCGCTGGCGTGGTGGTGAAATCACCGCAAATAAAAGCCTCAAAGGGATTCACAATTCTGAACAGGATTCTGCGACGTTGGGTTAATACGTTGGCTTCACGGCCTCAGCGGTACTACCCGTGTCTCAGTGTTTTTGGCTTATGATTCGCGGGAGCTTCCGAAAAGTTCTGAAGGTTGGCAGGCATAGGCCTGGTTGTTGAAGTGGTAGTGTATGCTTCATAATATTTTGGATGGGAAGCTTCGTGGAAGCGGAAGGCTCTATCAAGTGAGACGGCTTCAGAGGGCCCTCGTTGAGGTCAGACAGGATTTTGACGTAAGCTTCACTGAAGCTGAGCACCGTGAAGTGTGCTGGGGAAGGAACACGCCTGGGAGGCTGAAGACTCGGACAGACGATATTGGTCCCCTGTACGTCGCACTGTAAATATTTGAAGCGACTGCATTTGTTTTGGTTTAATCAATCCGAGGCAAGGTAGCCTGAAAAAAATGTTGTTATTGTTGATACTTATATATTGTCTGACAGAGGCTTTGGCAAGCATCACCGCATCGTGAGGTCGCGCTTATACCGCCGCTCGGTGGCGGTCTCAGACAGCCGGCTCGCGCTACATTAGCTTTCAATGAAAACATAAATATTTCAAACTGATCAATTTTTAAATTTGTTTATAACAAATATAGAAAAGTGTAACAGATAGCCTTGGTATTCCCTATTTCTCATACATAGGGAGATATATTAAAACAAAACATATTCCCAGTTTTCTCGAATATTTTTTATAGTACCACTAATTTATTGATGGAATAGTTATACTACTAATTTTCCCGCGTCGCGAAAGTGACACCCGTGACAATACCGTCAACACATCCCTTCAACTCCAATTTAAAATTGCCACTACATTTATGTCTAGGTCGACATTTTGAGAGCATTGTTTACAAGTTCAAACAATCGGAATAATTTATCAATAGTTGTTTTACTCCACTGACCGATAAACGCCAAGAAATCATGGCGTTAAGTGTACAAATTGTCACAATTCATCTTCCGTTAGGGAGCCTAAGAGATCAACGCTGACAACGTGTAAGTTAGGCGTACAAAAATATGTTTCTTTCAGGTTACATGCCCCAAAAAATTAGGGTAGGTAGGTCGGGATTTATTTTATTTTATTTATTTATTTACGTAATTATTTATTTGGTAAATGGTCAACTTGAAGATTCTAAAACTGAATAAATATCCAAAACATATCAGGAATATCCTTAAACAGTGTTTATACGTGGATACTATCAAAACAAAACACTTATTTATCCAAGAGACATTTAATTATTGAAAAAGGTAAATAAAACAAAAATCTATCTTACAAACCCAACAAAATGTTCTAGGGTCGGGGCATTTTTTTAGGGTAGGTCGGGTAACCTGAAACAAACATTTTTTTTTCTGTTAACATTTGTTTTCTGGATTAAGTTGATTGTATCATCGATTGATGGCTGTCAGTATTTCAATTTTTGGCTCTTATAAGCGTGAAATTCTCGGTGAGCTGTTGGTGTCACAATGAGGGATCAAACTTTTTCACAAAGTAATTATTTACTTTTAACGTCTCTATAAGCAGGTCAAACATAAATTAAGAAATTAAACCGCTTATTCGATTGTTCGTAATGGGTTTAAACACTTAGTTTCGAATGTAATTGACTTTGACGATTACTATTTTGCAAAACTACCCGTATACTTTTATATGATTTTTATGTCCTGTTGTCTTTATTTCCCAAGATTACCTTTTAAAAGACGTATGACGGATGCTTGGAATGCGATAACAAAATCACAGCCGGAAAGCAAAAATGTAGTCTTACAATACGTTCATAAGGGTTATACGAGGGATGATCAAAATTAATGTAGATTGTTTTCATATTTTTAGACATATAATTATTTAATCGAAAAAAAGTACATTGCAATAAACTGGAATATATATTGCATCAATTTGCACTACGGATCTTCGAATTATTCAAAGGTGGTATTAAATCAATGCTTGAAGGTTGGCGTACTGCGGACTGTCGAATTATAATGCTTTCAGTTGATTCTCTGAAATATTTTTATTGAAAGCTTCAAAGTTAAACAGAATAACAAATTAGGTATGCTATGTTGCAAGAAGACTCCAGTCGCAATATTGCAGTTGTTGGAGTAAGCATACGTTACTTTTTATAATGACAAGTAAATTACTTTTTATTAAGGCAATATTACGCTGATTTTTTTTAGACCTATAGAAAAGAAAAATTTTGCCCGGGTTATTAGTAAGGCAATCCGGATCTATATTTCTGGAGAAGCATTAGTATAAGCGCTGCTAACGCTTGTTTTCTAATCCAGTGTGTATGTTTATTGTACTATTTATACTGACATGACATAATATGTTTGATTGCCCAAATAAATACGTTTAAACTAATATTTCTGTTAAAACTGGTACATGTGTTTCAGGAAACACAAGACGAGTTAATCACAATCCATAGCTACTGCTATGGCCGAGGAACAGGCAGAAGAACATTCAAGTTCTACATCTGAACAAGCAGAAGAGCATTCCATAGATACAGCTATGACTGCTGAACAGAAAGGCATTCAACCTTCAAAAGTAACTGCAATTAGACTTTTTGTTGATTATATACAGTAATTGGAAGCACTTGAGATTGCTATTGAAATGAATAAATATAATGTAATATGAAAACAACATAGTTTTAACGACTAGACAAATATGTAGAAAACAGTTGCACTTTTGAGAATATTTGGAGGTAAAAACAATACAGAATAGCAACATAAAATGTAAGCAACCTAAAGTCTTATGGTTTGTTATATTATAACTGGCTATGCCATCTATGAACGTTATTGTTTTGGTCAATTATTCTAGTTGCAAATTTGCACAATATCTTTCCAAAAAATATGATAACTTTTAATAAGACAATTTTGCTGCACAAACAGGTTTATCTTTGACACATATTAAATTGTCTTCAAATTGTAAGATATATTTTGTAATGGGAATAACAAGGGTCTGTTCACAAAACATATGGTATGGCCGTGAATTCTCATATAAATCTGATAATTTCTCATATAAATAGACAACATTTGTTTTTAAATCCGGTTGTCTTCAGTACACGATGAATACGTTATTTTTCAGTCAATCTTGACCTCATTTCGACGTCTAATACCACAATATTTCGTCATGTTCGTACGAGTACGGACCAGCTGTGTCCAGTTACACCACTGAGCGGTTAAATTCAATGTGCGAAACAAATCTAATTATTCCCGAATATTTTTCTTTTCAGTTACTTATTACATGGGTCTTTAATTAAGTTAAGTACGGAAATCCTATTTCTGCAAGTTAAATTTCGCTCTTAACAAAACCGGGCTGATGCGACAACGCGAAAATATACATTATTTTTAATAAAAGTATTATTTTAGATAATACAAATTAATTATTTTTTGCAGATTGCACCGTGGTATCTCCATTCTAACAGCACATCACACACTTGGGTGTTTTCTGCCATTGCAGAGTTAATTGGTATGTCAAGCATAAGAAACTTGTTTCACCATTTTTATACCCCTGGCATCTTGATGCGGAAGGCATATAGTGATTGTCCTGTCCGTCCGTCCTTCCGTTCGTCCGTTTCGTCTAGCACCAGCACCGCCTACTACAACATTTGGATACTTACACAGTTGTTGCTTATGACCTTTCCTTATCAACCCATGTCACCCAACCTCACTTTGACCTTGACCATTACCTAATTTGCCCTTAAAATAATTCAAATGGGCTGTTCCTTTGTTTACTAGATTTTACCGTTTCGTCTAGCACCAACACCGCTTGATACAACACTTGGATACTTACGCAGTTGTCGCTTATGACCATCCTTTAATCAACCCATATCCTCCAACCTCACTTTGACCTTGAGTTGTCGCTTTGAAAATTAAGGCTTTCGTCGGCGTTATAAAGCATGTCGGCAGACGACTAACTGCTTTGAAGGCATGTCGGGCCCGACAAGCGATATAGGCCTGCGGGAAACACTGAATAGGATAAATAGAATATTAAGTGAGTGTTGGATAAATAGAGTATTAGGTGAATGTTGGATAAAGATGAAGTTGATCATGCTCGGCGCGAAACATTTGAGCGCTCGGCAAGCCTCTGTTTCTAAGCCTCGCATGATAAACTTCATCTCTCCAATACACGCCTAATATTTTCTATTTACCCAATCGATGTACTCGAATATTACAGGGTTAACGGTAAACTTATTAAACACATAATAGCACGCCTTAAAGCTTAAGGGGTGTTTGTCATTATGGAAATTAATCCCTTTAAGTATAGCTGGGGAGGAGCTTAAATGTAAGTGGCAAAAAAACTGAGGATTTTCAAATAACTTGGCAAAAATGTTAAGCATAATGAGACGGTGTGTAGCGCGAAGGAACCAGTTTCCTAGGTCCAAGGTCAAGGTCACACTTAAAGGTCAAATGTCAAATATAAGAATTTAAGCCTTCAATCCCTGTCCGGAGCATAATTTTGTCCAGCATGTAAGGAATTTCAAATAACTTGGCACAAGTGTTGAGCATGGTGAGACGGTGTGTCGCGAGCAAGAACCAGGTTACTAGGTCCAAGGTCAAGGTCACCCTTTAAGGTCAAATGTCAAATAGAAGAATTTAAGCCATAGACCCTGTCCGGAGCATAATTTTGTCTAGCATCGATGGAATTTCAAATAACTTTGCACAAGTAATGAGTATGATGGGACGGTTAGTCGCGTGCAGGAACCAGGTCATAGGTCCAAGGTCAAGGTCACACTTAAAGGTCAAAGGTCAAATATAAGAATTTCAGCCTTTTATCCCTGTCCGAGAATAATTTTGTCCAGCATGGAAGGAATTTCAAATAACTTGGCGCAAGTGTTGAGCATGGTGAGACGTTGTGTCGCGCGCAAGAACCAAGTGCCTTGGTCCAAGGTCAAGGCCAAACTTAAAGGTCAAAGATAAAATTTAAGAATTTAATCCATAGAACCTGTCCAAAGCATAATATTGTCCAGCATGAAAGGAATTTCAAATAACTTGGACCACGTATTGAGCTTGGTGGGTCGGTGTTTCGCGTTTGACAACCAGATCCTTAGATCCAAGGTTGAAGTCACACTTAAAGGTCAAAGGTTAAATATAAGAATTTAAGCCTTCTATCCCTGTCCGGAGCATAATTTTGTCTAGCGTGGAAGAAATTTAAAAAAACTTGGCTTAAGTATTGAACATGGGAAGACGCTTTGTCGCGCGCGAGAATCAGTTCAAAGGTCAAGGTCTCACTTAAAGGTTAAAGGTCAAATAATAACATTTAAGCCATAGACACTGTCTGGAGTATAATTTTGTCTAGCTTTGGAAGGAATTTCAAATAACTTGGCACAGGTGTCGAGCACAAGTGTTGAGCTTGGTGAGACGGTGTTTCACGCCCAAGAATCAGGTCCCGAAGTCCAAGGTCAAGGTCACACTTAAAGAAGAATGGTCATTTAAGCCATAGGCACTGTCTGAAGCATAATTTTGGCCAGCAGGGAAAGATTTTAAACTAACTTGGCCGAAGTGCTAAGCATGTTGTTTCGGTGTGTTGCGCGCAAGAACCAGGTCCCTTTGTATAATGTCAAGGTCACACTAAAAGGTCAAAGGTCAAATATAAGAATTTAAGCCATAAACCAGGTCCGGAGCATAATGTTGTCCAGTAGGGAAGCATTTTCAAACAACTTGGCATGACAGATAAGCATTATGCGGCGGTGTCGCATGCAAGAACCTGGTGCCTTGGTCCAAGGTCAAGGTCACACTTTAAGGTCAATTATATGTATATATGTTAAGATTCTTGTCCAGGCAATAACTCTGTCCAACATGGAAGGATTTTCAAATAACTTTTCAGAAGTGATAACCATTATAAGACGATGTGTCGCCCGCAAAAACTAGGTCCAAGGTCAAGGTCACTTAAAGGTCAAATTCAAGAATAAGATTTAAGTCCATGGAATCTGCCTAGGGCATAATTTTTTCCGGCATGAAAAATGTTCAAATAACTTGGTAAGCATTATGAGACGGCATGTGGCGTTCAAGAACCAGGCCTGTAGCTGAAAGGTCAAGGTCATTAATCAAGATCAAAGGTGAAATAATTTCCAGAGCATAATATTGTCATGCATGCAGGGATTTTAGATAAATTGGCAGAAATGACCACAATCACCAGATGATGTGTTGCATGCTCGAACCTGACTTGTGAAGTTAATGAATTACTTCCTTAATTCAGGAGTGTGCAAAGCATAATTGAAAAGTGATAAAAGGCATTTTGTCGATTTTGCACAGAATGATTTAAGATAGCAAAAGTAAGTGAAGCATTAAAGAACCATAACTCATAATTGCCTTAAAGTTTTAATTACTACCCTTTATGGAATTGTTGTCAGGACTAAACTATTTTGTGTTATCCAATTTACTTCACACAATAAGAGAATACATTAGCAGACAGTAAAATATTAAAGGACAATGCTCTTTTTGCAAAATTGTTTGTATGCATACAGATAAAGCGGCGCCATGTAGAAATGGCTGCATAGGTGGGGGCATCCGTGTATGTGGACACATTTCTAGTTCTAAATTTGTTCCATGGCCGTTCATATTGTGATCTATCAATAACTACTACAACATGTCATTATTACATTTACCTTTTAATTGTATCCCAGTATTTCCCTAATCCGTTTCACAAATTGACAATACGACATATTAAAAGGACTAATGTGATATAGAGCCTCATTTTCAAATACAATTAGACGTCGTCAAACGTCATTGTGGTCGGATAAACACAAATGAGCGCTTGACCAGCCTATGGACGTTTATATTGTGCATGGCGACATATGTTTCGCGCGCTTTTTACATGGAGATACATGACCGTATTTAATATCAATTAAGAACCGCGTATTCAAGTATTTAATAACAATAGTGACATTTTCGGCTTTGAATGTCCGCATGTAGTATAAAGTAACTGATAAAGATTTATGTTTTTCGTTCAAATCCGAAAACAACTAATATAAAAAAAAAGGTTTTGAAACAGCGGGGAAGTGGGGTCGAGCGTTGCGGCCGATTTCAGGGGAGTGGGGTGGATCGTTGCAGTCGATTTCGGGGAGGTAGAGTCTGACGATTCGGCTGATTTCGAGGAGGTGGCAGGCAAACGGATCGGCCGATTTCGGTGCGGGAGGGGATGGTAAGCCGGCGTATTGGAAAGATCTCCGATCTAGGTGGGGGTGGGGGGTCGAGTCTTTTTGTTTTCGCGGGGTGGAGGTCAGGTATGCCGACATGCCTTCAAAATGTCCTGCGGGAAAACCTGCTGTTATGCTATGCTGATAAATCATGTAAACGGCGTGAAAATTTGTCGGATTAAAAAAAATTACGCTGGTTTCCCAGTTTAAACACTGTTTTTTTTTTGTTTACTACAAACGTCATGAGTCGGTATGACGTCACATTGAAATCGTTCTAAAAATAAGGATCGAATAAACGTGCGCTAAAACAGCGATAGGATAAAGCTAACGTTTATACGATGGGTTGTTATTCGATCGATTCGGCATTAGTAATAGGATAAACTACTAGGCTGATTTGCGTATGACTTACATTTGTTGAAAATTTTATTTTATATACAGTGTATTATCTTAGCATAATTTATATGCAGCGATAGTCTATTTTATATATGTTCTGGAGTAGGGCATTTGGCCTAATCTGTGGGTTTGTTTTCGCATTAATTATGTGACGTTAGGACTTAACTTTAGATGAGTATTACAAATAGTATCAATCTTTATGATTAAACTCATTAAAAAGTTAACACTTTGTTTGGAGTCGTAATTTTGCATGTTAAACTTCATTGCGCTTGTTGTTACTGACAGATAATGCTTGTGATGCCAATGCCTCGGAGCTTAAGATCGACAAAAGAGCCATTAGGACGAAAGACTGTCTCTTTGAGCCGAAAACGTGTCTCACAATGCTTGATAATGGGAAAGGGATGACCTGCGAGGAACTTTGCAACATGTTAAGGTAAGTTAGTTTTTTTGTTGAAGTCAGTTGTGTGTCCTCTGTTGATAGCAATTTGAACAACTATTTTAACTGAATTTGCAAAATTGAAAGGGTACATAAGTGTATAAACTTTTATTAAACAGCATATATGTCCCCGCATTTGCGTGTGTACTAGTAACTGTGCTCAACGCTGGTTGTCATAGCAATGGAAAGGAAATCCCAATCAGAATTAAAAGGACATCTCAAATATAATATAAAGAAAGTATGAAACTGTAAAATGCTAGCCCATCTAGATACTTTTAAACAAATTCATTTATTTAACCCCTGCTTTTTCATTATTTTTAATTTTTGAATATTGCTTTATGAAAATTCCAACACCCTTTACTTCTTTTCCAATTATATGTTCATTTATCAATTATAGTTACAAGTCTTGGCTTGTGTTATTCGATAATGCCTTCCTTTTTGTGAATAACATATATATTTCTGAAACTTTACTAGTCATTAACAAAGTACAATGGTAACGTGAAAAGCTTTAAGTGAATTGAATATATGAAAGATATAGGATCTAAAATGAAACAGGGTGCTGCTAAAAAGGAGCAGGGGGGGGGGGGACTGGACCAGCTTGTTGACATTTTCAAACAAATTGCTAAATCAAGAGTTTTCTTGAGCCCAAGGCTTCAAATTATGGTTTTTAAGCATAGTCTATTCATTTGTATTTGAATATTTGCAAAATGTTGTTGAATTTTAAAAGATATTCAACATTTCTGTGTTGACCAGCTCAGAGGGGCAGCAGGGGGGAACCAAAAAGGAGTAGGAAGCAGCACCCTGCTATTTCGCTGTAGATCTTTCCCTAAGAATAGAAATGATGTATCCTTTATTTAGCAATTTATGATCAAAACGCTGACAGCGTACAAAGACTTTTGGCGATAATAGAATCTAAACGCAAGTGAATTACGAGTGCATTTTTGTTGGGGAAAAAACAATATCATTTGTTTGAATGAAGTTCAATGTCTCACTCTTATAGACACATATCTAGTTTATGATGAAATCATATACCTATTAATGAATAAGAAACTATATTATCAAGTTTGAAGCTTGTGAGATTGTTTGCAATTTCAAACTTGATAATGTAGTTTCTTATTCAATAATAGGTATACGATTTCATCATGAACTAGATGTGTGTCTATAAGACACGAATGCCTCCTCTGATTGCGACACATCGTCTCATGATTGTGAAATTTCTACCAAGTAATTTCAAAATCCATCCAGAAATGACAATGTTATTGACCAGACACGAAAAAAATCCAATTGACCTCTAAGTGTGACTTTGACCTTGGTGGTACAGACCTGGGTCATGCGCACAACACATCGCCTCATGATGGTGAACATTTCTGCCAAGAAATTTTACAATTAATGTGGAAATGGCAGAGCTTTTGACTGGACACGAAAAACAGACCCCATTTTATGCCCCCACTTTATAGGGGGTGGGGCATATATATTTGTAGTTGTGCATTTTTTTCCGACATCAGTGAAGTTTTGTGACAACAAGCGGAAGGTGGGGGCATCTTTGTCCTACGGAAACATGTCTGGTTGACCTTTGACCTCTAAGTGTGACCTTGACATTGGATGAAGGGAACTGCATCTTTCAAGCGACACATCGTCTCATGATGGTGAACATTTCTGCGAAGTAATTTCACAATCCATCCAGAAATGACAGAGTTATTGACCGGACACGAAAAACCAACCCATTTGTTACCTCTGACCTCCAAGTGTGACCTTGACCTTGGAGGTACGGACCTGGGTATTGCGCGCGACACATCGTCTCATGATGGCGAACATTTCTGCAAAGTAATTTCAAAATCCATCAAGAAATGACGGAGTTATTGACCGGACACGAAAAACAGACCCCATTTTCAACCTTTGACCTCTAACTGTGACCTTGACCTTGGAGATATGGACCCAGATCTTGCGCGCGACACATCGTCTCGTGATAGCGAACATTTCTGCCAAGTAATTTCACATTTCATCCAGAAACGACAGAGTTATTGACCGGACACGGATTGTTTTGGACGGAAGCAGGCACGCACGGACAGGGGTAACACTTACCGCCTCCTCACCATTCTTCGAATGGCGGGGGCATAAAAATAATTTGTAAGTAGCGAACACATTTTTTCGAGCAAACTTTTTAATGCAGATGGATTTATAATGATACGAGTTAAGAAGTAAACATGCAACGGACTTGAAGAACCAATAAAGCGTAGTATTTCGAGGCATCGATTGTTGGAGCTTCCTAGCCCAGAGTCAAGAGTAGGTCATGCGACACGTGCTGTCGATTTTCCACACAAGAGTTTAACATTAACTATCATATACATTGGAGTAATTTGTTGTCACAATATTCAGAATAAGAATCGGTAACAATACCAAGAGGGCGCTTATACAGATGCCTGTCTGTTTTTTTTTATCTGGTAATTGATAGAGGCATTACAGATGCATTTACAGTCGAAACTGTTGGGAACAAGACTCAATCGGTCGGTGATGTTTACCATGCTCAATCACACATTACACAGAGGTTCGTCCAATCTCTACAATCACACGAGGTTTAAACAAGCTGTTTTCCATATACGGTGTTTTGTTTTTAATTTTTACAAAATAATAATTAAAACAGTTGCAAGTGACACCTGTCAGCGTTACGTTTATCATCGATAAGGACTAGTCAATTAAACAGATCATAATTATGCATTTTAATTGTGTTTTAGGTCTTATAAATGATGTTTAGCTTACCAGTAAGCACCTCAAATATCAAAAACAATTAACCGGTTACTAAAATACTATATGTTGCAATCCATATTGAAAAATAAACTCTCTATCTTGAACAAGTGCTTGTTTTCACAGACAAGGGCCAATAACTCTCTTCTTTATATATCAGGGCAATTCCTTGATTTGTTACGAGATCTTTTGGCAAATGCACAAACTGTGCAAGATTGACCAAGATTTGATTAAAAATGACTTTTCTATATTACACGAAGTCCATTTTTGCAAATTTTCTCATAAAAAGGGGTAAACGCTCTAGTGATCTTGGTTCTATTTGGCCCAGTTGAGATTTAACGGTCGTTCACATATTGTGCAAGTTTAGTCAACAAGGATTGAAAAGTTAATGCTCTATGGAGTGACTGAAAGCCATTTTTTTTTTACAAATTATGGATTTTATTTCACAAACAAGGGGACATAACTCAGGTCTTTCTAATCTGATCTTACCCATATTGGTTATCGAATGAGACCTTATAGTGAAACACAAACAGTGCAAGTTTGGACAAGATTAGGTAATAAATGAAGTCACTATACTCCACATTGTCCATTGTTTCATTTTTTTCTCATTTACAAGGGGCCATAACTGTGTGTACCCCAATCTAGGCCATTTTTTATTATTTTGAAATCTTCAGGTCATACACACGCAGTGCAAGTTTGGGCAAGTTTAGATGAAAAATGAAGTCTGTATGCTGCACAAAGTCCATTTTGCAGTTTTTATCCTGAAAAAAGGGCAATAACTCGGGTGTTTCTGGTCCGATCTGGCCCATTTTCGAACCTATCCGAGATTCTATGGTCATACAAAAACGATGCACGTTTGGTAAAGAATGAATGAAAAGTAAAGTCTGGTTGACTTACTACGGACGACGGACGACGCAGGACACTCTCCATATATCAATAGCTCACCGAGCAAGTTGTGCTTAGGTGATTTTAAAACACTTTCGCAAATAGTCAGAAATTACCGTTTGAGCGCCTTAATTTAGTGGCATTATTTCAGGAATATATTTCGGTTACATACAAGTAAATAGCGAAAGTAGAGGTTACAATGAAAGTTTGAAGCAACAATTTTAATAAATTGATTTTTTCGGAAAATGTAATTGTAATAAAAAAAAACACACTATACACGATATACAAATTATAATGCACGTGGCTTGCAACATCTTAAATACTTTGTAAATTGTAAAGCAACAGGCGTGAACATTTTGCTGTTTTGAAGAAGGACCCTTCTTGGTTTCGATTGACTGACTCGTTGCCTGCAGAGAAGAAAAGTAGTTCCCGTGGTGGATGTTCTGGAAATTACCCTCTCAAAAGAGACAGACCGTTGGCTTCCACCAACAGTCTTAAACTACACTAATGTACACTATAAATAAAATGTAGTGCTTATGTGTTATTTCTTACGAACAATGATACTTCCATTGAAAACCAAACATCTGCCCGTATACCTCACCAAATCATCGGGGAATGCCATAAATAAGTCCATCTAATATTTTGCTGCACCGAAGCCTTGTACTCGTACCTGCAACGAAACACATGGTGTTGGAATATGTGTTTTCTAATACTGTATCGTAATCAATCATATCGCAATACGATTTTCGTCATATTGTTATTGTCATAGGATGGATAACCAATCAAATTAAATACTATTAAACATGGTGCATTACCATGTATGTGTGAATTGGGGTGGGGTGGTTAATGCATTTTGAAATGAAATGTCCATTATAAGTGACAGTTGTCTGACCAAATTTCGGAACAAAATGTACATCAAGTACAGTATATGAATCGATATTTTGTAGTGAAACGTCCAATATGAGTCAAAGTTCACTGACCGAAATTGGAATGGAATGTCCAGTATGAGTGACAGATCTCTGTCCGCCGACTTGTATTTAATGATCATAGGATCTCTAAAAATAACTGTAATAATAGGTTGTGTGATTTTCTAATTGCATTTATAAGTTCTAGTAAACATATAATATCATTTATGTTAAATGGTATATACATTTTTAATACATGTTCGCAGTTAGACGTGGCGTAAATAGCTATTTTATTGTATTTGTCTTGTTTTGTTTTAGTTTTGGCTTCAGCAAACACAATGGGAAGATCGGCAAATTTGGCAACGGCTTTAAGGCAGGTTCTATGAGGTTAGGTCTCGACGCCATGGTATTCACGCGTTGTAAGACGTCCACCAGTGTTGGATTTCTCTCACAGACGTACCTGAAAGCAATTAAAGCCAAACACGTGATTGTTCCCATGGTGACATGGACACTACGTGACAAAAATCGTATCCTTTTATTTTTTGCGGGCCTGCTTGATTGTTGCATTCTTTAAGAACTATTTTAAACATCTCACGAGCAATTCAAAATAAATATATGTTCTGCTATCATTAAAAAAATGTTAGTTATTAGACTTAACATTTTTACACAAAGGCCGGTATCACAAACCCATTCTTACACTTAAGAACAAAGAAAAGACTTAGGACTCAAGAAAAAATACTTCAGCGTTTGCATATATAACGGGTACCAATGTTGCTTATGTCATTAACAATCATTCTAAAGTTTAAACAAAGAAAGATGCAATTAGAGACGGTGAATACCAAGTTAGATTCGACATTAAACCGCTCTTCGAACCGAACAGTTTCAAGAATATCCTTTTCTCTTTGTCTTAAGTTGAATAATAGGTTGGTGAATACGGGCCCTAGTGATGCATTTGTGGTTAAACAAAGGTTTAAGTTGTGTAAATAAACCTCTTTTGAAGCCGTCAGTCTTACCTACAAAATATCGAAAATAAGCTCAAAAGAACAACATTTTAACTGCCACTCTTGTTGTAAAGGTTAAAATATCTGGCAACCTCTTTATTAAATTGAGTTGGCAAAATCGTGCATGCACTCCGAAAAGTTATAAGCCAGATGACTGACGGACATTGTTTTGAGTTAATATTGACCAAAGCTTTCAATTGTATACTGTTTAACTGTAAGTATTGCTTACATTAGTACGTACACGATAATGCTTGTGATTCACGGCCTAATGAATAGATAGAAATGAATCATCTGACAAAAGCCCGATCAGATTGACATGCATGAATTGTATTAATATATTCTGAAAATGCGTAAGCCATCGTCGTGAGTGAATGTTTTAATATTTGTTATTAGGTGAAAACTGCTATTAAACCTCTTTAACAATATGTCAGTGTACCGCGAAATGTCCATTGAAAGTGATGCCAACTTGACCGCCATTATGACCTACGGCCTGTTTACATCGGAGGAACAGCTGATGACTGAACTGAAGTCTTTGGAGAAAATGAAGAACGGCACCGGTACCAATATAATTATCTTCAACTTAGTGAGGTAGGTTCAATTTTGTAAGAACTCATCCTCTACTTTGAATTTTTAGATAACCGTGTATGAAACGTAGATGAGGTTGATAATGAGAAAGAATATGACCAGTTAAGTCCTGGTTAATATTTAAAACTAAGAAAGTCTCTTGGAACAAATCAATCAAATTCAAAATATCTCGCAAAAATATCACTTGTGTGACTCTCTACTAAATTACTTCAAATCTGTTTATACAGTACATGTCACTGTGACACTGATTACACAAAGGTGAGAGACCCAGGACCACTTCTGCCATATATATTGAAACTTGATTGAAGAAAATATGCAGTTTTCGGCAACAAAAGAAAGTTCTAAAATACAATTTGTAAAAGTTTAATTTCATTTACAGCTTTTTATGATAATAAAACATTGTTAACGTTACAACTGTGATTCAGACTCATTACAATCATCCAAAACAATATGTGTTACACGAAAACCGTCCATTTCTATTCTAATACTAGTGTTATTTAACATAGTATAGTCATTGATTCAGAACAACATTCGTATACTTTTACACGAGTGTATAAATATTTTGGAAAAAAAACTATATTTTATAGAAAGGATATTTTATATAGCTTTGTTGCTTAATTCACAGAGATAACAGTGGGAAGCTAGAGCTTGATTTCGCGTCAGACCCGCTTGACATTCGTAATCCAGAAACACCATTAAATGACCAGACAACCATAGACCGCCAGGTTCTTGATGTCTGTTCAGAATACAGGAAATCATTGCGTGTGAGTTTATTGAGTGTCGTGAGTATATTTGCTTTGGTGCAAATTCGTAACGCGTAGATTGAGTTCCATACAGCTTGACTTTAAACTGATTAATGTAGTTGATAGTGATCCAATATTAATTATTACATACATATAATTGATGCTAATAATTCATTTTGTTGTGTATTATGTCGTAAATTAGAGTAATACTATATTAAGGCACGCACAGTTGATGTTTGGTACATAGTTTCATATGATTAATGTAGATTATAAATTTATAATAGTGATCTAGTTTGAAACGACCAATAAAATGTTGGCATTGATGGTTTAGCATTAAGTGATTAAAGAAGTCGATACTACCGGTAGTATTTCGGCTTAGAGTCATTACTTAAGTTTCCATTAGCAATACAAATTTGATTGGTTATTGTACATTGACCTTAGACTTTATTACTATATATAACTTCTTTGGAGTGATACATGTACATGTTTGCTTGGAGTTATATCAATGTTGGATACACTTCTTGCAGAATAATTAATAACAGGTGATGTTCCTTTGGTAAAAACCTTTAATGAAGATGTAATAAAGACTTCATCAGTCATCTGACTGAATGTGTTGTTAAATCCAATTAATATGTCACAATAACGGACTACATTACAGGAGTACTGCAGTATTTTGTACTTCACACCAAGAATGAAGATCGTGATTCGAGGGAGGAAAGTACGCACCAATCTGATCAATAAGTCGCTGTCTAAGACGGAACAAGACGTGTACAAACCTATCTGGCTTGTATCCTTCGTTGCCTTACTCGGTCCAAAATTTGCAGGTTTTGTGGAAATACAAATTCTAATTAACGTGTTGTCATTCAGTGTGTGCAATGTTTGATTTCGTAGCTTTGGTACTGGTTGTGTAGTTATCGACTGTTTTGTTTTCATCAGAATATATAGATTTGAAGTAATGACTAATATTACTGAAATAATATAGTAATTAACAGTTGTTAGTTTTAAGTTTTCAGTTACCACTTATTTACTTTTATTTGAATATTGTCATTATGCATTTATAGACTAATAAAAACAATGTTTAGATGGATCAATAGATCAAGTAGATATTTTCGATCAAGTTGCAAAAACTTCTGTTACAGTCTACATATAATGTAGTATTTTAAAACACACTTTTTGGAGGATTTTCGGCATTACTGATTATTCGGGCAATTGAATCACAGTCTTGATTTAGTGGTATCAATTCACATGAAGGCTGGACGATGTTTTGTATAAATGAGATTTTCCTGAGCCATCCTGTAGGATCGTCCTGTAAGAATTACGTTCGGTTTTACCAAAAAACAAGAGGCGGATGCGTATGGTCTGATGCTGTACTACAACAACCGACTCATAAAAGCGTATCATAAAGTAGGGTGTCAGAAACAGGTATGTGCTGTTGGGAAAGGACGTTACGCGATTGGAGTTATAACCACGCCTACTTAGGTTATAGTCCGTCAAAAACAACATTGACAGATATAAAAAAAAAAAACACTTAGGCCCAAGCTTTCCGAATTGCTAAAGAAACTGCCTATCAAATCTCGTCGTAAGGTCAATTAATGTATGTAGTTGAACACGATTCGTGTCCTTTCTTTTCAACCTTTTACTCATCGTGAGCACCTTCTGCTTAAAATGTAGGGATGTATCGATATTGGTACACTTAAACTTGGCCGCAGCTGTTAACATATGCCTTCCGTCTAATGAACTATTCGAAAAATATTTGCCTTGGCAACCAAAAAATATATAAGAAATGGCCAACCTTGTTGCGGGGCCCTTCCGTTTTGTAACTATATTTAAAACTTAACAAAACACTTATCAGATTTAATTTGATTGGATTTTTGAAGTGGTTTCAGTGGATTACCATCTGCCAAAATCCTTCTATTTGGACTCCTAGAAAACAAAGCCGTTAGGGAACGCGGCTTTTTTCGATATGTAGCTATACTGAAAACTGGTTGTCAGAAACCACTGGATGAATTTCCAAATCAGTTTTCAGAAATTTCCTTGGGTGACCCTATATAGATTATTTCAAGTTACTTTTGATTTGTTAATAAACATGAGCCTTAAGGGACGGGGCATTTTTCTTATATGACCGTTAGAAAACGTTGAAAATCTTGTCCGTTACCAAGACATAACATACTCAAGTGAGTGCTATAAGACTATCACGGGCCTCTTGTTTTGAAGGGTAAAGGGCATGGCGTCGGTGTACTTGGTGTGGCGGAAGTGAACTTCCTCGATCCTACACAAAACAAACAGGAGTTCAACAATACAGAAAAATACAGGTACGACTTTTGTTATATCAAAGAGACTTGTTTTAGGCACATTACGCACGTGAATCAGAAAAGTGTTTGCATTTTACGACAGTGTGGATGTTCCAAACATGACATTTGTACTATCTTCTGAATTCGGACTCAAAATGACGCAATAATGCTTCCAATTTTAATCAGAACAATATGCAAAATTCACTATGTAAGCAATCAATTTTGCTCAGTCCGAATCGTAATGGCACAGTATAGTCAATACATTAATTTGTTTCAGTTTTATTTTTTGTTGTTCTCAAATCTTAGTTTAAGACTAACTTGTTATCTTTCAAATTGCCAAATAGTGTGGACTAGTTTGGTGCAGAAAAGTCAGACACTACACTTTCTGAACATCGTGTTTAGCGATATTTAAAGAGCACAAAAAGTATGCCCTGATTATTTTTATATCTACGTTAGATATCCTGAATAGGGAAATGTGTAGTGTACAAACGTCATACACGGCACTGCATGATGCTTACTGCATTCATTTTTAACAAGTTGATTATTAAGGAAATCAACGGGAGCACCGATTACGACTCCATCTCGTGATAGTTCTATATATACATGTATTTAGTTACTTTGATTTTTTCCATCAGCCCCATTTTCACATGGGTTCCAAACCAAATAATTTGAAAAAGGATAGCATGTCTAAAACAGCCAAGCACAATGAATTGAGGGAAGCTAATACTTGATATATTGATTCACACTAAATATACTCCTTTAGTTGAAACCTATTTAAATAAGATCGATTGTGTCGAAAGCCTGCGGTTTATTGATATGCTTTTGAGTCCATTCCCTTGGTAAACAGACTGGAATTTGGTTTATTTGTGAACGATTTCGGTTTTTATTTATTGCAGAACGTTTATGAATGCTGCTGCAGGAAAGCTAAACGATTATTACTATCAGAAGACCAACACACATGACCCAAACTTCTCTGATGTTGAGTAAGTAACAGCAGACAAAAGATGAACCTAAGGAACAATAATACTTAGGCTACATTTGTAGTTATTTGCGTTGGGTTATGTCTTTGGCTCTATATGGCATGGTGAACTTCCTTATGGAAACTAATGGTTTTACATGCTTAATGAGTTAATTACTTTATTTAAACCACAAGTTGGAAATAGACACATACATTCACCAGCCATTTTCGTATACCCCATTGCTACCTTTGAGCCCAGGAAATATTGCCTGAATGAATAAGGGAAGTGATTTTTTCAACTTTACATATGATTTCTTCAAGCATCTTTCTGACTTATGAACATCAAAATGCATTGCATCTCTAATGTGTATTGACTTTCATGAGACACGTTTCGTAATAGCGTAAATTTAAATTGTATGTTTTTAAGGAGTATCCCCTTAACAGTGGAGTATTGTGCTCTTTATAGCACAAAATATATTATACATATTCATATATGTATATTTATACATATAACATAATAGACATATACATATTGTAGTGTAGTTAATGTAATGTCATATAAAATAATATGCATAAACATATAATAAACATGTACATAATATATAGATTGTCTACAACAATATTCCTATGAGTGCATTGTCGTACGAAAATGTTTCCTTCTTTTCAGGTCAGAGACTACAAATTACACATGGGCTCAATGCGACAATTGCAATAAATGGCGTAGGCTGCCAGCGGGTAACACAGACGATTCCTTGCCTGAAAAATGGTTCTGCAGACAAAATCCGGATGTATTTTACAAGTAATTCTTCTCAAGTTGATCTAATGTTTTAATTTACTTTCAGACTTGAATTAATTCAGAAGCTAAAATATGATTGCTTGACCAGTTGGTCGAACCAATAAAGGAAAACATGTACACGCGGGCGTTACGATGTATAACCATGTCATACAAATTAACTCCTTTTGTACCTTTTTTAGTCGTTGTGATATTACTGAGGAGCTTGAGAACGAGGATGAAGTACCGCGGACAACGTACAAAAAGACATACAAGAAGTCGATGTAAGAAAAAGGCTTAATATAACGATGATTGTTGCCCGTCAGTAAATGCTCGATCCGATTGGTCAATAAGGTCCATACATTATAAATGTCAAGGTATAGTTCTTCGGTCAAATGTGTTGTCATACGTTGCTTATCAAAGATTACATCCTTGGATGAAAACAGGGACGGTGTAACTATATATTTAAATTATTCTTTACTTCGCAAAGCAGTGGACAATAGGAACAAAAATAATACATACCTAATAGTACGCGAACCTCGTATTAAGGTTAGGCATCAGTGTGGTTTTTGGTAGTAATGCATTGTACTGTTACAAATGAAAAGATACAGTGCTATCAGGGTGTCTAACTCATTTAGACAGAATTTTAATAAATCAGGATTGTACACAATTCAATCTTTGTTAAGTATAAAGCAAGGCACACTTAACTATGGCGGTGCTGTGTACTAAATTGTACTATTTATTTTTAGGGAAGAGAAAAGAAGGAAAGCAAAATCTGAACAGGTAATGATTACAGTGTTTGAGCAAATTTAATATTATATTATTAAATAGTATCAGAAATGAATTCCTTGTTCCTTTGACTAACAACTGTATTATGTTCAAAAACTAATTTTATTGAATATATGTATAACACTTAGCAATTGTTGTTGTCTCAGCTATTGTATATTCAAACCTTCTGTTTTAAAGCATAGAAACTATGTTTAAAATGATCCGCACAGCATTTAGATGCAACTTGGTAAATTCCTCGAGAGTTGTCTGTCATGCTTTTTACATGTATATACTAGGCGACAATCACAGTTAGCAAGAAAATTGAACCGATCAAACTAGACTCAATACATCAGCATCGAACAGACCCAAACGAAAATACTGGAATGGTATGTAACACATAATTGTTTTGTCCTCTTATTAGACCTAAACAAAGTCCTAAATATTGAAACACATGTATAAATATGTTTTAGGACACTAATAGCAAAAACACTTTGGATTTCACTTTAGACAAAGAGTCCATAATTATGACCGAGACCTAACTAGTCCAATGATGTTGAGATATCATTTTGTACTGCGCAGGAGTCCATGTTATAAAAACTAAATATGACTAATAATGTTGTGATCAAGATCTAGTCCAATTGTTTTAGGACTTCACTTTAGACAGTGCAGCTGTCCATATGTTCAAGATCTACTACACTAATTACGAGAATTAAGTTTAGACAGTGCTGTTTGACCAAGAAAAAATTATTCATCTCATTCTGTGACTTCACTTTGTACTGTACAAAAAGCATTTATATCGAGCTACCTTGGAAATGTTTCCTGAGTCTTTTTTGTAAAGCAGATTAACACTCAAGAATATTATCAAAACTTAGGTATTCAGCTGCACTAGACAGAGACCTCGCCTGCAATTATCCAATTAATTTGAATCGCGAAAATGCGTTTTGCTAAAAATGTTAGTAGTCATTTTACCTTACGCTGTTGTATAATTGTACTCAATTTTTCAGAATGTGGTGGAAGCGACGGAGACTATCGAAGCTCTGAATACCCCAGTTGTTGCCTCAACGAGGTGAGTGTGGTGATAGCATAAAGGTCTGCTAGTCTTGATGTAAGATAAACATCTGAGGTTATTAGTGTTCTGCATATACTTCTGCATACGATAACCAGACACGTTTCGTGATAAAGAAAGTCAACTTTTCATGACTATATACACAATGTTCACGAAAAAGTTTGTGTGCACTTCATTAACATTACATCACCACATTAAAATGTCACGTACGTGCCTTCAACTGAATTCGATAACACGTTAAAGATACTTGAATAAATATGTTTCGTGAAAGGTATTAAATTTTCTAGAATTGTTAAAATAGTCATGAAAAACTATTAATTTTGTGCGAACAATTGTACGTTTTGTGAAAAAAAATCTAAAATAAAATGTATCAGATTATCTTACGCAGCAGTGGGCAATTATTTCATTTGTTTTAATAGCAAGGTAATAGTTTTCCGACTGTTTTCCAGTTTTCGTAAAAAAGGATAAAACTTCATGAACATTCATTGGTTATCTGGGCCCAGATGCTCAAAACTTTAACGGCCAATTAAGCTAACAGTCGTTAACTTTTGGATGAAGTTATTTATGTAAATTACATGTAACAATTGTAAACTCTGGGTTTATTCTAAATAAATTGGTATGCTCAAATAATTTTCAAATGTTTCATAAGCAAGTTGCTTGTAATACTGAAGTTAACAGGCCGTTAGCTTAACTGGGCCCTGATGCACAAGTATGTCGCCATAAATTAGGACTGATTAACACAATCTTTCAAAAACAAAGATCGACACAAATATTTACATTGTAAATATAAAAAAAAAAAAAATATATATATATATATATATATATATATATATATATATATATATATATATATATATATATATATATATATATATATATGTAAGAAAGATATTAAGACATTAATTTAGAAACATATTCGTTTCATGAAAGCATCTTCATCAACGATTGTAAACTTGTCATGGAATTTCTGCAAAATTATGTGTGAAGTCTTTCACATTTGCATTTGTTGTTGAATCGTATGGCTAGAAATAATTGAAAACCAAAAAATCCTTGATCTTTTGAATACGTGTACATATAATGAAAAGATTTATTTCAATACTGCCAGCTGACAATAGAATTGTTTATTATATGATCTGCAGAAATTATTGCTATCAATTGTAGATTTGCTTGTTGACCATTGAGGCAGCTGTATGAATAAATTAATAAGTTGATTGAGCATTTAAAATGTTTCCTTTTCTAGTACTCCCAGATCAGGCAAACGGAAGATCTTGCCAGATTCTAGCAGTCAGAGGGTTAAACAAAGCAAAATTGACACCAAAGAAATTCTCACCACAATTATATATCAGGAAGCCTGTAAACCTTTTGAACAAATGAATAGGGATGGGGATACTAACAGTGGTAAAGCTGATACAAGTGATACAAAATGGGTAGTTGGTGATATCTGCATGCAAACCAATCAGAAAGAAATTAGAAAGGACTTTGTAACCATGTGTGTACCAGCAATTCCTACAGCTGCGCAAAGTACATGCCAAGAAGAAACGAACATCATTCAACCGAGGCCAGTCGAACAAAAACCAGTTCTGTTTGAGAAAACGAGAGAATTAGAAGATACAAAGCAAGAACTGGTTGGGAACACGAAAGAATTAGAACATACAAAGCAAGAACTGGTTGGGAAAACGAAAGAATTAGAACATAGAAAGCAAGAACTGGTTGGGAAAACGAAAGAATTAGAAGATACAAAGCAAGAACCGGTTGGGAAAACAAAAGAATTAGAATGTACAAATCAAGAACTGCTTAAGAAAACGAAAGAATTAGAAGGCATAAACGAACAACTGGTTGGGAAAGCAAAAGAATTGGAAGATAAAATACAAACACTACTCGAGAAAACAAAAGAAATAGAAGGTACAAACCAAAAACTGGTTTTGAAAACGAAAGAATTAGAAGGCACAAATCAAGTTATGCGAGAGAAAACGAAAGAATTACAACGTTCAATGCTAGCACTACTCGAAAAAACTAAAGAATTAGAAGGTAAAAACCAACTTCTGCTTGAAACTACGAAAGAATTAGAAGGCACAAAACAAGTTAAGCTGCAGAAAACGAAAGAATTAGAAAGAACAGAACATGTTTTGTTTGAGAGAACGAACGAATTAAAATGGACAAACCAAGCACTCACTGCGCAAACGGAAGAATTAGAAGGTAAAAACCAAGGTCTTTTTGAGAAAACGAAAGAATTGGTAGGTACAAAACAAGAACTCCTCCAGAAGGTGGAAGAGTTACATATGACAAAACAAAACTTAACAAGTTTTCGAACGAATGTATGGGAGTTGATGAAAATAATTATTTCAGATTTTGATTGTGGGGAACCAGAAAACATTGAACAAGTTATTGTGGAATTCATACAACATCAGAAGGGTCATCGCTAGATGAACTCTCCGACCAATAAGCGTTTTGAAATGCAGTCACCTTGTAGTATTTTAACACAAAAACACATTCCAACATTTCAGAGATCTGCAGTTTCTTTTGTCTGGAACTAATTACATGTATTTTATACAGTATAAATGTTCATTTATCAAAGTATCAGAGTATGTGAAACATATCCACAAATGTAAGTATGTTGAGGATTTTTAGCATTGTAAAAACATATCTATCGCGTGCTCTTTTGTGCAAATTTGGTTAACCTTTAAACATACCATGAAAACACTACATTGAGTTTGATATGAATGATATTTGTGAAAACTTCTATTATGTGGGGCAATTGTCTAATACCTTATATGGACCAAAACATAGCTATGCCTGTATTAATTTCAGATTTTCAGCTAAGCTTAAGAGTTTGCTTCACCTATCCGCTCAAGATCTCTCTAAATGTTAAGTTAAACTGTCTGCCCGTCCTGCAGCAACGACAGCTTCATGCTGCCGGATGATAAGATGTGTTTTATCTCTTGCATACAATTTAAAAACTCGTTTTGACGGTTTCTCTTTTATTTCCATTTAATTTGAATAGCAATGATAATCAGACGTTCATTTTTATTTGCATTTATTTGTATTGTTATTTATTATGTGCCAGGTTTGAGGTTCGGCATGCCTGTAAAGCGGTAACAATTCGTATTGCTTTGCATTAACCGTTCAAAGGCGGTGACCCAATTTTTAAGCATAGTTGTTATTTTGTTGTGTTCTTGTCTCCTGTTGTTTTTATCAGGTTGTGTTATGTTGTATTTGCAATTGATCACGTGCTCTACACAAGAATTATTTGGTGTTAATACTTGAAACTCCTGCTGATGCAGCTAGAGTTTCGCATATTTTATTTCTTATGCATTTATTATACTAACCTACGTTGTACATTCTTAAAAAAACTTATACAGGACGACAAGTTATCTCCTTTCGTGACTCGCCGAAATCACATTGGATATATAATTATGTGTTTAGAAATTAATAATATAGCTTCTATATTATAATGCAATATGTATATTTTATTTTATTACACCTCACATGACCACTCTGTGTATTTTGTCCATAGACAAAAAGTTATATCCCAGGGTAACCCTCGCGCGGAGCTAAAAATAGAACAGCAATTTTTTTTTCAAAACAAAACAAAATTGAACGACTATGCAACTTTTACCTCCACAGTGCTGACGTCGATCCACGGCATTTTACAATTAATATCCCCCTACAAGCATTTGTAATTCCTTTTTGTATCCACAAAGCTTTTAATAACATTTTTTATTCCAATTTTTCATGTCAACCGTGCTAACCAGAAACGCGATGCGTTTTCGAAATCGCCATTACTGGTCAGAACGTATCTTTAAATTCGTATTTTTTTTCCAAACCTGTATCCGATTATCAATATAGGCGTCCAAAATAATTTTATACATCACCGATGCATGGCTTCTTTAGTTCTGTGTTTAACACGACACAACACAACCCTGTAATAATAGCAGTCCATTGACAACTGGTTTGTGTCGTCACTGCACAATTTGTTTACAGATTATGCCACACATTTATCCGTTATGTGATCTGATTATGAATATCCATTTCACACTTTCCATCAACTGTATATTATTCCTTTTTGAATCACACGATAACGTTCGCCTGTATTTCTCCGTGTTTATAATCGATTTAATCTAACGCGCTGTAGAAACTTCGTATCGATCACGCCATCTTTAAAATCGACACGTCTAAAAATATAGAAGTACACACTCAATGGTCTTGCTGGTAAAAGGTTAAGGTCATGTCTGCGAAGCATTGTAAAGTACGGAAGGCTGATTTTGCAATGTTTTAACTAGATAACTATTGTATTGTGAAATGGTTATGTCAAGCCTCGGCTTGAGTAGCATTTATTTATAGAGTCTACATTAAAGTTATGGTGAAACAAAATCACGAAGCTTATTATTTCAAAGTGTTATACGGATTGTTCGGTGTAATAAAATAAATAACATATGGCTGAGAGGGTGATATAAATAATATCAACCCTTGAAAAGTCATATCAACCTCGGCTACCGCCTCGGTTGATATAACATTTCTCCGGTTGATATTATTTTATATCACCCTCTCAGCCATGTGTTATTTATATAATATATCTTAGTGATGATTTTGTAATTTGTTTCAAAAAATATGGAAATACAGAAAATAGCATTCTGCACTGCGAGTCTTTTTGTCCAAGCCGGACACTATTATAAAAAGAAAATGGGGTACTGTGGTAAACACTTTGCCTTTTCTATGTAATATGTGCACGGGAAATGCCGAATCAACATATTGCAAGGAGCACTCGAGTTGCATCCGAAAGGACTGCATTGCATTCACATCTGCGATTAGTTTCCGCTGCGGCTAAACATCAACCGCAATATCAGACTTCCCTAGTGGCATGGAAGGACGAATTGTATTAGCCATCATTTATTTGTGAAAACCAATTAATTGTAGCTTACTATCCTGGTATATTAATCAGTTTTTGTTGTTTTTTTCAACATACGTATTCAACCCTTCATTTTATTATTGTTTTATTTACTTTTAAAGTGAGTGTATCAGTGTGTAATGTTTTCTACAAATTGTGTATTGCATTAAATAAAAATGTCAACGCTTGTTTATTTTACTACCCAGTTTCATATCCAGCAGGGATAATAATAAATAGACACAGAAAATCTTCACTCTTTCCTGATATATGTCTCTTCTAGCTTCTTCTGACACAATGTTTAGAAGGTTGCTACGAATGTGCATTTAAGTTCACCTTTAAGAATAGAGAATATTAACTACAGTTTTATAAGCATCTTTAATGTACAGCGTCATAGGCACAACTGACTCACATTCCCAGAGCATGCATGGTTACATGATAATTATAGAACAATGACAGCATCTAAATGTCACGCAAACACAATACTGTAACACCATCACTGGCCGCCATTTTTTATCTGTTGATTGTTGGGGCATTGTTGACAAAAGTAGTATAATTACTTTAGTAAATTTTTGTTTATGTGGTATTGTTAAAATAAGCCTTGCTGATTTAGACTTTTATTCCGTCACATTTTAACATTCACTTATCAAAGTCATCATTAACATCATAACACGTTATTTACAATGGTCGTCTTTTTCACGTTTGTTTATATTTATTATTTTGACTCTGTTTACGCTACACGTTAAACCCTATTTGCTAGGTATTATGTAATGCATCTTCAAGAAACTGTTTCATCAGGCTTTTTTAACTCTCAGAATATCGGTGCATTTTAAACGTTCAGCAGGCTATTTAAATCCTCAAACTTTTAGTTCATTTATAATGTACTTTTGCCCTAGGCTATTAAACTAGCTCTTAAACAAGAGATGTTAGTAAAACATGTATGCTCCCCGACTTGCAGCCAAGTCGTCAATATGGGCAATTGTTAAGAGATTTTTTAAATATGTTATGTGCTTATAAACACACTGGGAGGAAATTAACCTTGATGCTTTAAAAAGTAAATATAAAGCTGAAAGAAAGATAGAGTATAATTATGGATTTATTTTTACAGTCTATTATATAAGCATACTTGTTTTCTGTTTGATTTAAACATCGAATAGGCCAAAACATCTCTAGATATCCTGCGGAAACAAAATGGACTACGGAGAAAACAGTGTTTATGTTACAAGCCTCTGTCACTTTGACCTGTTGATCTCAAAATTGATAGGCGTATTCCTTTCCTCCCAAGTAACCAGCATACCAACTTAAATGATCGTAGTTTAAAGCGTTCTCTAGATATCGTGCGGAAACCAATTTCATGTTACAAGCCCCTTTTGACCTTTGACCTCAAAATCAATATGCGTATTCCTTTCCTCCCAAGTAACAAGCATACCAACTTAAATGATCGTAGGTCAAAGCGTTCTATAGATATCGCGCAGAAACGAATGGTCTACGGACAGACCGACCGACCATCCGACGACCAACCGACCGACCGACGGACAGGTGCAAAGCAATATACCCCCACTTCTTCGAACGGGTGCATAATTATGGTTTGTCTTGAAAGGTAAGGTGACAGCAGGCTAAGCAAATTTAAATTCCCTGTTTTGATTTTAAATGCTTTAAATGCACTTTACGCCAACACCGAAACTGAGGTACAATATAAAGTTAATGTAACACAAGGCTATACATTTTCTCAAACTGCATGTTTATTATACAATGGTGCTCTAAAAACATGGTATAGAAACTTTCAGTTAAATGTTCATAATGTAATAGAAGCATGATTTAAAGTCAACCAATGCCTATTTTCTATTTAGTTTCAGATTTTCTGCCATATGTACACCACAACATTACTCAATATCTAGGGAACGTTATCACGGCCACCAAACGCTCCTGGGTGCCACCAGCCGGTGGCTCGGAGAAATCTCGCATGAGCGTTTCCGCTTTCGTTTTTTTAAAACCACAACAACGAGGTAAGTTTGGTTTGTATTCATGTTTAAGGCATTTTTAAAAAAATCTGAGACAGTCGTTCGACCTTAAATTGAATTCAGAACGTATATGCGAAGTCCAGAAATTTTCCGTTTTAAAAACTTGCATCCTTTTTCCTAACCCTTGGTCGATAGAGAACGAAGAAAATAACGAAGAAAAGTCACTAAAATAATACATTTTGAAGAAACAACAATACCCATACTCTGAAGAAACAACAATACCCATACTCAAAATATAAGACCCAAACATGCCCCAAAGCTCATTTGCAACATTTTAAAGCAATTATCAACAGCTTCACCAAGTAATGACCGAAAATGACTGGTGCCACGCATGAGGTGCTTGTTTCCACGCAGGAGCGATTATTGAGTATTTGTAGATTTATGCACACCTCGACATGCAATAGTGCTGGGCATTATATTAAATTTTATTTGTCAGGTAATTCTAAGTTAAAACTGTTACTGACAAACATTTGAGTGTCAACCATTCCGCTGCAATAGCCTTACATTAATTTATTTTTTTTCTTATTTGAATTTTCAGAGATCACTATTTCGATACGGATGAGAAACATTTGACCAGAATTTGACCGAGCGTACAGGTTTTCTGGATTCAATGAACCGTCCCATGGGGACCTTCCCGTTCGTCAACAGTACGATTATTGGATCATTGAAACACAAGTTCTTATGTCGAAACGGATGGGTGTCTAATTGGCATTCAATATGGGGTGTACATGTTATAAATATGTATATGTTCACAGTCGAAATATACTTGTAACTTATGGAATGGTATCAACTTTATTTCGATATCTTGTGTCAGGTTAATAATGGCATGTACTGGTTTAATGCTTTTTTGCAATAAAAAAAAAAATTCCGTTTGTAAGTGTAGTGTGCTTATTTGTTTTTTTATTATATAAAAACTTCCACATATCACAGGGTAAATCATCACAGATAAACAAATCATCGCATGTTCGTGTGCTATTTGTATATGACACGATTTTATAATTACTACAGGTATTTAATAGTTCAAGTCTATCTGCTTATTTCATTCTGCTTATTAGATGTAACTTGCTACATCCGTGTTTGATTGAAGATAAATGATTTTAAATGGAAGCGGTCAAAGAATGGTGGTTGATTCCTGTCTCAGCCAAGTTGAAGTTGCGGTGTTGTTTTCCGGAACTGGATTTGGAGCAGTTTGAGCTGTCAATTCCATCGCCCCATAAGTATTGTAATCACTCGATCTGAGTTCGCATGCTAATCGTTTCGAAACTTGTGACAGTACTCATCTGAAAAACAAAGAGAAATTATGTTACATTATGTAGTAAAAAGACTATGAACATTGCAATATCTACCAATTCACGTAAGGTCATTTCGATACAAACCAATTTGTAAGGTTCTTTTCGTGAAAAAAATTAATATGCTCAAACGAATCTGCAATGTGTACAAAAAACAGCCCGTATATCAATATAGTGTATTCATATACATTGGAATTGCAAGTTTGGAGAAATAAACACATCAAACTTGATATGCAATCTGTTTCATAATTCGTGTCTGATTAATAAAATAAACGTAATCTGAACTTTAGTGTGGTTTTCAAAACTAAATGGTTGATATGATATTGACTTCACACTAAATAGTTAATACATCATTGAACATCCCTAAGATATAATCACAATGTTGAATTGTCTCCATGCAATTATAAAGATTTTCCAATTATCCAATTTATGTGCATGAATAAGTAATATTTATGGCTTTTTTTCTGGCACACTACAGACTCGAGGTCTGTACTTTTTGCACAAAATTGGTATTACCTTAATTATTATGTACTCGTTTTTCTTGGGAAACACGTAGAAAACCTGTGCTTTCTACAGTATGTACTGCATGTTAACAAATACAGTAGTTACGAGAACAGAACCCCGGTTCAGACTTTGTCAATCTCAAATTAAGCCGAACCCATGCATTTTACAAATAGTTAATAAACGCTCCTGCGTGGCACCAGCATCTCATGCGTGGCACCAGTCATTTTCGGTTATTAGCTGTTGTTAATTGCTTGAAAATGTTGCAAATTAGCTGTGGGGCATGTATGGGTCTTATATTTTGTCTATGGGTATTGATTTTTGTACAAAATTGATTATTTTAGTGACTTTTAGTTCGTTATTTTCTTCTATCGACCATGGGTCAGGACAAATGATGTACGTTTTTCAAAACGGATAATTTCTGGACCCTACTTCGCATACATGTTCTGAATTCAATTTAAAGGGACCTGTTCACAGATTGACGAGTTGACAATTTTTCAACTTTGTATCACCGATTCCAAAAATAAAAGAACAATGTATACAAGGAGGCACAATAACACTACGGACCTAAATACTGTAAAAACCATTTAGTTGATGAGTAATCATCAGTTGAAATTGATAAAATTATAAAGCGTTTGAAACGCTAAACGATGGAATAATTTGGAGTGTTTCTGTTGTTTTCGTTGAAACTGTTGACATCACGTGGAACACTTACATGAAGTCAATAATGAGGGGTGAAATATAGAAGTCGGAATGGCCGAGTGATTAAAGCGATATCCTTTTAATCCGGAGGTCCCCGGTTCGAACCCCCGTGGGACTATTTTTTATTTTCCTTTTTTTCTACATACTTGTCTTGTTATTATACTTGAGCTTTTTAGTTCCGATGCTTAAATCTTTCAAGTTCAGACATTAAATGGCACATATCAAACAATGCGAAAATATGTGAACATGGCCCTTTAAGGTCAAACGACTGTCTCAGAATTTTCATAAAATGCCTTAAAACATAATTAAAAACCAAACTTACCTCGCTGTTGTGGTTTTGAAAACGAAAGCGGAAACGCTCGTGCGAGATTTCTCCGAGCCACCGACTGGTGGCACGCAGGAGCGTTTGGTGGCCGTGATTATACACTTCTATTTAATTAATACTTTTGTCGACATTTATTTATAAACATTTTTACTAAGTAATTCAATTAAAATTCGCTTATTTACTTGTTTAGTGTGATATATACAAAGTTTTAAATAGTTTGCTGAAAGATTGGGTCGGGTACCAGACTACCTACTTGCGATCGGATTTCGGACGGATCGAACAGACCGGGCCGATTTGGTACCTAGGCCGAATTGACCCGAAATCTCGCGGGAAAGTCCAGAGAAGTTTACCGAAGTACAGCGGAAAACAACGTATTTTATACAGTTTGAAGATTATATTATCTCTGTTATGTGACACGTACATATAGCACTATTTTTAGTAACTAAATGATGTCCATGCGTCATAAAAATGTATATTTTTTCTAAGTCCTTGAAGTAGCCTGTATTTCGGGATAAAAGTTTCGGATATTCAGTAAATTTAAGAAGTAAATTACTACTAATTTTACAAAAAATATGAGGTTCCTTGTTGATTTTACTATAATAATGTTCTGAAATAACCACTTTTGATATAGTTTAATATAAATATAAAATAATATACAGCTGTCAACTGTTTATAAACGAATTTCGAATGAAACGTACCACTAGGCTACCACTGAGCACTTTAAGTTTAAAGTTTATGTTTTCAATGTGATTTTACAGTCAAAGCAAACAACGTATTTCCTTACCTGTCATGCATTATATAAAAGGAGTTACTAAATTTCAATAATTAAAACCTTGTTCTATTTCAATTAATTATTATCACCATAAAACTAAATCTCTACATGGCTCTATATTATAGGCCTTTCCCAAAACTAGGTGATCTCCCTGGGAAATTACCTCCCGTTATTGCAAATTCACATCCGCCATATTTGAAACCCGACTTCCAGCGACGTTTACCCTAGCTTGCCATATAAAGTATTATAGATCTAAGACCAAGCGGCTTTCAAAACTTGTAATGGAAATTGTTAAAACCATATGTTTTTGATTAAATATTATAAAAACTCATAGAGGATATATCTTACAGAAATAAATTATTAGAACTAAATGTAGTATCGTTTTAAACTCATTACTAAGGCCACATGTCCGTATGACAGGTATCCAGAAAAAAAGAAGTAGTCTCGTCTTAAACGGTTGTTTTCCATACATAAATACCACCACATGTTCTCTCAATGGATACTTAGTTATCTTACTGAAGAGGGAGGGGGTCATAATAATACCAAAGCCACAAACCGCTGGGATCTTATCAAATTGCCCTTAGAACAATACCGCTAATCCGTGCAATTGCATAATGCATTTATGATAAAGATCTACATGCAGAGACAACTAATATGTCACACTTCATCTCCATTGTTTGCGTCTCAAATTAAAGTTTATCTCACATTTTAAAATGTTGTTGTCTCCGTTGTTGTTCTTTACCTATCTCCGTATGACATTTCACCACCTTATTGAACAGAACATAATTAAAAGCATTGAACACTTTTTAGAATTAATAAATTGGTTTAAATTGGCGAGTGAAATAATATAGCACAGCATTTAATTTTCAATTCTGAAGAATTGAAATGTTGTGAAGATTTAAGATTTCATGGTGTTTTGTTTTATTAAAACATACAGGAATTACCTAGCTGCTGCGAGAATAAAATGTTGTTTGTTTACCATGATTCCGACAGAAATGAAGAAATAATCTCAGTTAGAGTTATATACATGAAGGAAAACTAAATACTTGATCAAACAGACTCAACAAGTATAAAATATTTATTCAAACGTATGTTAGACTCTTCTGTTGGCTTAGTTAATTACTTACTCTGAATTGTGTAAACTTTTTTCAAAATGTATATACCTTTGTCTGTTTTATTATAGATAATCACCCTATTATGTACATAATTATCACGACATATCTATTTCATGGTGACATATGGACCCATTGATTATATCAAGTTATCATGAACATTGTTTAAACACATGACACAATAATAAACAAATTACTTAATCTCTTTAATACAACATCAGTTATAACATTTAATGAGGAGTGACATCATCTTTAGTTATTGTAATATTGTGTTAACAATAATTAAAAAGATAGTTGTTTTGTTACATTATATTTCAAGATTAAAGCGTAGCCTGTTCAAGCATGGTAAATATTTAGCACACATCAAGAATATCTGCAACGAAAAAAGCTTTAAAGTTAAACACAAATGTGTATGGAATTCAAATAAGAAGTTGCTGTCAAAAACATCGGAATTACGCTCAAACTTTCTGTGATGATACCTTATTTTCGTAAATTTTAGTCGCCAGAAGGATGTTAGCTTAGAGTTACTTAGCAAAATCATTTTACTAAAAACAGCTTTTTATTTATTTTATTTAAATAATGCAAATTTAATACATGATGAAGCCATAGGTTGTTAGATACTGAAATCGCTATTTTTGTGTTTTGTTGCATAATAAACCGTTAAACGTACTGTGTACTGTTTGTTTGTCAATCTGCAAAGTGTAGACAATATTGTTAAAAATAAAAATAATATTTTAATTAAATTGATAAATAAAGTACATGATGTATATTAAATACGAATGTTGATATTTGTAAATTTATTTGTACGACATCAACACAATTTTAAGATTGAAAATCAAATATATTGCATGTTTTTCGGTAAATATCAATACGCTTATCCCGCCTTATAATCAATAAACGTCGCCGGAAGTGAACAGGGGACATCACTCGTGATTACGCAAGGGAAATAACCTAGTTTTGGGAAAGGCCTATAGACCAAGTATCAGATGGTGTTATCACAATTTATCAGTAGGGTGTGAACTAATTGTAAAAACACATCTGTTAAGGGGTGGTATACTACATGCTAAATTAGTATGCTTTGGCACTGGTATTCTTCATCCTGCACCCAAGGCCATCATATTTAACAACGCTTTAAAATTAATTCACAATATTGTTTATAGTAATAAAATCACGTTACATCAGGGGTTTCATTAAGACCCGGTAGCCTGTTAAATAACCCCGCTATTTCGACCTTATAACCGGCTATTTCTTTGCTGTCGAGGTTTGTATGTAAAGGAGGACCCCGAAACCCCCCGCCTACTTTAAGAAGTACCCTTCTACTCCGAAACATAATGAAACCCCAGTTTATTAAAATAAATGTTTATTCTTTAAACTTACTGTTTCGAGGGTTAAGCATGAAACCGTATCTGCTTAATATTTTTATTTCAGAGTCAATAGTTTCATGCTCAAGTTTCCGTGAAATGTTTATTTATGTTTTCAGACACTATGTTTTCTGAAAACCTAAAAACAGCCAACATTAAAATTTTATCATGTTCTGTTACAAAATAGTGTAGTGATTATTCTTATTTCACTTGCCATTGTATGGTAGCATCAAGCTAGCACCTGAAATGGATTCGAGCGTCAAGCAATGCCAATATACTGTTAACTGTTAAGAACCCTGAGACCTGCATGTCTTTCATGCCCCCACAAAGTGGGAGACATTAAGCATTGCACTTGTCTGTTCGTACGTATATCCGTACGTCCCGAAATTTTGTGGACTCAACTCTTTAATGGCTGGGCGGATTTCGCTGAAATTTTCACAGCTGAACAACCTTAATGTGTAGATGATCCTAAAGGAAGGAATTTTGGCTGTGACAGAACTTTTGCTGAATTATGGCCCTTTGACATTTTTCCACTATATATATTTCATGAAATTTTGTGGACTCGACTCCTCTTTAATGGCCTGCCAAATTTTGCTCAAACTTTCACAGCTGAACAACCTTAATGTGTAGGTGATCGTTAAGTAAGGAATTTTGGCTATATATATTTCATGAAATTTTGTGGACTCAACTTCTCTTTTGGCTGTGACCAACTGTGGCAGAGATATGGCCCTTTGTATTTTTTTCCACTATAGAATTTATCACAATAAATTTGTGAAGGCAAAAAATAGTGTTGGCGACATGCCCTTGGTCTGTGTCCAAACATGCGTTGTGGGGGCATCGGTGTCTGTGACACATCTAGTTGTTGCTACATCTTCCTTTCAGTCCTTCACATTTAATGAGGCTCTGGAAAGGTTTTCTCATTTTGGAGAGTTTTGTTAAATAATTGGGGGATAGTATACTCGTCAATAAGGCGCATTCAGCCACAAAAAGGACCCAATGAAGGCACTTGCAAGTCATAATAAATTAAACAAAAAATGGAAATTGCAAAATTTATTTTGCGCTAAAAGCATGCAAGTTGAAAAGCAACAGTTTAATAAAACACTTCACAGAAGTACCAGTATGCTATTCTGTAAAAATGTTTGACTGTTTCAGGTTATGACATTGGAGATAGCAACAGAGCCATGATCAACATATTTGGAAAACTGTACACACTGTTGAGTAAGTGCAGGACCCTCGTTCTGTTAGGGGGGAGGTCACCACAGCTGGGGGATAATTCTCTTTTTTTTTTCCTTCCAACAGGGGAAGTTTTAAAATAATGAAGCACTTTGCAACAAATCATGATGATGATGTTGGTGTAATTAAGTAATTATTCTCCTCTATTTTAGTTGAATATGGAGATATTCTACAAGCATTATACAGAATACGCCTGTTTCATTTATTTTTAATGGTAAATATGCTTGAGCATATCAACAGCACAAAGTTTGATGTGTTCATGATATTCACAAGGTGCTAGTTAGCCGGGCCCGACAAGCTCAGTTGGTAGAGCGCAGGACTGTCAATTCGGGGAACGTGAGTTCGAATCCCAGCCCAGCCACATAATTTGTGTGGGGATTGGTCATGCAATTATTTCTTTGACCATTCTCCCCCTACCTCTGATTCAAGTATGGCAGTTGTCAGTTACTGGCATAGGTATGTGCACTTAGTACTGGTAAACCGCTTAGATCGGCTAAGCTTGCCCAGGAAAAGTGTGAGTAGGTTAACTGACCGCCTTGATATGACTGAAATACTGTTAAAAACGGCGAAAAATCCAAACAAACAAAACAACAAGGTGCTAGTTTAAAGTATTGTTAACTGTATTAGACCCATTCAAAAATTGTGTCCTCTATCACTGCCTTGTGTCTGTTGTCTTAATAGGGCGGCCCCAACCTGCTCCCGAGATTGACAATGCAGGGGACACACCAGTGGAAGGGCCCCAGTTGGATTCAGAAGGGAAGCCAGCAACATCGAATGATAGTGCAGCTGATAAGTCATCTGGAGGGCATGTGGAGAATAGTGTAGCCATGGTGACAGATGAGGCTAAAAATGGAACTGAAGGAAGCGTTCTTGATCCTTCCAAGTTGCAGTTGATGACAGAGTCTACTACAAGTGCAGACTGGGAACATGTTCAGCCAGCAGCAGGTTATAAAACATTTAGATTTAATAAGCACTACAAAATTAAATGTGGTGTTTTTATTGTAATGGCAGTTCTCATTCATTTATATTTTGGTCAGTAGATCCTTTTATTACACATTAATTTTCCAAACAGTTTCCAAACAGTTTTGTTTATCAAACAGTATTTCAAACAGAAATTTCAAATTATGAAATTCGGCGAAATTGGGCATTTAGTGAAAGTACCATAACTGTGTCATCTGTATGGATTCACTACTGGTGAGCGAGTATTTGTCGGACGAAATATGCATTTATTTTGGGACAGTTTTAGTTCATGAAGAAACTCAACAATGAAAATATGCATGTTTCATCCTGGGTTCATCACCCGTTTGCCTATGTAAACAAAATAAGTGTCACTTGTGCGCATGCGCAACAATAGAGGCCCAGAAAGGGGTACATAAAACTCGGTCTTTTTCATGTTGACAGTAGTATTTTCCGGACATTTTTTTTTAAACTGTGAAATATATGGAGAAATGCTTTATAACTTTATTTAAGCTATATTAGAAAACAAAGAAATGATCAGATGCGTAATTTATATCAGAATAATACCAGTTTATCAAATGATTTAATAATAACTAGAGAATATAATTAAGGCTTTGAAACAAACACGGAAGCATGACGTTTAAAAGCGTTTACTAGACGTTACGTATCTGTGTAGCTACTACGCGCGTCCTTAACGTTTTAGCGGGTTAAAGGATATTCCGCCAGAGTTTGTCTGCTATAATAAGCAGACAGCCAAAACTATCACCAAATTGGGATTCTATCGCGCATGCGCACATCATTTTACTTCCCCAGACGACAGTTGCATACGTTTCAGACTATCAACGTAAACATTTGGGGTTTTACCAAAAAATAAACTCACGTTTTTCGAAGAAAAACGAAACATACTTGAAAATACAACCCTTTACTTGTATTTTGATGATTAAATACGAAAAGCGGTTACGAAATGCGAATATTTAAAAACGTCCGCATAATACTACTGTCCGACAAATACTCGCTAACCAGTACTGTATCTTTTGATTAAATTTCTTGGGAATATATTTTCTTAATTATTGGAAGGATATAAAATAAAGGTATTTTTGTTGACAGAAGGCTACCAGGGTTTTCCCATGAATCATGAAAATGGGGGTCACAATGACCCCCGTGTTTGGGATTTTGAGGGATATTTGAAAATTTTGGGGGTCATTCATCAAACTACATTTAATACACATTGCCAAATATTATTGATATTTTACTGTCCTTTCAGTTTTTTTAAACAAAAAATATATTATTTCTAGCATCACAAAACAAAGTGCAGAAAACCCCCGAGCTATCTGAATCAGTTATGATAATAGTTTAGTTTAAACATATTTTATTGTATATACACATACATTTACAAACAATGACATATTATAGACAGTTTGAAATACATGTATACAAATGGATTGGGCCTAGAGTTATATCAACTTCATCGAAGGACCCTCTCCATTATGACAGTTTATTGTAAAGGTTAACAAGATGGATATGTCAAGATACAGATATTAAGATAGTTCAATGTTAACTGTGCAGTTCATAATGAAAGCAAAGTTCTGGAAGGATTAAAATAAAATTACATCAATCTATTAAGAAGTCAACATTGTTTATACTGAGTAATATGATAATATATAAGTATCCTCTCACATTTACTCAGGACATTTCTCTTACATGTAAGTCACTGATTTTCTATTTTCACTTTCATTTTCGCTATATGCATTTTCTGACGGAAATGACATTTTAAAATCGAGTTCAGAAAACCTGTAGTCATAATTATGATGATTAACATTTTTTAAAGAATAAAAACAATGTTTTCATTTTAGTCTAAAAATTAGTAAATAGCAAACAATGAACTCACCATATACAGACGATCACGATGTCCGCCATTTTGTTTTCAGCTTTGCACCTGTATCACTATACTCTTTGTGTAATTAGTGAGCAGGTGTGAAAAACCTTTGTGTTGCCTCAACCAGTCTTGTATAATGTTGTACAATTACTAAGTTACGAACGAGTGGATTTGTTTACCCTCGGGACTTCAGTTAAAAACCATTGCCCGAGCACACTGCTTAACATATAGCTTTGCTTTTTATTTAATATCTGTACATCCCTTCTAAAGGGTACTACACATAGAATTCTTTGCAGTGCGGATGCGGTGCTTAACATAAAAATCTTTTTGTATAAAAATATATTAAATAGACAGATACATTGATACATTAAGGTTAAATTCGTTGAGTCTATATGGAACTGTATATAATAAATGTACAAATGCTGATAGCTGTGGGGTAATTACATATTACTATAGAGAGAATGTATTACTTATAGAGAACAAATTCTAAAATGCATATAATTTCATCTTATATTGATATTATAACTTAACTATTATGCACAAAATACACACTGTTCCTTTCTAATTAAAATTATTTATTAAAGGGAGACAAATCGTGGATGTTGTTATTCTTGAGATTGTGGTTTTGTAAGAGTTAGCTCCCTTATACCATAAAATTACTATTATATAGAAGTGAAAAAAAAAATTTTGCATCTTGGACTTAAAAATGACTATTTTACTGTTTTTAAACTGGAAATTTAGGAAAAGACTGTTTTATAACAGTAATGTACCTTATTACAGGCTAAGATCAATTGAATGTTTTCTAAATTCAATCAAAAATAACATATACAAGGGAAAAAGTGGTGAATAGCCCAACTGTATAAAAATAAACTGAGTAAAAACACATTATTTCTATATTTTTCTCAATTTATTTTTTTCTTTTTCCAGACCCATTAGCATCAAAAGATGTAACGGGATTGTTGGAGTCTTAGAACTTAGAGATCTGGGAATGTGTTGATGTTAATCACCATATTTTATATATATTATATAATTTAAAAGGTAATGTGTATATACACATGGTATGTTATTTACAAATAGTCTAGAATAATTATTAAACAAGTCCAGATCTCTAAGTGGTTCAGCATTGTTTTGCAAATTAAGTATGGGGTGCATGTCATTAGTTAACAGGAAGATATAAAATGGGGAAAAGGAAATGTCTAGCATATCTACATAGTACTTTTCCTGTTAAAAAAAAATAAAATAAAATAAAATAAAAAAAATTTTTTATAAATAAATAGCTATTTAAATTTTTGCTATCTATGTGGTATTGGATTTCTAGGGTAAAGATTGTCTTCAGATAAGTAATGTGGTATTATTACATTATATTTAAATATTACAACCGTAGACATGCTTTTAACAATGCTGAACACTTGTGGACAGGGAATATAACATGGTGCTCCAACCTAAGACCCTGTCCATTAGGATTAACTCAATATTGTTGGGCTATATGCAAGGAATGACCTGCCCCAGGGTGATGACTTAAAAAGTAAAATGAAATGTAAAATTATAATACACTATTGTACAATAAAATAGTATAAGATCTTATATACACTTCCATTCATAGCTAGCTATCAAACGGCTTACTTTCTAGGGCCTTTAAAAATATCAAGAATAAAATAAATTGCAAACATTTAAGAGTAACTAGCAGTGCTGTACACTTATATACAAGTAAAATAGAGAATCACCCTGGGGGGCCTGTGAAATTAAAACTCTGTCACGTACATGGGTTTTAAGAGATGGGGGGATCCGGTGGGGTAGGTGAGCAAGGCCGGCAGTGCTGAATAGGAATATTGAGGTATTGGGACCAGGGGGGCGCACAGGATCACGTGATTTGCACAAATGGTGACACTTAAAAGGGGTAGTTTGATATATTAAGAACTTAATAGTAAGAATTAATGTAAAATGATCACCATCATCAAGATGATCAAAGTATTTGTCAAATTAATATAATTATAGTGGAATAGAACAGTATTAGGAATATGTTCAAGATATTTGACAAATAGTTTAAAAAAATACTACCCAAATGGGTTACCTCATTGTAATTTACACATTAAAAGATTGAAAAAACCTGGGTCCTCCCCAGTTAGTATAAAAACTGCAATAAAATAGGGTTTATTAATATGTGATGTTTGTAGATAGAGCAAATTGCTTAGCTAAGAAATGTTTTTAAAATAAAGAATCCTTGGTCAATCAGATTGGTCAAGGTTGGGGGAGGGCCCGGCTATCAACAAATACATGTATACATGTATATACATGTGTATACAAATGAATGTAATGAAAACTGATTGAAATTAAGACCTATGTCACCATCTTCCTGTGCGCCCAGTCCAGCTCAACTCATGTAATCACACAGAGAGGTTGGAATGGGAAGAGAAGAATAGGGGCATTCCTGCGGCTATAATTGTATTGTTATTTTATTTTAAGTGTATGTTTATTTAAAAAGAAAAAGAAAAAAAAAAAAAAAAAAAGTGGGATACACATAGATTCCCTCTCAGGCTACTAAATGGGTGTAATAAATACACTAAATATCAGTAATTTATAGGGACAATAGAAGGGAAAAGGTACTCTCTGACCCTTTTCCATGTTAAACTATTAAAAAAGTGTGAAGTACACACAGAAGACTATAAGATATAAGGAACTACACATCGAATCCATATTAAATTATGAAAAAAATGTGATATACACACTAGATTTCAACCGACTATGGGAAAATAAGAGTGAGGAATACTCTTTTAACCCTTTTACGAGTAAGTTGTTACAAGAAGTGTAGTATACATACCAAGAGGCAGTTATATATAGGGAATCATACCAATTCCAATCTAGATTATTAAAACAATGTGTTATTCACACATAATTTCATTAAAATATAGGAAAACAAGGGTAATATATAATATCATGTACATCGGGGTGGTAAAAGATATCTAAATACAGCCGCAGGGCCCCCATTCGGAGTTAAATTAGATTTTATCAGTAATTTGGCAATCAACTAAGTAAGTTGCCAAAGATTTATATACTGGCAGTTTATTATTGCCCGTAGGGTCTAGGATGTTTTTAATGCTAAAGTTAAGATTTAGTTGAGAGAAGGTAGATTTTAATTTATCTCTCTGTGTGTTAAACTGGATGCACTGTGACAGCAGGTGGTCGGCCGTACAGGGGGTCCCACATTGAGAGCACAGGGGGTCCAGTTTTAGAATGTGCTTTCCTGCACTGGCAGGTAGCAAACTGGTCCCCATCCTCAGTCGGGTTATACATTTGTCCAAAATGATATTAGATGAATATCGATATGGCCGACTGAGGGTTTTCTGAGCTATAAAGGGGGCATTATATGCTGTGTTAGCGGGCGGAGCATTATTCCATTCCCGCATAACAAATGTTTTAGCCCGGGAATATATTTCAGTAGGGCCTAGTGGGACACCTATATCAACCGACACCCTTTTGAGGCCCTCCTTAGCCTCCCTGTCTGCCATATCATTGCCCGGAATGTCGACGTGTGCTGGGCACCAAACTAAAGTGACCTGTAAAGATTTGTCTAGGCACTGTTGATTAAGTTCCAAGATTTTATTTAAAATGTCAGGCCTAGACCTGCTATTTCTGTTTTTTATGGACTCAAGAGATGACAGAGAGTCCGAGAGTATAGCAGTCTTAGTTGGCTTGTTAACATATATCCAGCACATTGCAAAACTAATGGCCAAAAGTTCTGCCGAATAAATAGAGAGGTTGTTGCTGAGTCTGGATGTTCTTTGGATGTTTTTTGAAGGAATTACAAAGGAATTGGCAACCAAGCCAGAGTCAGGGCATTTGGAGCCGTCGGTATAAATTTTTAGATACTCAGCATACTTTGTATTAATGTAATTTAGAGTTTCTGACTTCACGAGGTGCGGTGAGTCAGATTTCATTATAATTGTGGATAGATAAGTGTCGACCTCCGGGGGATGTAGCAACCAGGGGGGAGTTTCAGAGGGACTCATGTCTGCCACAATGACATCTTTGAGACCGGCCTCTTCCACCAGGGTCCGGGTGCTGGCCCCAAATGGGTAAGCAACGTGCTTCTTCCTAAGCTCCCGGCCCCTGATGATGCCAAAAAATTCCCTTAAAATCTTGTTTAGTAAAATGAGCAAAAAGAAAATTAAAGAAAATAAACATTTTTGGCGGACCAAGAAATATGTAGGATAGGCAGCAAAAGTGAAGGGTATGTAGGGAGACCAGAAACGGGACTATTTTTATTTTGGCCTTACTGAAAATTTATTGAAGTATGTCTGTTTCATAAATGTTTATTGATTTATTTTTAATTTCAGATGGCCCAATGAATGTCTCTGCCAATGTTGATGACGGCTTTGCCATCATACCAGAATCGGATGTTGCTGAGAAGGGAAAGGTTACAGACCAAAACCAAACAGACAGAGACCATCACAAATATCAGAATGAAGTTGAAAAGAAGTCTTTTGCAATTACAACAGAATCTGATGTTGGAAAGGGTAAAGTCACAGGCCAGAAAGAAACTGATAACCCAGACGATCATGTACAGCCGAATGAAGCTGTGAAAAAGCAACAACGGTTGGTGGATGAGAAACAGGAAAACAAAGAAGGTGAGGCTGTGGGAAAAGAATCAGTACCAGTAAATCATTCTACAGGCGCAGGCGAGGCTTCGACATCAGTTGTGGTAAATACTGAAGAAGTTGATGACAAGGCCACATGTAGAGATTGGGACAGTGGAATGAGGTCTGGTAAAGTCACACAAGAGAATGCTGACCAGCCTGCTGTTGAAGGTGCCTCTAGTAGCGAGACCGAAGTACATTCATCTGATCATGCTGATAAAAAGTCTAGGAAGGACAAAAATAAAGGTATTTTATGATAGATAAATGCTAGTACTGGTTTTATTGGAGTAGTATTTTTGGGCCTAAATTTGTACATTAATGCACATTAACGTACACCCTGATTTTATTTAATGTTGTTACATGTATCTTGCAATGTTCTGTGTGTAAATTATGTATGAGCACGCCTTATCTGGTTGTTTGTGTGTAGGATCCAAATTCATCCAACATGATTCTACATTATTTTATTTCAAATTTCCACAGATGTATTTTAACAAAACTATGTGCATCATAATTTGTTGATGACATTTATTGCTGCAATGGATACTAGGTCACCGAGATCGGAATGTGTGCAAATATTACCAGAAAGGTCTGAAGTGTTGGAAAAGCACGAAATGCCCGTTCACCCATGTTCGTTCAGGACATACAGAAATAGGTACTCAGTATTGCAGACAGGGTGTTTTAATCTGATTTACGTGTAGCAGGAATAGAACACGGGGGTCATCCCCAAGCAAAATGTTTTTAAAATCCTGGCTCCTTAGGAAAACCTTTATTAAATTTCTTCTAATGTTTTCTGAGCAAACGCCACATTTGGAAAGTTTAGTTTATAAACTTATTTATTTTAGCTCGATTGTGTTAAAATCCAGAGACTTACTGAAACATATTAGCTATGCGTCGTGGGAAAACCAGACTTAATGCATGTGCGTAAAGTGTCATCCAGGATTAGCCTGTGCAGTCCGCACAGGCTAATCCAGGACGACACTTTCCGCCTACAGTGGAGTTATGTTTAGAAGAGACTTCCTTGAATCAGAAAATACCACAAAAGCGGAAAGTGACTTCCTTGATTAGCCTGTGCGGACTGAACAGGCTAATCTAGACGGCACTTTATGCACATTCATTAAGACCGGTTTTCCAAAGACTTGCCTCATATTAGCTATGCGTCCGGTGTTCCCTGTGTAGGAATCAAGCTCACTAATGCGCAAGGTGAACACCATATCCATTCCATTACACCAAAACATTTTGCAAGGGTCTAATTTGTAATAAACAACTTTTGAAGACCATGATGCTGATGCGGTGGTGGTCGTGGTAGGATGATGATGAAATTAACATTAAAGTGCCAAATATTCAAATGATATTCGAATAATTATGCCCCCCATAGAAGAAGTGGGGGTATCTTGCTTTGCACCTGTCCGTTGTCGGTCGGTCGGATGGTCGGTCTTTCCGTAGACCATTTCGTTTCCGCACGATATCTAGAGAACACTTTGACCTACGATCATGATAGTTGGTATGCTGGTTATATGGGAGGAAAGGAAGACAGGAAGACGCCTATACATTTTGAGGTCAACAGGTCAAAGGTCAATGTTACCAGTACTAAAAATAGAAAAACGGTTTCCAGTCAATAACTTGAGAACGCATCGAGATATTTGAATGAAACTTTATACAAAGATACCTTATATCGAGACCTCGCTTGGAATTGCATATGGGGTGGGTAGGGTCAAGGTCAAGGTCACCGTTACTAAAAATAGAAAAACGGTTTCCACTCAATAACTTGAGAACGCATAGAGATATTTTAATGAATCTTCATACATAGATACCTTATATTGAGACCTCACTTGGGATTGCATATGGGATGGGTGGGGTCAAGGTCACCGCTACTAAAAATAGAAAAACGGTCTCCGCTCAATAACTTGAGAACGCATCGAGATATTTTAATGAAACTTCATACATAGATACCTTATATTGAGACCTCGCTAAGGATTGCATAAGGGGTGGGTGGGGTCAAGGTCACCATTGCTAAAAATAGAAAAACGGTTTCCGCTCAATAACTTGAGAACGCATCGAGATATTTTAATGAAACTTCATGCATAGATACCTTATATTGAGACCTCTCTTGGGATTCATATGGGGTGGGTGGGGTCAAGGTCAAGGTCACCATTACTAAAAATAGAAACACGGTTTCCACTCAATAACTTCATACATAGATACCTTATATCGAGACCTCGCATGGGATTGCCTATTAAAAAAATTTCATAACAATAGCACAAATTCACAACTTGGCTGCAAGTCGGGGGGCGTACATGTTTTACAATATTCTCTTGTTCATTCATTTATTTCATGTATGATCATCAGGGATTTCAGTAGATTTTGAAAATCAGGAGTCAAATGACCCCTGGCTTGAAAATATGAGGGGTCAAAATGGAAAAAAGCAATGGTCAAAATACTTATTTTGTTCCATAATATATGTTTAATTTTTTGTACATGATTACTTGTGTTAATAAAGGTTAAGAACTTTACAAACACATAATAAGTATCATAAAAATATTAATATTAGTGCTTTTGAAATCGGCTTACAGAAAACAACTGCATCAAAATGATGCCAGGCAGATAATTTGCTGGAGTCAAAAATGATAAAATTGCAAATTGCTTGCATAAAAAAGCAGGATTCTGCATTAATTGAAATCCGTTATCATGTATTTCCTAGCGGCAGACGATGCTGACAAAGAGAATGTGTCCGAGAAACCACCGAGAGTAAAGATACTGGAGAGTGATTACCCTACGTACCTGGACTACGTTGGCGCCATGACGGAACACGGCAAACAGATTGCTGCCAAGGACCTGCTGTACAAGCTTGGCTACATGCCGAGTGTCGACCGTCAGTCAGTCAGCAGCGCTGTCATTGGCCAGTTTAAAATGGCCAAGAGCAGAGAGGTATGGTCTGGAAACATAAAATAAATATCATACAGCAGGGTGGCCACTGACTTTGAAAAACATAGAATTAGTGGAAAACCAATTCCCTTTAGAGAATCAGGTAATCTTTAAAAAATCTGGAGAAAATGAGGGAATTTGACCCCCCCCCCCCAAAAAAAAAAAAAAGAATGAAAAAAGCCTAAACCAGTGATCTTTAGAACGTTACAAATAAGAAAGCATGCTTGTTGTGACAATAAAATAAAACAATTTTACATTTATATTTGTGTAGAATAATATATTTGGTAGTGAAAGTGGCTAAAGTTTTGAATTGCGGCACTAATTATCAATCAAACATTGAGCCAGTAACCTGTCAATATAAGCCATGGAAAATTCATGGAAGTACTAAAATAATGAAACATGACAGTTAAAGAGCTAGACAAATCATTCAAGTCAATGATGGCCTACACATGTACAGGCTTCATGTAACCAATATCCTCTAGAGCAAGTTTACCATTGATTACTTGTACTGTAAACCAAACACTAATATAGCAGCAAAAGAAATTACTATGGCCTTATTTTATAAAACACACCATTCAATCTATTGGTAGAAGAAGTAGAAAGGACTGTTTTCTTATTTGTAGTGTAGTAGGAATTACTGTTGTCTTATTTGGAAAAACTTACTTTAATCTAGATATAGAAGGAGAAATTACTGTTTCTTCATTTTGTAAAATCACACTTTTAATCTAGTGATAAGAGAAAATACTTTTGTCTCATTTTGTAAATCTAGTGATAGGAGAAAATACTTTTGTCTCATTCTGTAAAACACACTAACGATAGAAGTACCAGTAGAAATGTCTTTTTTCTCCATGCAAATCTCCCCATAATCTAGCTGTTATTAAAGGCACTGTGTTCTCATTGTAGAACTATGGCTGGATCAAGGATGCCAGATATTTTGCAGAACTGTTCTTTGACAAATGCTGGATAGATGAGTATGACTGTATTTATTTTAAAACAAATATTAAGTGTTGTGGTACAGCTTCTCTGAAGAAATATTTCCCTATGATAAATCTACATCATAGTGACCCAGCAACACCTAAATATTTTTGGTTATTTTAATATTGAACATATAAGTTAAGACAAAGTTTGGTCAAGGTGATAACAGTTAGATACGTCATTTATGAGATATCTGATTAAGCAATAGTTGCTTGGTCGCATGACTATGTTATGGTTTACTCACTACACAGTGAATGAAGAGAATGTCTACAAATGCAGATGTTATGGTTTACTCAGTCACAGTGAATTAGGGAAAGTCTTCAAATGCATGTGTTATGGTTTACTCACTACACAGTGAATGTAGAGAATGTCTACAAATGCAGATGTTATGGTTTACTCACTACACAGTGAATGTAGAGAATGTCTACAAATGCAGGTGTTATGGTTTACTCACTACACAGTGAATTAGGGAAAGTCTTCAAATGCAGGTGTTATGGTTTACTCACTACATAGTGAATGTAGAGAATGTCTACAAATGCAGATGTTATGGTTTACTCACTACATAGTGAATGTAGGGAATGTCTACAAATGCAGGTGTTATGGTTTACTCACTACATAGTGAATGTAGGGAATGTCTACAAATGCAGGTGTTATGGTTTACTCACTACATAGTGAATGTAGAGAATGTCTACAACTGCAAGTGTTATGGTTTACTCACTACACAGTGAATGTAGAGAATGTCTACAAATGCATGTGTTATGGTTTACTCAGTACACAGTGAATGTAGGGAATGTCTACAAATGCATGTGTTATGGTTTACTCACTACATAGTGAATGTAGGGAATGTCTACAAATGCAGATGTTATGGTTTACTCACTACATAGTGAATGTAGAGAATGTCTACAAATGCAGGTGTTATGGTTTACTCACTACACAGTGAATGTAGGGAATGTCTACAAATGCAGGTGTTATGGTTTACTCAGTCCCTATACCCACCATGAAGCATATAGGGAGAAATATAGATTTTGTACTACAGCATGTCTGACAGGTTAAATTCAGTTTCTGTGTCTGTGTGTAGTACATTTTTATCAAGTGCATCAGGATTCTGTCCCGTATGGCCATCATCCCCAGAAGACTGGTTAGTTGGGTTACGGGGGATAGTGCAAGATACAGGAACGCCCCGTTCCAGAGGTGACCCTGGGTCTTTTAGTGCCCGGTGTGAAGCACCTAGTACACGGCACCTTGGTTTAATGTTTCATGCGAAAGACGAGTTAGTAGGTTAGGGTGTAGTTGGGGCTCGAACCAGCGACCCCTGGGTTGTGAAGCAAGTGCGTTACCACTAGACCACGGATCCGCCACGATCAGTTTCTGTACTGTGCCAGTGGTGAGGCCGTCATGGCAGTCTTGAGTAATAACCGCTTGAGCTTATCTGGGTTCTTTGCTTTTCATATGCCTCACTTCATCCAGTGGAGATATTCAGGTCCTCTTGTTTTCAATAGTTTCAGTAACAATACAAGTGGTGTCCAGGATATACATGTTCACTTTTTTCCAGCTAAAATGATTCATATATTTAATGCACCTAATGAAATAGGGGTTTTAAAAAGTAATGAATTAAATATGCATCGTTGTTAATCATGTTTCCACTATTCTTAAATTCCCAATATGTTGATGACTTCTAGACTTGTCCATGCTGTGAAAAAATGCTGATATTACTGTTTAGTCATATGTGAAATATGTAAAATGTTATTGCCTTAAATGAAAAACAAAACACATTTTCATGATTAAAGATTTCTTTTATGTTTGGTCTACTTAGGATGTGTTCATGCTATGAAATAAATTGCTGATGTTACTGAATAATTTGTCATCAACTGTTGTCAATTGGTGATGCAGGAATATGCCTGTGAAAGAACCAAAACACCGCGGCAAGAAGCTCCCCAAGTCAAAGAAAAACAGCAATAATGATGTGTAAGGAATATTTTAATGTTATTATTATCTAATCTGACAAGTATTTTATTTAGCATTGATGTATTTATATTTCGTATATATTTTAGGATTTAGGATTGGGAGAGGTACATGGTGCTCTTCAAAATGACAGGGGGGATGCTGATACATGGCATAAAATTCAAAGCACTTATAAGAGAGATTTTTAGACAAATTATTTTAAATTTTGAAAACAAGTTAAACAAACCTGTGTCTAGTAGCTCAGAGCGCTGTCAAGGGAACCAGAAGCTATCAAGTGTGTTATAGTGTCATTTGTTACAGTCCTTGGCAATAAAATAGATGGTGTTATAGTGTCATTTGTTACAGTCCTTGGCAATAAAATAGATGGTGTTATAGTGTCATTTGTTAAAATCTTTAGTTAACGTGTGTTGGTGTGATTTGTTAAAATCGTTCCCTATTAATTGTTTGGTTGTAATTTGTCAGTTTGTTTGGTTGTCATTTGTAATTTTTAATGTTGGATTCTGTAGGTACGAGCCAAACCCAGGTGGTATTTGTAGAGATTTCCGTCTCAAGGTGGACCCGAGTATACCGGTGATTATTACCAATGCTGCCGGTGACACCGCCATTATTGTAGGCGGAGATATGGAACCCTCATGTGCAGTGAACGAGGCGGGGGATAGGGCAATGCCCGACAAGTCCTCCTCAGTAGATGAACTTGTACAAGACTACACTGAACATGTAATCTTGAGGTGTTTTTGTTGTTTTTTTTAGAGATTTGATGATGTTTCTGAAAAATCTACGGTTTGAGAAAGCATTAAAAAAAAATCCAATTTCTAAATCCAGATTTTCTTGGGCCTGCATTGGTTACTAGTATCATCATTTTTTATCCAGGAACATGACGATACAAGAACCTAAGCATCGAGGCAGGAAGTCCTCATAACCAAGTATAAAACCAATAAATATTTGTATGTGTAGGAAAGTGGCATCACTTTTTAAAGGGGGGTGGTAAACTATATTCCATGTTGTTTTTCTGTTTATCAGTACATCACTGCATTTCAGGTGATTCAGACGGCAATGAATATGGCTATCAACGATGGTTTGTCAGAGTCTGTCATAATGGAAGTGATTGAGGATGTCACATCTGTTACCAAGGCAACGCCAAGAAAACAGATCCAGCCTACGAAAGTTGATCTCACCCGGACCCCACGTTCACGTCCAGAACAGCTTGCAATTGGTTTCAACTACAACAGTGAAGTGGTCGCTAAGGAATCGCCGAAGACGCCGTTTGGAGAAATATACCAGCCTATAGATGCAACAAATTCTCGTGAGGATCAATTGGCAGTGGGATTCAGTTTCCATGCTGACCAGCTTGTTAAAGATGCTCCAAGGACGGACACGGGTGATGTCATAATACCTGGGGTTATTCTCACCCCTGGGAAACGCACGCGCGATCAGTTGGCGGTCGGTTTCAGTTACCATGCCAGTGAACTGGCCAAGGACATTTCGGACGATGCTGATCAAGGTGAGGTGAAAGAGAATGAAAACTCCAGTAAAGAGTGTGTTCCCGATATTGAAACAACCGAGCAGAATCAACATGGCGAGGAAACAAAGAAAGGAAGAAAATTGTTTCATGAAACCTATGCCATTGGATTTAGCTACAATTCAGATTTGGCAATGAAGCAGCCATTTGCTGAGATAAACGGTAACATGGACAGCCAGTTTGCCTCAAGCTTGGCCCACGATGCAGCCTTAGACGAGGATCGTAATGTAGCCGATATCGAGAGTGAGTTACCTCCCAATGTGCGTCTGCCAGCAGGAAGTGTTTGGTAGGTTTGACGAGGTTAACCTGTATCACATGCATTGTATATACTAAGACTTCAGAAAAAAAGCAATTATATTTAACGTTACCATCAACAAGAAGTGTATTTGAATTTCTAATAGGCTGGAGTGGAATTCAGTTCTGTTATAATTGTTTTAAAAGTTGATTTGAAGTCTTTGTAGGGTAGTGTTATTTGTCTCATCTGAATGACTTGTTTTGCTATGTTCTTGTTAATCAGTATTATTGTAGTGGGTCTGTGTTGTTTGGTTGTTTGATATTGTATTACTGTACATCACAATGTATTACTAGTATGTTAATAGTTAGGGAAAGATCTAGGATCATAAAAGGTACAGGGCGCTGCTAAAAAGGAGCAGGGTGGAAATCTGGACCAGTCTGTTGACATTTTCTAATAATTCACTAAATATAGTGTATTTATTAGTCTAATGCTTGTAAGCATAGTCTATTCATTTGTCATTGAATATTTGCAAAAATATGTTAAACTTTAACAGATATTGAACATTTCTGTGTTGACCAGCTCAGAGGGGCAGCAGGGGGGAACCAAAAAGGAGCAGGGTGCAGCACCCTGCTATTTTGCTCTAGATCTTTCCCTAATAGTAGTCTTTATGTTTCATCATCTGATAAAGATAATTATTATGTGATATATTTGAAGAAAAATCTTGTCGTTTTGATAATTATTTTAATAACAATCTTCTTGATTTGTGATCTATCAATATCGAAACACATTAAATAAAGTTATCAAGTAAACAGTGTACAATAGGTTAGGAAAAACTGACATCTTAAAATATGGAAATAGGAAATTTTCACCTACAGGTGTATTTGGGGTTACTAGATTCACCAAAATCGGCCTGAACACCTAAATCGGGCCGAAATCAACAGAATCACCGAAATCAGCATATTTTCAAGAAACCAATAAGTTATTCATTTAGACATAGTAGAATTACTTTAAATTAAATCCATATATGCTTAAAAACATACTTGATATGCTACGGATCGGATTCTCGTTTGCAATACAAACTTTGAGTAATCACATTATGGTTGAGTTATGCGCCCTCTGAACTATGCAATCGCTTACATCAAAAATCAATACCGAGACAGACGCTGACCGTCTGTTGGTAAAATGTGCGTATTACATTTAAATAGTTATTATACTGTTATATTTATTTTTAATTAAACATTACTACGAAAAATCGGTGTATTTCAATATGCAATAACAATATAAAATATTTAAGATGCTGTCAAGGGTAAATGTAAAAGTGCATCGCGCCTACTTTGCAAACTTGTATTTTCAAAATTAGCGTCATCTTGCAAAATTTATCAATATATATTTTTTTAATGTTTCACTATTAAAGTCAATATGTTCATGTGCAACAAATATTATGACAGTTTGCCTGCAATTTGATTAATTTTGATTTAGGTATTGGTCGATTTCGGTGATTCGGTCGATTTCGGTTTTGGGGCCGATTTCAGTGAGTCTAGTAACTGGTGTATTTGTTTATAACCTCATAGTGTTATTTTTTTGTATGTCATTGTATTATGTTAGTGACTTTCATCAGTACATTTATCATTATTTAAATGCTGTTGATAATATCTTAATTTTCATAGCCCTTAAAGAGGGACTGTGTACGATTTTGTACAAAAATTAAACCATCCATTGATTCTAATGATGTTAGTATATTTTAATATAATGTTATAATAAATGTTGAGAATAACCTTTGTTCAGAAAAGAGTTTTCAGAGAGAAATTTAAAAATAACAATACGTCGCTGCGCAGCAAACTATACATGTATGTAGCGTGTTGCAGAGTAGGTGTGTAGACGAGTCAGATTGATTGATGACGCTTGCGTATTCCTTATTATCTCATTCAAAACCGAATGTAGCCATTGCTGTAGGATAAACAGGTCTGTATTTACAGAAAATAATATATATGCATTTTTTGATAAGAGAAATAGTTTTTGTCGATGTTGACGTTTATGTTATATAAAACGTTTTTTTGTTAGTGGGTAACGAAAGACGCATGAAATAAATCTATAAAAATCAGTCCCTCAATAGGGATTTCTAAGCAATAGCTTATTACTCTCAGTACTGTTGAATAAAATTCAAACACAAGTGAAAATGTGGGTGAGTGCATTTCAATTTATTTTTACATAAAAGATCATAAACCATATGTCCTTTTCTATTTCAAGATTTTTTTTCTCCAAAAAACTGATTTCTCTGAACTTGCAACTAAGATTTGCCATATCTTAATAATTTTTGTTTGGATTGCACCCATGTTTAGGCTCATACACAACTTGTACAGATTATAAAGGATGAGCAAACTGTGTAGGCTTGTAAAAGGTAGTAAGGTGGAAAGTACCACAATAAACCTGAACAAAGGAGAGTTAGTATTATTATTGTCATTGAATGGCGATTTTAAAGAAATTTACTTTTTTTTCGTCTTCTGTTTCACTTATATTTTGTCAGTTTCCAAATATTGACCTTAATCAAACACTTTCGCCATTACGTCTCTCTGTCACGCGTGTGTTCATTGTGTTTTACGTTTACATGCATGTCTTGTATTCAGTTTAGTATACTAGTATTATATAGCAGAAAGCCAAATTTATGCATAACATGTCATGTAAATACATGAAGAGGGTTTGTTGTTCTTAGCGGTGTGAGTACCGGTAAATTGTTACAGTGTATGTGAAACAGTAGTGCAGTTTGTAAAAATGGGTAGACTTGGTTGTTGTTGACATTTTTTTATGATAACAAAACATTATGTTTTAAGACTGAAGTACGAAAAAAATAACTGAAAGATTAGGATCTGAAGGCATAATTTGTTAGATGGGAAATTTGTCATTTGCAAAGAAACAGATTATCATTAAGAATAAGGTCATGGTCAAAATGAAAATAAAACGTACTGAACTGAATAATGACACTACCTCTACATTGAACATTTTGTCTTTTTACATGTGTATGATCTCAATACCTTTATGAAGATCACAGAATATGTGGCCTTTCCATTCTTTTTTAGTTCAAACCAAACATTTAACATGTTTTATGTACAGGTTATGCACCTATCAATGTTTTCCCCCAGGGGGGGAGCGGGGGGCATGTACGCGGGAATTTGACACGCCAAATGATTCTGGGTCCCGGAGAAATAGACTTAGGTCGGATTTTAGATCCCGGTAATATACGGCCCCAGGCCATTTGATAGATATATAGCATCTCCCACTGAGGGGATTTAGACAAATATACTTTACTCTAGGGTGCGGAATTAGACCCCAAAAAATAACATTTGTCAAATTCCCCTAGGTCTGCCCGCCGCTATTGATAAGTGCAATATATGTTCACAATAATACCACAGTAGTCAAAGAATAGTCGCGTAAGAATTGATATGTGATGTAAAAATATTGTACTAGAGTTTCAAATTTACTAGAATGTATGGTTGTTTTCAACAACGAACCTTGGCAATTATATAAATGTTACATTTTTGAAATTCAACTGTTGGCTTTTCTTGTGAACTGATGGTTTTTCTAGTCTAAATATTTGTTTCATTGGTTTGGTATATACTAACGATGATCAAATGCCATAAACCTACGTGTATATGGGGTAATTGATCTTAATTCTTAGTAAGTGATTTATATCTACATTACGGCCTATAAATCATTCGGTAAATTGATCTTTATTTTTCATCGTCTGAAATCTTGTTAAAGAAGAAAGTGTTTCCATCATGTGTTCCTATGTTGAAATGTATATTATTGTTTCTGATTTTGTTAAGCAATAAATGAACAATTACAACTTTGGTATCCTTTATCCCATGTATTCTGTAATCAGGGAATAACAACACAACAAAACAAAATATTTGAAAATATCTCCAGTGCGAAGTTTAAGTCTTTAATTCATGACTTCAATAACGGAATAGACGAGCACATCCACAAAACAATTAATTGAATAACACGCATCTTGAAACTGCTGGATTTAAGTTATAAACAATGTCCCTCAAAGAGCATCAAACATTGGTAGCATGAGCTTTCAACAATTGTACAACAATTTAAAATGCAAAATGTGTTTTCAAATGTATTATACATTCGTGTATAACGAACAATATTAAAATGCCTTCAAGCAATCACCTGGTATTTTGAAAATAACTAATCTCATATTGCTGTTTTACAGTGAGTGCAAAACACATGGTCTAGGGTGCAGAAATTGATTTATTTTTATCATGGTTGTTTTGATATTGAAGTATTCTTTGGAATATATATATATATACAGTACGTGTCACGCGAAACCAGCAGAATTCGCGCTGTCGTGACGAGCCTTCGATAAATATTCGCGAAGCGACGTCACGAAAGCTCGCGACGATTTGCGAAATATAGCGGGCGGCCCCAGCGCGAGATTTCGCGACGAATGTCACAAATTTTTTTCGCGTTCGCGGCGATTTTACAGTCAAATGTGCATCTGCTCTTTAAAAATTAAGAGTTGTACACTTTTTACGGTCTTTTCGCAACATTCTACATTGTGTGTCGCAGTGTATGTTAAATGTAGATATATTAATTTTGTATTCTTCATATTACGGTTAATTAATACATAATTATATAGATCTAATAAAGCACTCTTATTTGACAGTATTAATCAAAGAAAACTGAAAACGCATATAAAAGTAACAATGAATTTATATAGTGTGTATATACGTTTAAGTTTACATTTACAATTCGAACAATAATCATTATGATTAACTTAAAATCATAAATCACTGATTGTTCTTTTGTTCAATACAAATAATCACCCCTTAAACGTCTATGCCACATTTCACTAATTCGCTTAATTTGAATTTGATGTCACTTTTACAATAATATCAACTGATGTCAATTTAAATGATTTATTATTTAATCGTTAATTAATTGTTTCGATTGTTATGTGAATGTGTATACGGGGTTCTTGTGATGATTATAAAAACGCATTATAATCTTATTCTTTATGGGCGCGATTATTTCAAACATTCCTTCTTTTAGAATACCCATTCAAATTATTTGTTTACATGTTCTTATATGTCATCCTCACCCGTGCACCAGCATATTCAATTTGATCGTTTTTTATAATCATCATAAAGATGCAAATCACCGACGTTTTGACACGATATTTTATAAAAAAAATCATGTACGTGAGTTGTATTGAAGGTGGTTATAGACACGTAAGTGTCTATAATTATTTGTAACGTATGGTTTCATTGTAACATATATTTATAAAATCTACGTATTGTTTACTCATCGGTTAACAAAATAAATGTAAATACACATGTATATCAAACGAAAACCATCAAAACGGTTATTGTAGCCTCTTCTAAATGTGGTGCTTGCTAAAGAAAACATAAGTTTTTATGCAGTCTACCGGTTCCCGATGAGGGGTGGGGGTGAGTGCGTGTTGACTAGCTAACTTTCTATGTTGATTTTTGCATAATATTTAATTGCGTCGATTGTTCATGTATAATTGTTCTTCCTTTTTCACTCAATGTGCGCATTTATGTTGTTATCAACGAAGATGGGACAACCTGTAGGTCATATTCATATATAAACACAACACATACAACATGTTGAAAGCCCTATACATGTACATTTTGAAACAGAACAAAATACAAGACAAAATCCAAGACTGATCATGTACTTGAAGTAATAAAACAATAAGGGTTTCAAACAGAAACAACATACAAATAAACGAAGCATAAATTAAATAATGGACACGACGTTTTAGAACAATCTAATAAATAGCATGCCGCGAAAATAATAAACGGAACATATTTAAAAACAACAAACACACCTTATCATATACCCATTTCGAAATTTTACACGAACAAATTTACGTATATTTTGAATGCTGTTTTTTCATGTATACAATAAAAAGTGTATTTCTTTAATATTTTAAATCTTCTGCAACAACAAATGTAACATCTTAATTTGAATGATTTTGTAACACGAAGTTTTCTAACACGAATTATTTATTCACCGCTAAGTGAAAATATTGCGTACAGGTGTGCATTTTACTAATTATTTTCTCGTCACGATTCGTGGCGGGACAAAATTATTCGCCACGAAAGTTCGCGAACAAGCGCGAATTTTCGTCGCGAAAATGAGCGAAATTTCGTGACATCGCGAACGAGCGATCTGCGCTTCGCGATCAAATCGGCTTGTCGCATTTGTGGGTTTCGCGTGGCACGTACTGGATATATATTGTTTTATCGCATACTTCAAAATCATGTCAACAACCTACGAAATCCTGTACGATTTCAACCAAATACCTTCTGGACTGCATGCAAAATATGCATGAACTTTTTAATCTCTTCATTTATTCTTGCAACAACCACTGTCAACAATGACCATATTTCCTCCAAGGTTTTTGCTAGAGAGGTGCAAAAATGTTCAGCTATACTTCATTGTATCATTCCAAAAAAACAACATAATACTATGAACTTATAACATCACCCGGTCGGCTATACTTCATTGTAACGTTTCAAGGAGAGACGAGGAACAATGTTCATAGACAGCAACTCTTGGAACAGCAGTTTACACGCATATGGCATCTTCAATGTGGACACGTGCTTTGAAGACTTGCAGTACTGACACCTGGAAAAGGATACAAGGAAATGTTGTTGTTGTTTTTTTCGGGGGGAGGGGGGGATTTTTCGCCGTATTCAACAGGATTTCAGTCATATAATGGCGGTCAGTAAACCTACTCACACTTTTCCTGGGTAAGCTGATTTACCAGTACTAAGTGCACATACTTATGCCAGTAACTGACAACTGCCCTACTTGAATCAGAGGTAGGGGGGGAATGGCCGTAGAAATAATTGCATGACCAATCCCCACACAAGTTATGTGGCCGGGCTGGGAATCGAAGCCACGATCCTCGGATTTGTAGTCCAGCGCTCTACCAACTGAGCTAGCCGGCCTGGCGCATACAAGGACAAAGATTACAAATAAAACAATATGGTTCTATGTTTTTGGAGTGGACATGGTAGGTTATTACATGAATCTGCAGATGCCAGCATGAAACAACAACAAACATGCGTTGCTTAAAGTTTTACATAATCTGAACTAGATCCATTTCTAATGAACACAAAACTAACAACAAAAACATGTTGCTTAAAGTTGTACATAATCTGAACTAGATCCATTTCTCATGAACACAAAACTACAACAAAAACGTGTTGCTTAAAGTTGTACACAATCTGAACTAGATTCATTTCTCATGAACACAAAACTAACAACAAAAACATGTGTTGCTTAAAGTTGTACATAATCTGAACTAGATCCATTTCTCATGAACACAAAACTAACAACAAAAACGTGTGTTGCTTAAAGGTTTACATAATCTGAACTAGATCCATTTCTTATGAACACAAAACTAACCACAAAAACATGTTGCTTAAAGGTTTACATAATCTGAACTAGATCCATTTCTCATGAACACAAAACTAACAACAAAAACATGAGTTGCTTAAAGGTTTACATAATCTGAACTAGATCCATTTCTTATGAACACAAAACTAACAACAAACACATGTTGCTTAAAGTTGTACATAATCTGAACTGGATCCATTTCTCATGAACACAAAACTAACAACAAAAACATGTGTTGCTTAAAGGTTTACATAATATGAACTAGATCCATTTCTTATGAACACAAAACTAACAACAAAAACATGTTGCTTAAAGGTTTACATAATCTGAACTAGATCCATTTCTTATGAACACAAAACTAACCACAAAAACATGTTGCTTAAAGGTTTACATAATCTGAACTAGATCCATTTCTCATGAACACAAAACTAACAACAAAAACATGAGTTGCTTAAAGGTTTACATAATCTGAACTAGATCCATTTCTTATGAACACAAAACTAACAACAAAAACATGTTGCTTAAAGGTTTACATAATCTGAACTAGATCCATTTCTCATGAACACAAAACTAACAACAAAAACATGAGTTGCTTAAAGGTTTACATAATCTGAACTAGATCCATTTCTTATGAACACAAAACTAACAACAAAAACATGTTGCTTAAAGGTTTACATAATCTGAACTAGATCCATTTCTAATGAACACAAAACTAACAACAAAAACATGTTGCTTAAAGTTGTACATAATCTGAACTAGATCCATTTCTCATGAACACAAAACTAACAACAAAAACATGTGTTGCTTAAAGGTTTACATAATCTGAACTAGATCCATTTCTTATGAACACAAAACTAACAACAAAAACATGTTGCTTAAAGGTTTACATAATCTGAACCAGATCCATTTCTCATGAACACAAAACTAACAACAAAAACATGTTGCTTAAAGTTGTACATAATCTGAACTAGATCCATTTCTCATGAACACAAAACTAACAACAAAAACATGTGTTGCTTAAAGGTTTACATAATCTGAACTAGATCCATTTCTAATGAACACAAAACTAACAACAAAAACATGTTGCTTAAAGTTGTACATAATCTGAACTAGATCCATTTCTCATGAACACAAAACTAACAACAGAAACATGTTGCTTAAAGGTTTACATAATCTGAACTAGATCCATTTCTTATGAACACAAAACTAACAACAAAAACATGTTGCTTAAAGTTGTACATAATCTGAACTAGATCCATTTCTCATGAACACAAAACTAACAACAAAAACATGTGTTGCTTAAAGGTTTACATAATCTGAACTAGATCCATTTCTTATGAACACAAAACTAACAACAAAAACATGTTGCTTAAAGGTTTACATAATCTGAACCAGATCCATTTCTCATGAACACAAAACTAACAACAAAAACATGTTGCTTAAAGTTGTACATAATCTGAACTAGATCCATTTCTCATGAACACAAAACTAACAACAAAAACATGTTGCTTAAAGTTGTACATAATCTGAACTAGATCCATTTCTCATGAACACAAAACTAACAACAAAAACATGTTGCTTAAAGGTTTACATAATCTGAACTAGATCCATTTATTATGAACACAAAACTAACAACAAAAACATGTTGCTTAAAGTTGTACATAATCTGAACTAGATCCATTTCTCATGAACACAAAACTAACAACAAAAACATGTGTTGCTTAAAGGTTTACATAATCTGAACTAGATCCATTTCTTATGAACACAAAACTAACAACAAAAACATGTTGCTTAAAGGTTTACATAATCTGAACTAGATCCATTTCTCAAGATTCTTGAAGAATAATGAATTATGCTGGGCTTTTACATGTATCTGCAAATGAACACGAAATCAACAACAAAAACATGTGTTGCTTAAAGGTTTACATAATCTGAACTAGATCCATTTCTCAAGATTCTTGAAGAATAATGAATTATGCTGGGCTTTTACATGTATCTGCAAATGAACACAAAACTAACAACAAAAACATGTGTTGCTCACAGTTTAGCAGATAAAGAGCACAACAGTATTGTAATATTGATCTTGTGAAGAAGATGGCACTTTTTATAAGGATTTCTACAATTAATTGATCTTAGCAGACCTAGTAACTTACAAAATGATCAATTTTTTAAGAAACCTTGTGTGAAAAATCTGTCAAAAATGTCAAAAGAATAAAGAAGATTGTAACAATATCTCTACAAGGACACGACACATACCACCCGAGGTATCCCAGAAGGCCGCACTGCTCGCAGACGTCGACCTCGAACGCATCACTGGAGATCATCAGCCGCTCCAGTAACAACATGCTGTCGAGAGAACACACATCAGGGTCTTTAAAATATTGACTGTGTCACAGATAGCAAGTACCGCTGGACTTCGTTATGTCAAAGTTGCCGGGAAGTATTATCCATTTTGACATATCAGGAACTTCGACTTAAACCAGTTTGCGATAACAAAGTTTCACTGTATTAAAGAGTGTTATCGCATGAATAAAATGTTGCAAAGTTTGTACATTCATTGAAAACTGATAGAAATCAGATTCTCGTACAGGAATAAAACTGAGGCCATTCGCAAGAGGATGTATTACAGGAACAAAAGTTCAGCTACACTTTAGCCTTACATTAGGGTTGCTTTGATGCTTTATTACATATTTTAGTACAATGACAAGAGATACAGGCAACAGCTTCCCATGCCATTAAATACCGGTACATTATTGACAATAGATACTGATTTCAAAATCTGGATCAACAGTAGATCAACTATTAGTGACAGTTTTATTCAAAACCACACATAACATTATCACTACATGTATTATGACAATCATCAAATTCACATACATCTTGTTAACCACAAACATATATACATCATAATCATCACAATAATCATCAAAGTCATTATCATAACAATCAGTATCAACATACCAACCAATCATAACTACAAGAACAATTACCACTTTCACAATCATCGTATTCCTCAACAACAAGTGCTGTCACTATCAGGTGACATATGCCCCCGAATGCACTATCAGTAAGTGCGACCTTTGACACCAAAATGAGTCTTTGTAAATAAAAGTGAACGAAATATGTAAACTTTAAGTCACTTCACTGACTTCAGTCAAAATGGCTGCTCTGGTAAAACTTATGAAAACCTTAAACCAAAATTTCTTAGTTAAAAAAGGGGCATAAATCTGTCAAACAAGACACTGTGTTCAATAAACTGTGCTGGACAGTCCATTTTAAGTCCAAATTAGGTCAATGTCAAAGTATGGCTGGGTGATATGGGTGGATTGGAACAATCATAAGTAACAACTGTGTAAAGTTTTTAGTACGCAGTGTTGGTGCGAAACGGTAAAATATAGTTAACCAAGAAATAGCCAAATGAATTATTAAGTTCAAATTAGGTCAAGGTCAAGGTCAAATGTAGGCTGGGTAATATGGGTGGATTGGTGATAGTCATCAATAACAACTGTGTAAGTATCGAAGTGTTGTAGTCAGAAACGGTGAAATCTAGTTAACCAAGAAACAGCCCATTTGAATTATTCAAAGTGCAAATTAGGTCAAGGTCAAAGTGAGGTTGGGTGATATGGGTGAAATCGGGATGGTCATAAGCAACAACTGTGTACGTATCCAAGTGTTGTAGTAAGCGGTATTGGTGCTAGACGAAACGGTAACATTTACTTCACCTTGTCACGGACTGAAGGACGGACGGAAGGACAGGACAATCACTATATGCTTCTCGCATCAAGATGCCGGGGGCATAAAAACAAAACAGAGTTATTGGGGCTGCTTTACCTGATGGAGGCATTGATAGTTAAGAAGTATTTCAAGTTTCAAGTAAATACCTTTGATAGTATTCAAAATATTGGACTTTATGAAAAACTTTAACCAAAATGTCTAAGTAAAAAAAGGGGCAATAGTCTGTGAAAATAAAAAACAGTTATGGGGGTTGCTTTCCCTGGTGGACACATTGATAGTAAAGAAGTATTTCAAGTTTCAAGTACGGTAAATACCTTGGATAGTATTTAAGAAATTGGACTTTATAACAAACTTTAACCTTGGCCGGACGGACTAACGAATGGATAGACGAACGCACGGATGGTTCAATTTTAATATGACCTTCTTTGGGGCCATTAAAGTAAACTACTGGCAAGTTTAGCCAAAGTTACATTATCATGTCGAAATCCTAGATAAATTTGGCATTTTATAGGGCTTAATGAAGAAATTGTTGAAGCCCAATGAAAATTTATTTAGCCAACTGGATCAATTTGTAGCCATAGGTTAATTTGGGCAACGGAAGAGTAAGCCATGAGTTCTATTCCAATACAGAACACCAACCTGGCTCCGTAGCCAATGAGACAGTCGCGTTCCATTTCCCCTAGCCTCAGACCACCGTCACGGGATCGACCCTCAGTGGGTTGCCGCGTCAACACGGCACGAGGACCTTTCGCTCTGGCATGCATCTTGTCAAGAACCATGTGCTTCAGCTTCTGGTAGTAGATTGGACCGTAGTAGATGTAGGCGGAGAGAGGTTCCCTAGAGCAGACAGACAAGATTATGGTGAATGCTTTTGTGAACACACAAATCAGTTTTAAATGCCCATTAGGATATTATAATGTGTACTAAATTAAAAAAAAATAGCTCTAAACTTACCGATTTACCATTTTTATAAGAAGAAAGTTAAAAATCACCAAATTTTCATTGCTTTACTTACTGTAATTAGAAAATGAAAGTAAAACAGATATGTAAATAGATATTGACAATCACACCATATATAGAGAATAGGTTGTAATTTGTCGCAAATAGGATGCTTCAGTGATGTGTCTCTGTTTTTGGTGGATAATTGAGAGAGCATATCCAAACTAAATACAAATTGTTCTGTAAGAACATCAATATATTACATTTTTAACGACAATCAAGAAATTAACTTCTGCATTACAGAATGGGTATTGAACATGCCCATGTTAGCTAGGTTATATCGGAAATTCCTTGATGAATGACAATTTCATACGTTATACCTTTTATACTAATTTCGTTGTTAATATTGTTATTTTAATTAATTAGGGTTACTGTTTGTAATACATGTGGACAGGATGTGACATAATTTAATAACATATACTAGTACATACATTGAAAACAAAGTAGCATTTGCCCCATAAAGACGAACTTACCCAGTGATTCCAGACGTGACGTAATCCTTTCCCAGATAGTTGAAGCCATGCCGTATTAAGTCTTCTGACAGATCCAAAACCTTGTCACCACCAAACGCTGAAATAGCAAACAAAGGCTGGATAACTGCAGGAGGTACAGCAATTCACAATATGATGTTATTGGTTATCAAAGCTCATATTTTCTTTTGAACAATCTTTGCGTTTATTTAAAAACAACAAAACAACAAAAACAATGAAAAATAACCAAATTTTACTGAAACAAAAATGTGCCACATCAATCCACACATCTGAACTAAATATATCAAAACAAGAAACCAAAAGGTGATCATACCTGTCCCATAATGAAATTTCCCATCTAGCACCCCTGCCTTACTTCCAAGCAGTTCCATCAGTTTACCCACGGTCATACGCGAGGGATAGCCGTGGGGGTTCATTATCTGTCACAGAGATATGCTCCAATTTAAAAAGTTCTAATTATATTATATCAAAACTCATAGTTGTTTACTTACTGGCATCTAAACAATAAATTTTACAAAATAAATTCATTTCATCATGTGTCAATATGAAAAATAGACTTCCAGTTTGTGGTCTCTTACATGAATAAAATATTTTTATTTTTTATATTTTATGCATGTCTTTATTACAAAATGTCACAGTCAATATTCATGGAATAATTACGGGAACTAAGTTAAGCATAATTTAATGAGTTAATTAATTAATAGACTTACCACATCTGGACATATTCCCTAAAACACACAAAAATATAATTATATACAAATACTGTAACCACTTATCACATTACAAATGACTCTGATTTTTCTATATTCTTTATGAGTTCTGCCTTTAGAAAGGATTTCTAATTTCAGAAGCATTGCACGAGAAAACACATCTTGAACACATCTTGAAAGGTTAGCAAAAAAAGAATGTGAAGATAATCACACAAAATCAATTAATATACGTCAGCAATAAATGGGAAATAAGCTGCCAGGAAGGAGAAATAATTAATATACTTCAGCAATTAATGGGAACTAATCTGCCAGGAGGGAGAAATAATGAATATGCTTCAACAATTAATGGGAAATAAGCTGCCAGGAAGGAGAAATAATTAATATACTTCAGCAATTAATGGGAACTAATCTGCCAGGAGGGAGAAATAATGAATATGCTTCAACAATTAATGGGAAATCAGCTGCCAGGAAGGAGAAATAATTAATATACTTCAGCAATTAATGGGAACTAATCTGCCAGGAGGGAGAAATAATTAATATACTTCAGCAATTAATGGGAAATAAGCTGCTAGGAAGGAGAAATAATTAATATACTTCAGCAATTAATGGGAACTAATCTGCCAGGAGGGAGAAATAATTAATATACTTCAGCAATTAATGGGAAATAAGCTGCCAGGAGAGAGAAAAAATAAATGTACTTCAGCAATTAATGGGAAATAATCTGCCAGGAGGGAGAAATAATTAATATACTTCAGCAATTAATGGGAAATAAGCTGCCAGGAGGGAAAAATAATAAATATACTTCAGCAATTCATGGGAAATAAGCTGCCAGGAGGGAGAAATGTATGCATGTTTCAGGTTAAATAATATACCGGTACTTAATAATATCTTACCAAGTCTGAAAATGGCATGTTTCAAGTTAAATGATATACTGGTACTTAATAATATCTTACCAAGTCTGAAAATGGTATGTTTTAGGTTAAATGATATACTGGTACTTAATAATATCTTACAAAGTCTGAAAATGGCATGTTTCAGGTTAAATGATATACTGGTACTTAATAATATCTTACCAAGTCTGAAAATGGCATGTTTCAGGTTAAATGATATACTGGTACTTAATAATATCTTACAAAGTCTGAAAATGGCATGTTTCAGGTTAAATGATATACTGGTACTTAATAATATCTTACCAAGTCTGAAAATGGCATGTCTGCTTGAGGGACTATAAGGCCACAGACTCTGTGAAAAGAAGCAAATTGCCAGTATAGGTCAACTAAAGTGAAATACAGGATTGTATAGGTCAAATAAACTGAAATAACAGGATTGTATAGGTCAAATAAACTGAAATAACAGGATTGTATAGGTCAAATACACTGAAATAACAGGATTTCGATTGTATGAGAAATCCCATTAATGGTGAAATTATGTTGATACTGGGTTTAAGATGGCGATAGTTAATATCCTGAAAGACTGCTGAATGACATGAAATTTGTACCATTTCCGAAACCAAAGACATATTATGAGAAGTGTCTAAGATGAATCCAAATGTGTTGCTGTCATAAAATCGCAAACATAACATTGAAATTGACCATACAACAAAATTTGATGGACAATGTGTTGAGCCATTTAGAATGCTAGGACTTAATTGTTTGACAGACATGTCTTGTAACATGTATACTGTCAACGGTGTTGGTCGAAGTTGTACTTAAGTAGGCGTGGTTATAAATCCCACAGCGTATTGTCAATTGGTTTAGTCAAGTTTGATGTTGAAAAACAACAGGGTTCACTTAAGTACAGCAGAAATGCTGATAAAAAAAGACAAAAATGTGTCTGAACTATTAAATATAAATATCAGCACTGATATTTTCTCTTTAGAACATAAACTCCTAATAAGAAATTTATCACTACAAAATGGTGTCTCTAACGGCTTATAGTCTGCAATCCAAATGTTTTGAGTTCAAAACTTTATACAAGGCCTTGATTAAGATCTTAATCAACTTGCTTCAGCTAAAAACGTCAATGAAGTTCAAACAAACCCTTTCTGCCCGTGTCTACTGCTGAACTTGTCCCCGATCTCTGGTCGGCGCGTCTGACGCAGGAGAATCTTAACGAGGAAGGGCTCTTCAGAATTGGAGGTGATCATCACCTTCTCGATGTAGGAAGGAACTGGTCCCTTGTATCTGAGAAAGTCATGTGATACCAAGTTATAAACATTACCTACAATTGAAGGAACAACGTTGGTGTTTTTTTCACATTAACAGTTCTGTCTCGCATTTCTGGAAAGCAGTTAAAACTTTGACAGACATTCAGTCAGACAACTGCTAAAAGTTTGCCCAGTACATAAGAACAGGTCTTGAAATATTTATTTGTATCACTTCAGTATCACTACGTACGATATAGGGACTTCTCGATAGTCCGTCAGTTTCTCTGCGTCAGCCGAAGACTGCAGGGGACTGTTGGTCATCGTGGGCATCCACTTGTTGATGAACACCTGCTTGTTCTCAATCATCTCACCTGTAATCACAGGTAGGCAAAGCTTCAAAAAGCTGCTCTTCAATTACTCACACCAAGTACCAGCTAATAAATCAAATACTGATTTATCATTCATTTATCTTTCGCTTGTTGAAATAATATGATAGATTAACCATTGGGCAAGACATTATGCTTTTTTGCCATTATATTTATCAATCTACCAACTGAGTAGCAATTGGCATATCAATTGGTGCATACTGATAACTGAAATTAAGATAACACATACCTCTTAAGACATGCATGGCTAACAATTACTAATACATTCTAAATGAAATTAACTTTAACTTACAATACCTTTACCTTTAATTACAAATTCTATAACAATTACAACTCGTGATACTAAAATTTATATCATTGAAGTCCATGTGATTTATTTAGCATATTGTTTATCTCTCCCAACTGGAATTTCAGCCTACTGGAAATGATTTGTGACCCTTTCATTTTCAAAGCTCATGTAAATACATTTACATGTAACATGAATAAGTTCCAGATACTTGATCTGACCCTCTTACATTGCAAGTTTATTGCAACTGAATTTTTATATGCACTGAACACAAGTTATAATGCAATAAAGGGAAATAAATGGAAATTGATGTTTTTCTTTATAAGAATTTCAGCTTGAAATGTCAGCTAGGATTATATGAATTATACGAGCATGTGTTCATACCAAAATTTTGGAAACAATTCAAAAAGAATTTTGTGTTTACCATGGCACAGCTAAAATTCGTATAAATATAGAAAATACAACTAGAATTGTCACATGCATGACTGAAATACCCCCACAATATGGCCTTGTCACAAAACTATGGCATCCATTCGAAAGAAATGGAATGAGAGAGAATGCTTTAATTTGTGAATGGTCAACAGTGTATTGGGAAAAATTTAATTTCCATAGGAGCCATAACTCTGTCAACATTTAGTGGTTTGTAACCAAAGTTGAACTTGATCTGTATTTTATTATGTTACACCTATGTACCAAAAATAATTTAAATATGTGTAGCCTTTCATGAGTTATTGTCCATGTTTTTCGAGAATTTAAGTAAAAAAGGGGCCATAACTGTGTGGTTTGTAACCAAAGTCGAACTTGACCTGTATTTTATGATGCTACACATGTGAACCAATATTAATTGAAACATGTCAAGCCATTGTTGAGTTATCGTCAGGAAACCATGTTTTTAGGGAATTTAAGTCAAATAAAGGGCCATAACTCAGTCAAAATTTAGCAGTTTGTAACCAATGTCGAACTTGACCCGTATTTTATGATGATACACATGTATACCAAGAATTATTTGAACTTGTCAAGCCATTCTTGAGTTATCATCCGGAAATCATGTTTCTATGAAATTTTAAGTCGAAAAGGGGCCATAACTCAGTCAAAATTTAGTGGTTTGTAACCAACATCGAACTTGACCTGTATTCTATGATGTTACACATGTTTACCAAAAATTATTTGAATATGTAAAGCTTTTCTTAAGTTATCATCCGGAAACCATGTTTTTAGAGAATTATAAGTCAAAATGGGGCCATAACTCTGTCAAAATTTAGTGGTTTGTAACCAACATCGAACTTGACCTGTATTCAACGATGTTACAAATGTAAACCAAAAATTATTTGAATATGTCAAGCCTTTCTTGAGCTATCATCCAGAAACCAAAAACCAACGGACCAACTTGATTTGTGGGGGTATAAAAATTTCTATTTGGTGTGCTATAAAGTTTGTTAAGTGTATGTTGAAAACTAAGAAGTAAGAAGTTGTATTTTCAGAATGCAAATAATTTATTGAGTACCTGGTGCACAGATCCCGTCAGAGTCCAGCGCAGAATGTCTCCACACGGGTTTGCGAGTCGCGGCATCCACCATGGGTCCCATCACCTTGTCAAACGTCTGGTTGGCATAGCGGCGCAGGGTGGCCTGCTGTTTTCGGTACACCAGACACCGACCAAATCCTACAGTAAAAAGGTTACTTTACTTGATTCAAACTTTGTGTATGGCCTTAAATTTGATACAATGGAAGTAAAGGTAAAATATTCTATGAATTCTATGTTACACTACACATATTGCAATATGGGCATTAGCAGGGTAAGCTTCTGGGTTATTACTTAAAAATACAATGTGTTACAATGACATCTGTACCAATAAAATTATTTTCTTAAACATTGTTACATACATACTAACAAAACCTTTCAGGATATAAAGACCATATAAACATCTCAAAGCACATCCTACTTGAACAATCCAACTCTATACGAAACCGCCTCCAACCATGTTAACTGATTTCCAGGTTTTATCCACTAACATTTAAACGTCTCCCTAGCTAATATTGTTAACGGATTAATTTTTTTTATTCATCAATAATGCAAAATTAATTTGCATATGATGGGCGCTTGTGGAAACATCAATACTACTGGTACGTTTCTGCGGCTAAAGACAAGGTATGCATACTACCTCTGTCTAGCGATGCCTTGTTCAGAATGAGGGCATCCTCTATGTCATAGCCACTGTATGACATCACTGCAACCGTGGCATTCTGTCCGGCAGGGAGCTTGTCAAAGTTTATCAGCTCTATCGTCTGCAATAACACAAGACAAATATTCATGATCACCTTGATAAAATGAATATGTTATCTGTGCTATCTCAAGTTTGTTCGTTTGTTTATTTGGAATTTTCGCCATTTTTAACAGTATTTAAGTCATATAACGGCAGTCAGTTAACCTACTCACACTTTTCCTCGGCAAGTTTAGCCGATCTAGGCAAATAACCAGTTACTGAACAAATAAGGGGTACAGTGTATTAAAATATTACATGTAAGTAAAATATTTTAGAAGTTGCATAAACTGCTTTGCAAATTCCAGCACCATATCAGTCAGTCAGTTGGATTATTCACGAAGTGCTGGAATACTTGCCTTGGACTTGACTAGGGGGGCCTGTGGGTAACACAGCAGGTACATCAGGGTGTCGATACGGTTCCTCTGGTTATAAGCTATAGTGCCTGCAATGATCATTATAATGTTGCAAAGGTATTCTGGGTTATTATTACAATTATTATATGCATATCTACATATTATTTTCATTCCAAGACTATAAGAAACAACAGAGATACACAGTAAGTTCTACTATCCATTGAATTCATTAATTTGCCTGCTTTCCCATAATGCACTGCTAGCATCAAGACTGACCTACCCATAGCCTGCTTGCCCATGGCACACTGCTAGCATCAAGACTGACCTACCGATAGCCTGCTTGCCCATGGCGCACTGATAGCATCAAGACTGACCTACCCATAGCCTGCTTGCCCATGGCACACTGATAGCATCAAGACTGACCTACCCATAGCCTGCATGCCCATGGCTGACTGCTAGCATCAAGACTGACCTACCCATAGCCTGCTTGCCCATGACGCACTGCTAGCTAGCATCAAGACTGACCTACCCATAGCCTGCTTGCCCATGGTGCACTGCTAGCATCAAGACTGACCTACCCATAGCCTGCTTGCCCATAGCGCACTGCTAGCATCAAGACTGACCTACCCATAGCCTGCTTGCCCATGGCGCACTGATAGCATCAAGACTGACCTACCCATAGCCTGCATGCCCATGGCTGACTGCTAGCATCAAGACTGACCTACCCATAGCCTGCTTGCCCATGGCGCACTGATAGCATCAAGACTGACCTACCCATTGCCTGCCTGCCTATGGCGCACTGCTAGCATCAAGACTGACCTACCCATAGCCTGCTTGCCCATGGTGCACTGCTAGCATCAAGACTGACCTACCCATAGCCTGCTTGCCCATGGCGCACTGATAGCATCAAGACTGACCTACCCATAGCCTGCTTGCCCATGGCGCACTGATAGCATCAAGACTGACCTACCCATAGCCTGCTTGCCCATGGCTGACTGCTAGCATCAAGACTGACCTACCCATAGCCTGCTTGCCCATGGTGCACTGCTAACATCAAGACTGACCTACCCATAGCCTGCTTGCCCATGGCGCACTGGTAGGTTAAGCACCAAGACTGACCTACCCATAGCCTGCTTGCCCATGGCGCACTGGTAGCATCAAGACTGACATACCCATAGCCTGCTTGCCCATGGCGCACTGGTAGGTGTTGCGGGGAGACTGGTTGTGGTGGGGGTAGGGGATCAGACCAGCACACACACCCAGGATGGTGAACGGCTCTATCTCCAGGTGGGTTGTGGAGCTGTGTCAAACAATGAAATGCATAATTAGTAAGCTGAAAAGCTGTGCACAGATAATCTTACAGAGATGGCCCATGATTAGAAAGCAATTTGAATATACATGTATATGAAGATAATATGAAAAACTAGATGTGTCACAGACACGGATGCCCACACGACACATTATTGAACACAGACACAGGTCCTGTCGCCAACATTATTGTTTGCCTCCACAAATTTATTTTCCTAATATTCTATAGAAGAGAAAAAGACAAAGGGCCATAGTTCTGCCAAAATAGGTTGAAGACAAAATTCCTTCCTTTACATTCACCTTAACATTAAGTCCTTCAGCTGTGAAAGTTTGAGCGAAATCCGCCAAGCAGTTAAAGAGGAGTTGAGTCCACAACATTTTAGGAAGTATATATTCTAAAGTGGAAAAATGACAAAGGGTCATAATTCACCTACACACTAAGGTTCTTCAGCTGTGAAAGTTTGAGTGAAATCCGCCATAGAGTTGAAGAGAAGAAAATTTGGGGACGTACGGACGTACAAATATAAGGATGGACATACTTATGGACGGACAAGTGCAATGCTTAATGCCTCCATTTTGTGGGGGCATAACAACAGAATAAATGCAATAAACAAACAATGAAAACCATGAGTTCCAAAGAGATATCAGCAGCAAACATCTTCACAGTCACCACTTACGGGGTGATCTCCTTCTCATAGAGAGCAATCAGACAGTCGTTCTCCTCGTTCACGTCTAGATACTCCACCAGGCCCTCTTTCAGGAAGTCCTCAAAGCAGCGGAAGCCCTGGTTGAGCTCCTGGATGTGCTGAGTTGTCACAAGGGGCTTGCATTTTGTTACTATGATGTATGGCCTGAAGAGAATGGAACCAATTTACCAATGCCAATAACAATTGACCGATTAAAACAATTTAAACTCCTCCCAAGCTATCTTTAAAGGATTAATGTCCATTCATTGAAAATCACAAACATTACCATGTGCTCTTTGGAATATCACAAACAAATTCCACATGCTCTTTTGTATGAAATAGTATAACTGCTAAACACGTGATATCCAAGTGCAATGATTGAATAATATTGCAAATTAATTTGAATATGATTGACATTTGTGGAAGCGTCTATTGGTATGGGTGAGGCGTTAAGGTATTTTGCTGATTAATCCTTAATTTACCGTATATCCAGAAATTTTCATGTCATGTAAAATTTGCGGAAATTACGAACAAGAGGGCCATAAGGCCCTAGGTCGCTCACCTGAGGGGCTAAGGAAACCAACTGTTCTAAGCAAGTTACATGAAGATTCGGCTAAAAATGTGGCCTCTAGATTGTTTGCAAGCTAGTTTTTTTCTATTTGGCCTGGTTACCTAGTGTTTTACCACATGTGACCTGGACCGAACTTGTCCGAGATATCACTGCGACAAAAGTTTCATGAAGATTGGGCAACAAATGTAGCCTCTAGAGTGTTCACAAGGTAAATGTTGACGACGAAAGATTCACGACGCACGACAGACAAAACGCAATCACAAAAGCTCACCATGAGCATGTTGTGCTCAGGTGAACTAAAAAGGCAATTGTGCATATTCAATTTTTGCGATGTTTGTGTTTGCAAAGTATTCATCAAGTCTTTTGAACACATATTCATACTTTAATTCTAACACACAAACGGGATATGATGATAAACTTATTTAAATTTGTGAAATCTCAATACTACAAACGTAAATAAGGTTTTAATCGATGTTTTTAAAAGGCTATTCAAACTAGAATTGTCACATGAGTGACGGATATACCCCCACAATAAGGCCTTGTCACAAAACTACGGCATCCATTCGAAAGAAATGGACAGAGAGAGAATGATTTAATTTGTGAATGGTCAACAGTGTATTTGGAAAAATTTATTTTTAATAGGAGCCATAACTCTGTCAGCATTTAGTGGTTTGTAACCAAAGTTGAACTTGATCTGTATTTTATGATGTTACACCTATGTACCAAAAATAATTTTAAAATGTGAAGCCTTTTATGAGTTATTCTCCATGTTTTTCGGGAATTTAAGTCCAAAAGGGGGGCCATAACTGTGTCAAAATTTAGTGGTTTGTAGCCATAGTCTAACTTGACCTCTATTTAATGATGCTACACAAGTGTACCAATAATTATTTAAATATGTCAAGCCATTGTTGAGTTATCGTCAGGAAACCATATTTTTAGGGAATAAAAGTCAAATAAAGAGCCAAAACTCTGTCAAAATTTAGTGGTTTGTAACCAAAGTCGTACTTGACCCGTAATTTTTGATGCTACACATGTATACCAATAATTATTTGAATACATTAAGCCATTCTTGAGTTATCGTCCTGAAATCATGTTTTTAGGGAATTTTAAGTCGAAAAGGTGCCATAACTCTGTCAAAATTTAGTTGTTTGTAACCAACATCGAACTTGACCTGTATTCTATGATGTTACACGTGTACCAAAAATTATTTGAATATGTCAAGCCTTTCTTGAGTTATCATCCGGAAACCATATTTTGAGAGAATATTAAGTCGAAAAGGGGCTATAACTCTGTCAAAATTTAGTGGTTTGTAACCAACATCGAACTTGACCTGTATTATATGATGTTACACATGTGTACCAAAAATTATTTGAATATGTCAAGCCTTTCTTCAGTTATCATCTGGAAACCAAAAACCAACTTCGTTTCTGGGGTTATAAAAATTACCATGTGCTCTTTGGAATATCACAAACAAATTCCACATGCTAAACACGTGATATAAAGTTTGCGGAAATTACGAAAAAGGCAAATTGTGTGATTTTTGTGTTTGCAAAGTATTCATTAAGTCTTTTGAACACTTATTCACACTGTAATTCAAACACACAAACGGGATATGTTGATAAACATATTTAAATGTGTGAAAACGCGATACTACAAACATAATTTTAAGGCTTAATTCTATGTTTTTAAAAGGCTACTTAAATTATCAACAGTTCATAAAATGCATGCACTAATCAATCGTTCCAGTGTGATAACATTAACTAATCTGTCTTATCAACAGGTTCTGAATTTTCAACACACTAGATTATAATCGATGATAGTGTGAAACCAATCAAGGACTTGACTGAGAACTCTTGCTTGATAACATACGATGCTTGCATCAAACAATGTTGCTAATTATAAGCGATTTTAATTTTCGCATATCCATTGTGACCGCGAAAAAAGCAAAACGTTTATGACTGCGTATATAACCAGTTATACGGTACTAAAAGTAAAACTTATTTGTGACAATATCAGTTTTCTCAACTATTTTACTCAATATTTCTTATAATAAGTAGTGGCGGTTTCCTATCCCAACAAGTAATTTACACTTATTTTAGCTTGTTCATATTAAAGTGCTGACACATATGGTAAGTTGAATAACATGATAACTGCATGCAAAGATCACACAGTATATGTATGTAAGTGTTCCTTTTCTGAAGTCTTACTTTAGTCATTAAATGGACTTGTTCACAGATTTTCGCATTTTTGTAAGTATGCCATTAAATGTATTAACTTGACAAATTTAAGCATTGGAACCAAAAACTCAATTATAATAACAAGAAAAGTATTAAGAATTTTTTTTTTTTTAAATTGGTTCCAGCCGGGTTCGAACCTGGAACCTACGTATTAAAAGGTTATTGCCTTAACTACTCGGCCATTCCGACTTCTGTATTTCACCTTGAATTTTTTACTGTATGTAAGTGTTCCACGTGATGTCAACAGTTTGAACGAAAACAACAGAAACACTCCAAATTATTCCATCGTTTAGCGCTACAAACGCCTGATAATTTTATCAATCTTAACTGATGATTACTCATAAACGGAACGGTTTTTACAGTATATTTCTTGGTCCGTGGTGTTATTTTGCTCCCTTTTATACACTGTTCTTTTATTTTTGGAATCAGTAACAAAACGTTGAACAATTGTCAATTCGTCAATCTGTGAACAGGTCCCTTTAAGTATGAACTTTGAAGTGATACTTCATTTCCTGTTCACAGTCCAGTGCATGGATATAGAATATCTGTCATTATTACTATAATTGCTATTATGGACTTAAAACTGTTAAAATTCTGTATTTGGAAATGTTAAACTTTTTTCATGTCAATGCCACATCATATTGCATGGGACTTCAAGATATTTAGCTGTACTGTCGAATTCCCATTTAAACACAAGCCAATAAATGGGCAATACCTGCACACCCTACCAGCATCCGAGGATATGTACACACATCTGTGCGAGTGGTTTGGACAGATGGAGACAAACTCGTTGATGTAGCCCGCCCGTCTCATCAGTCGGAAGGTCCGCACAAGACGCTTGTAGTTACGGATAACACCAAGAATATTACCTGAAAATAGTTCATGTACTTCTTGTAATTTCATTTAGTTACCCGTTTCATAAACATAAACTGTACCTAGTTTTCTACTTATATTAGTTTAAACCTATTTATTTCAGTTCGATTGTGATGAATACATGGGGCATATATTGCGACACTTTTGAGTATGTTTCCTAGGCAGAACCAGTACTAGGTGTCTCCAGAGAAAGATCAATCAAACATCCCCCAAGTAGGGATACAGCTCGCAACCTACAGCATATCCATTATACCACTGTGACTCTAAAAATGCACTTATTGTGAGACAGAGGGCTGAGACATCTCAGCCAGGTAATTTACTTACACTACAGGCCTGAATTAGTAGTCACACAGGTTTACACAAGCTAATAAACAGTATGTAAACAAATACATAACCACTTGTGCAAGCAAACAGACATTTACTGATATTTTGCATCAAGAATATGGGGTAGAAAAATGTTATATACAATATTCCTGTGACAATACTTTTTTTCTGCGAAAATGCCAGCAGACTAAAATCAGCTTGAATGAAAGGAAATAAAATTATAACAATTTTTATCCCTTATTTAACAGGTTCTTACAGAAGGACCCATTCCCAGTCACAACAAGAGGGCCCTAGGACGCTCACCTGAGACCTTGTAACCCAATAGGAATTTGCATCCCTGAGGCGTGGCTTATTTTTATCCCAGGGGCATAATTTGAACAATCTTGAACAAACCTCTGGGCCTTGCAGTTTCAGGTAAAGATTTTTAAAGTCACTTTGCTATTTAAGTCTATATAAACCATGTGACCCCTCGGGGTGTGGCCAGATTTGACCCCAGGGGCATAATTTGAACAATCTTTGGAGAGGACCACTATGTAATGTTACGTACCAAATACAGAATAGCTGTGGGCCTTGCCGTTTCAGAGAAGATTTTTAAAGTCATTTTAAAATCTAAGTCTATGTAAACCATGCGACCCCCGGGGCATGACCAGTTTTGACCCCAGGGGCATAATTTGAACATTATTTGTAGAGGACCACTATAGGATGTTACATACCAAATATGAAACCTCTAGGTCTTCGGGTTTCAGAGGAGAAGAAATTTAAAGTTTTTTGGCTATTTAAGTCTATATAAACCATGTGACCCCTGGGGTGTGGTCATTTTTGACCCATGGGGCATAACTTGTACAATCTTTGTAGAGGACCACTATAGGATGTCATATACTAAATACGAAACCTCTGGGCCTTGCGGTTTCAGAGGAGAAAATTTTTTAAGAAATTTTGCTATTTAAGTTTATATAAACCATGTGACACCCGGGGCATGGCCAGTTTTGACTCCAAGGGCATAATTTGAACAATCTTTGTAAAGGACCACTATACGATGTTACATACCAAATAAGAAACCTCTGGGCATTTCGGTTTCTGAGGAGAAGATTTTAAAAGTCATTTTGCTATTTAAGTCTATATAAATCATGTGACCCCTGGGGCATAAATTGAGCAAAATTTGTAGAGGACAACTATAGGATGTTACATACCAAATATGAAACCTCTGGACCTTGCTGTTTCAGAGGAGAAAATGTTTAAAGAAATTTTGCTATTTTTAAGTTTATATAAACCATGTGACACCCGGGGCATGGCCAGTTTTGACTCCAGGGGCATAATTTGAACAATCTTTGTAGAGGACCACTATACGATGTTACATCCCAAATAAGAAACCTCTGGGCATTGCAGTTTCTGAGGAGAAGATTTTAAAAGTCATCTTGCTATTTAAGTCTATATAAATCATGTGACCCCTGGGGCGTGACAAGTTTTGACCCCAGGGGCATATATTGAGCAAAATTTGTAGAGGACAACTATAGGATGTTACATACCAAATATGAAACCTCTGGGCCTTGCTGTTTCCGAGGAGAAGATTTTTAAAGTCATTTTGCTATATATTCTATATAAACCATGTGACCCCAGGGGCGTGGCCAGTCTGACCCCAGGGGCATAATTTGAACAATCTTTGTAGAAGATTTTTAAAGTCATTTTGCTATATATTCTATACTTTGTGCTCAGGTGAGCTAAACATTCGAATAAAAAATTCCCAAATCTGCAATGACAAAATCCTAGATACATAAGAAATGTGAATTTAAGTTGTAACTCATGAAATGGCTTGTATGTTAATGGAATAAAAAAAAACAACAACACCAAATCAACATATGAAGTTCAATCCAATATACCACTAGGTAAAGTAATTAATTTTTTCAATTACTTTTTACCATTTTCCCCAATAACAAGATTTCATGACGCGAAATTCCCAATCTGATGTGGGACCCATTCCCAAAGCTTAAAGCTGCAACGATTCTTTCGATGCACAGAAAAATCGATTGTAAATAACATATTCGATTGTTGATACTTTACCAACAAATTTCTATTAGCTTTTATATTTATAGATATTTTTGTCGTAAAATTGTAAATCAAAAGTGACTGTTAAATTATTGCAGCTCTACCAACGCTGCGAACAAAATAGCTGTATAATTATTTAACGACTCACCATTGAGGAACACTGTGTAGACGTATTTGCTGGTGATCTCTGCCCCACTAAGGAGCTGGATGTCTTCCACGCCGAGGTTAAACGCCAGTCGTATGATTGGGCCCTCGTCGTGGTCCGTCGTGATGTGCGTCATCAGAGCCAGGTTCTTCACGAGACCACACGCCTACAGCACAAGAATCAAGACTGAGTGCCCGGTAGTTACTATACTGGGGCAAGTAAACAAATATCAATAACCTATGTTTTTTCTTGTGGCAAAAATACTCGTGAAAGTCAATTTGAAATATTTTTTACTGAAATAGTGAAAAAAAACAATAACTCATTTTTGAATAAAGAAAGTTTTAGTAGTCAGTAATATTTTGGCTATTGTTAATGCTGACTTAGAATCAAGTTCATATTATGATTATTTGTATTGAAATCTAAATCATTTAAATTTGTATACCACAATAATATCTTGGAAAATCTTGAAACCATAACTCAAACCCTAGTTTCCATTTTAAAACGTTATAAAACATCAGCCTCCTCAAAATTATTTATGTAGACTTATACAGATTTTTAAAACTAAATTAGTACATTTTATCAGATGTACACACTTAATACAAAAAATACGAGGGCAGATGTTTTCAACATTCTAAAATCTTTCACTCTAATTAAAGTACACAGTCTGTTCTTCCCTTCTCATAATTATTTACAAATAATCGCCAAAGTTGTCAATTTCATAACTTCTGAACAAGTCCTTTGCAGGCCTAGCAAAACAAAATGTGAGACTGGATTACCTCCCCTTCCGGAGTGTCCGACGGGCACAGCATGCCCCACTGTGAGGGCTGCAGGGAACGGGGGCCGCTCACTTTACGGGTCTTCTCAAACTGTAACACAAGCTCACTCAGAGTTACACAGTGAACCAATACAATGTATGAGGCGCGTCGTGTGAAAACCGGGCTTAATGAATGTGCGTAAAGTGTAGTCCCGGATTAACCTGTGCAGTCCGCACCGGCTAATCCAGGACGGCACTTTCCGCATACAGAGGATTTATGTTTAAAAGAGACTTCCTTGAAACATAAAATACCATAAAAGCGGAAAGTGCCGTCCCGGATTAGCCTGTGCAGACTGCACTGGCTAATCTGGGATGACACTATCCGCACATGTACTAAGCCCGGTTTCCCCACAACACGACACGTATAATCATCTTGCAAACGATGGGACAATATGCTTTCGTTGGTAGGATGAGTATTCATCATACACATAGTGTGCATCATCGAAATTATCAGTTTGACCAAGCAAGCCCGAAGTCTTATATTATTACTTGAGAGCAAGAAAAAGTTACAAGCCTGCATATGTCACTGAGAATCGGAGCCAGACCCATTCAACATTTACCAGTGCAGGACTTACAGGCCTGAGCTAATTTACCAGTGCGGGACTTACAGGCCTGAGCTAATTCACCAGTGCAGGACTTTCAGGCCTGAGCTAATTCACTAGTGCGGGACTTACAGGCCTGAGCTAATTCACCAGTGCAGAACTTACAGGCCTGAGCTAATTCACCAGTGCGGGACTTACAGGCCTGAGCTAATTCACCAGTGCGGGACTTACAGGCCTGAGCTAATTCACCAGTGCGGGACTTACAGGCCTGAGCTAATTCACCAGTGCGGGACTTACAGGCCTGAGCTAATTCACCAGTGCAGGACTTACAGGCCTGAGCTAATTCACCAGTGCGGGACTTACAGGCCTGAGCTAATTCACCAGTGCGGGACTTACAGGCCTGAGCTAATTCACCAGTGCAGGACTTACAGGCCTGAGCTACTTCACCAGTGCAGGACTTACAGGCCTGAGCTAATTCACCAGTGCGGGACTTACAGGCCTGAGCTAATTCACCAGTGCGGGACTTACAGGCCTGAGCTAATTCACCAGTGCAGAACTTACAGGCCTGAGCAACTTCACCAGTGCAGGACTTACAGGCCTGAGCTAATTCACCAGTGCGGGACTTACAGGCCTGAGCTACTTCACCAGTGCAGGACTTACAGGCCTCAGCTTATTTACCAGTGCAGGACTTACAGGCCTGAGCTAATTCACCAGTGCGGGACTTACAGGCCTGAGCTACTTCACCAGTGCTGGACTTACAGGCCTGAGCTAATTCACCAGTGCAGGACTTACAGGCCTGAGCTACTTCACCAGTGCAGGACTTACAGGCCTGAGCTAATTCACCAGTGCGGGACTTACAGGCCTGAGCTAATTCACCAGTGCCGGACTTACAGGCCTGAGCTAATTCACCAGTGCAGGACTTACAGGCCTGAGCTACTTCACCAGTGCAGGACTTACAGGCCTGAGCTAATTCACCAGTGCGGGACTTACAGGCCTGAGCTACTTCACCAGTGCAGGACTTACAGGCCTGAGCTTATTTACCAGTGCAGGACTTACAGGCCTGAGCTAATTTACCAGTGCAGGACTTACAGGCCTGAGCTAATTTACCAGTGCAGGACTTACAGGCCTGAGCTAATTTACCAGTGCAGGACTTACAGGCCTGAGCTAATTTCGGCTATGTAGCAAATAGTTTAGAACCTGATCAGTCTGCACAGTGTAAAGCCGCAGTCCATAGACAATAATTCAATACATTTTAAATTGACATTAGTTGTAATGAATGTATAAAACGTTTGTTCGACTAAAAACTGTTCTTTATGTTCGAAAACGCTTGGTGCGAAAGGAATATACACTAATGTACATGCAATTTACTCCAGAGATATCACCAGCTATTGCATACAGATAACAATACGATTAAAAGTTACCAAAACGTTATTGTTTTACCAATTTCAGTGCGTTTTTTTTTAATATTTTGATCGGTAAGATGTCCATTAGAAACTATTTCTGCAGAGTTTCATTTTTATTAACATATTTCTGGACTGCGTCTTTAATATGGCCGGAATCTTTACTGGTAACAACTTTGAGAGCCAAAGGGGTTTTCACATACTTCGTAATATTGCACACATTCATGCCGGTCAGCTTCAGAGCCAAAGGGGTTTTCACATACTTCTTAATATTGCACACATTCATGCCGGTCAGCTTCATAAAAAGTGCGTTACTAAAACTGGTTGTCAATTTCATCTCAATACATATCTATGTTTTTCAGCATTAAGTTCATCCACAGAAATATATTTTTGTTCTTCTGTTTTGTTATGAATACATGTACTAACATTTGACACTGTGCCAATGTAAGTTTGGTTTTGAAGGTAAAAACATTAAAATGTAAGCTATATTTTCTATGCGGGTATTGGAAAGTAAAAACTGCATATTAAACTATAATGCCTCAGTCACACATTCCTGATTTTTACTGCTGTTAATGAGCCATCAGTGTCCTGAATCAAATATGTTAAAAGTCGGGACAATATTCTGAGATTCGGGGCTCGAAATTCAATTTTTGATCATAAGATCGAATATTTCCTGACAGCGTTTCAACAGAGTCCCGACAGCATCCTGATTCTCCTAAATGCGATCCAACAGTTTCCCTACTGTGTCCCGACATTCCAGACTGTTTGATTATTTGTATCTTAGCGCTATAATCGGGAATTTGTGACTGCCGCAATCCTCCAGACGTGATATTTCAATATAATTTATCATGCATTATCAATCCTGTTCCACAGGATATTGTCCTGATGACGCCCGACACCGTCCCTAATTAGAACCGATACAGCCAATTCTATCAACAAAGTGTCCTGACTTTCCAAATTCGGCTGAGTATCCCGAATGTTAAGGGAAAACCTTAACTGTCATGCGTGCTAGGCCCATCACGCCGAACATGTCCCGATAATTCCGGATTCTTAGGACAGCCTACCGACAGCGTTCCGACACCTCCAGACAGTGTCCCGACATTTTTGACTTTTTATTAATTGCATAATAGCGCTGTCGGTACGCTATTGGGAGCCATAATCAGGAATGTGTGACTGAGGCTTAAGCTATATTTCTCATTCCGTAAATAATTACAACATTTTGCATTTTCACGTAAACTCTGCATTTTGGTTGGATAATCCGCCCACGTGACCTGTCATTCATACCCCGATCAACCGGCTAGGTATGCAAATTACCTTGTTGTTATTCAGGGCCGTACTACTTTTTCATTCTCTATTTGCGAAATGACGTCCTTGTTTTGCACAAACCTTTATGATGTTTTCTTTCATTCACTATTTGTATAATGACGTCACTGTTTTGCGCAAACATTCACGATGTATACACTATCGTTCTTAAATAAATCACTGATTTATCGGTTACCGGTGTTGCAGACGATGAATATGTAAACGCATATTGGGAAATTTGACTTATGTTTACCAGAAAGTATACACCAAAATGATCCACAGCAATTTGAAATGTCTGACGAGATATTAGAAATGCTGTTCAAAGAAAATGAAACCGAAACTAAAACGGGGATTCCTACTCCGGAGGCTACACGTCAGTTGCGGCCCTTAGATTTTTAAACGTAAACTTAATATCCGCTTTGTTGTAATTATAAGAATTGAATAAAAAAAAAAATCATTTCAACAGTGTATGACAGTTCATACACCAATGACATGCAGACAAATACTATTCAATTCTTAATTGGAAGGCAAAATCAGAACATTAAACCATAAGCCATTCGTTCTATGTTGGAGTTTAAAGGTAAAAACTAAACAAAAAACTATAAGCTATTTGTTCAAAGTTGGAATTGGAAGATAAATCTATCAATCAAACAATAAGCTACATGTATTTGTTCTATGTTATAGTTTGAAAGTAAAAACTAAACACATAAATCTATACACTATTTGTTCTATTTTGTTTGAAGTCTGAACGTAAAAAATACACATAAAACTACCAGCATATGCTATATTTGTTGGAATTGAAATGTAAAAACTGCACATATAACTGTAAGCTATATATTCTATGTTGTAATTCACCTGGGAAGAGATCCTGGTCATCATGCCGAGTGCAGAGATATAGGAGAGTCGAGTTAGAACTTGTGTCACACCAGCACGGTCCATCTTGAATCGCTTGATTGTCCAGTTACCCTGGAGACAAGATCTAGGCATGGTAACTATGGAAACAGATTTTATGTTTGATACAAGTAATATAGTACAAGCAGTGGCTTTGAAGAAGAAAATAGACTGTTCCATTTTTTTCCCACTTTTAAACTCCTTCCCAGCTATTGATAAAGGATTAATTTACATTCCTCGATCTTCACAAACACTTTACAAGCTTAACAGCGTGCTCCTTTAATACAATATATAGTATGTTCACTGAAAAACACATGATATTCAAGTACAATGATTAGACAAAACACTAGATTTGTATTTGCATATGATTGACATTTGATGAAATCTCTATATTGCATAGAATGTGAACATACAGTGCGAAAGTCCATTTTGCTATTTTAAAATCATGTTATTTCTTGCAGTAGATTTTCATACAAAAACAAGACACTGTGTTCGATAAACACACAATCATGCCCCCGGTTAGTTCTGGACAGCCCATTTGCATTATTCTAAGTCCAAATTAGGTCAAAGTATGTTTGGGTGATATGGGTGGATTGGGAATGGTCATAAGCAATAACTGTGTAAGTATACAGGTGCTGTAGTAAGCGGTGTTGGTGCTAGATGAAATGGTAAAATCTAGTTAACCAAGAAATAGCCCAAGGTCAAGGTCAAAGTGAGGTTGGGTGATATGAGTTGATTGGGAATGGTAATAAGTTACAACTGTGTAAATAGCCATGTGTTGTAGTAAGCAGTAAAATCTAGTTAACCAAGAAATGACACTTTTGAATTATTACAAGTCCAAATTAGGTCAAGGTCAAAGTGAGGTTAGGTGATATTGGTGGACAGGGAATGGTCATAAGCAACAACTGTGTAAGTATAGAAGTGTTGTAGTAAGCAGTGTTGGTGCTAGACTAAACGGTAAAATCTACTTAACCATGTCACGGACGGACAGATGGAAGGATGGAAGGACGGACGGACGGAAGGATGGACAGGACAATCGCTATATGCCACCCGCATCAAGATGCCGGGGGCATAAAAAACATATGACAAAAGTGTTGGGAATGGCAAACAACTCTTTTACATTGTTTCTGCGTGTAATTAGTTAGACGGATAATGCCTTCAGACAGAACAAATAGAGAATACTAAGTGTTACATCAATTTTATCAAGCAAGTGCTGAATTAAACCACAGGTTATTCGATAGGACTTTCTTTCATCAATGCACACATAATGATGTGATAACGCAAAGATCCATATTTCTCCTTTCTCACATACTGTGGAAATGGCCTGTACGAGGCCGTTGGTTATCTGGTCCTGACGCATGTGCTTCACGATGTCAAACTGCGCGGCTCTCGGCTTTGGGATGGTTACATCTGCTATTTTCTTCAGCTGTAAAAAGAATTGTTAATATTAACAATGACATATGGAGTTTCATGGAAAAACTGGGCTTAATGCATGTGCTTAAAGTGTCATCCCGAATCAGCCTGTGCAGTCCGCACAGGCTAATACAGGATGACAATTTCCGCCTCCAGTAGATTTCCTTGAAACAGATAATACTATAAAAGCGGAAAGTGTCGTTCCAGATCAGCCTGTGCAGACTGCACAGTATGGGTTAAGTATGGGTTTCCCACGACACACATCATATCTTTATTTTAAACAAGATAACATTTACCAGTAGATTATCAGAAAATTGAATTGTAGAAACATTTCAAGTTAAGACAAAGATCCTACAGAAACTTAAACTTGATAAACTTGAATTTGTATGGTGATTCAACACAAATAAAGTCACTTCTTTCATATTATACACATGTAATTTTAATTAAAGAAACATAAGAAATATTTTAATATAGATTATTGTTATACAGAGACAAAACATCAAAAACAAAATTCAAAATTTTCTAATACTTTCTTAACTCTTATTTTTAACATTTTGAACAAACTTTTAAAGCTGCAATATTGTACATAGAAATCACAACAGACATAAAACTATTAAAAATATTACAGTAGAACCTCTGTAAACTGAACGGCGTCGGGACCGTTCAGTTTTCAGAGGTGTTCGGTTTTGTATTAAATGCAATTTTCCTTTAAAAAATGTATACTCTATTTTATATGTTAATTCGAGTATATAATAAAACAACAACATATGAATGTTTAAATTTTTATTATTGTTTATTGTTTGAATTATTTGTATGTAAAAATGTATATTTGTACATAAACTCAAATTATAAATCAAACAAGTTCATGTATTCAACATACAACCTATTTACATCTGTTTAAAGAAATCACCAATTGTTGACTGCTTTGATTAGTTTAAACCTATTTATTGTATCGCCAGAATTTACTATATGTATAAATTAATTTTACTGTTGTGGAATATTAAAAATTGTACACGCTACGTAAATTTCATAAAACATGACAGACTAATATGTTTTTCACAAGTTGACTATTGTCATATGCACCAACTAGCTGATCGCTAATTGCACCCCTGCCCCATTATCACCATGGTGATTATGTCTTTTGCGTATAATCACCAATTATCGGGTTCACACCTCTGCGTTGTCGCGAGTAACAACTGACAGGATACACCGTTCGGTTTATTCAGGTTTTTTAACGTTGAATGAGATCAAATTTGTGATAGAAGTGTTCGGTATTAGGTTTGGACAGGGTTCAGTTTATTAAGGTATTTTTATATATAAAATATGAAGGAAAAAAATCGGGACCGACACAGTCATTGGGTTTTCACAGGGATTCGGTTTTCACAGTGATTGGTTTAGACAGGTTCCACTATATATAACCTCTGTGTTAAACTTTTTGTTTTGTTTTAACAGGTCTTCAATTATCTTTGCTTTTATATACACATACAAATGTATCACAATAGACAAAATAGCAGACATAAAACCTTTCAAGACAGTCTATCACCTCTGTGTTAAACTTCTTGAAAAGATCTTCAAACAGCAGTGATATTAGCGATCCCGCGAGCTCCAGACGCTTGTTGCCATAGTAATCTCTGTCGTCTGCTTTCACAAGCCCCAACTGAGCCTGTATGACACGTCGCACCATCAGCCCCAGGTACACGGCCTTCATCTTGAAGTTCCACTCAACCACCTGGAGAAATTACACACAACGATTTAGGGCATACCTTTGATAAAAATTTTCGTCAAGCCAAATTTCCTAACTTTGTTAAAAAACATGCTAGTTTGGATAAATTTCTAGGTTTTTAACAAAAACGTTGCAGCCAAATATATTTTTTGGAGTTCTACTTAACCACTTGCAGAAATTACAGATAAGGATTCAGGCCCCATATCTATAAAGATTCTTAAGCTATTTGTTCACCTAAGTTGAAAATAAGTCAAAATTTAAATGTGTGTTTGAAACACTATGCTTTGGAAGTTATGCACGACACATACTACATACTGGTACACCCCAGGGCTTCCCATTGCTGAAAATTTCCTTTAGCCAAATTTACCTCCCTTTATTAAAAACATGCAAATTTTGCCAAATTTCTAGGCTATATTTATAAAAAAAAGTTAAACATAATTTCTTCAACCAAATATTCAAATTATTAGCTATTAGCTAATTTGACCAATCACTTCATGTGCGCTAGGATTTCTACCTGTAAAAGTTCAGACAGGGATTTCAAAAGACGCGTAACCCTGTATTTTGATGCAATAATTCTGCTATTTATATGCTTCTAACTTAGGCCAATAATCACCAATTTAAATGCAGTAACAATGTGACCATACCATCAAAACCATCATACAATTTAAACTACTGGTAGTCGTGCCCTTGTGTCCCTTTGTGCCACCCACTATGCCCCAAACTACCATCCCTTGGTGAGACCAATATATTCACCATACTCCTTTACGAAACCCTAATCTAAATTGAATTGAAGTAAAAAGAAAGATTTGTTTGTTATTTGTAAACAAGCAATGTGCAGTCACAAAACTTAATCTAGAATACCTTGCCGTTCACACAATTTAGAGGACAATTGGACACTTGTTATCGACCTGTGTTTTATGTGAATGACTCAGCGCCCCAAAAAATATTTAAATGCATGTGCGAGGATTACAGGATAATCTACAAATTAAAAATTCAAATACCGAGGTCTTCTGATGAGTTTTAATTCACAAACGATGACTTACTGGACTAAATTTTGCTGTTCATGCCCCTGTCAGCCTGCCTAATGACAAGTGCATACTGACACATGTGATAGGATACAAAGTAAAAATTCATAGAGTGAGACATTCGGATGAGGTTTTAATTCACAGAAAATCGCACAGCGACCCATGTGATAGAATACAAATTAAAAATTCAAATAGTGAGGCATTTGGATCAGTTTTAATTTGCAGAAAATTGCACACCGACCCATGTGATAGAATATAAATTAACATGAGCTGTCGGAGGACAGCGCGCTCGACTTTTCTTGTGCTTGTGGGAGTTACTGGCTTTTTTTCTAAAACAAAAAATATGGAAATTCCACGAAAACCAAATTTTTCTAATGAAATGCATTGAAGTCAGCACATCAATAAAATTTTTAGTAATAGTGAACTTGACTTTGACCTCACCAACCCCATATGCAATCCCAAGCGAGGTCTCGATATAAGGTATCTATTTATTAAGTTTCATTAAAATCTCAATGTCTTCTCAAGCTATTGAGCGTAAACTGTTTGTCTGTTTATAGTAACTGTGACCTAGACCCCACCCCACCCCCATATGCAATCCCAAGCGAGGTCTAGATATAAGATATCAATGTATGAAGTTTAATTAAAATATCTCAATGTGTTATCAAGCTATTGAGCAGAAACCATTTTTTATTTTAAGTAACGGAAACCTCGACCTTGACCCCATCCACCCTATATATAATCCCAAGCGAGGTCTCAATATAAGTTATCTATTAAGTTTATTAAAATATCTCAATGCATTATCAAGTTATTGAGCAGAAACCCTTTTTTCTATTTTTAGTAAAAGTGACCTTGACCTTGACCAAACCCATCTCGTATGCAATCCCAGTCCAGGTCTCGATATAAGGTATCAATGAATTAAGTTTCATTAAAATATCTTAATGCATTCTCAAGTTATTGAGCGGAAACCATTTTTCTATTTTCAGTAACAGTGACCTTGACCTTGACCCCACCCACCCTATATGCAATCCAGTGCGAGGTCTTGATATAAGGTATCTATGCATAAAGTTTTATTAAAATATCTCAATGCATTCTCAAGTTATTAAGCAGAAACAGTTTTTCTATCTTAGTAACAGTGACCTTGACCTCACCCACCCTATATGCAATCCCAAGCGAGGTCTCTGTATGTATAAAGTTTCATTAAAATATCTCAATGCGTTCTTAAGTTATTGAGCTGAAAGATTTTTTTTATATTTTTAGTAACAGTGACCTTGACCCCACCCACCTGATATGCAATTCCAAGCCAGGTCTCGATATAAGGTATCTATGTATTAAGTTTCATTAAAATAGCGCATTCTTAAGTTATTTTCTTAAATTATTGAGCAGAAACCATTTGTCTATTTTACTAACATTGACCTTGACCCCACCCACCCCACATGCAATCGCAAGTGAGGTCTTGATATAAGGTATCTATGTATTAATCTTTATTAAAATATCTCAATAAGTTCTCAAGTTAATGAGCGGAAACCGTTTTTCTATTTTTAGTAACAGTGCCCTTGACCCCACCCACCCCATATGCAATCCCAAGCGAGGTCTCCCTATAAGGTATCTATGTTTGAAGTTTCATTACAATCACTTAATCCATTATCGAGTTAGAGAGCGGAAACGAAAATTTGAGAAACTAGCTAACTGAACAACTTTAACCTGTCCATAAAGCTTATATGTAAAATTTCTAAGTGTAAAAAGGCCCATAATTTTGACAAATGTCAAACTAGAGTTATCAAAATTGGCCTATAAGTTCAATTTAATATAGGGATTAAGTGTTCAAAGTTTGAATGAAATCCCTCCAGCCATTCCTGGGAACCAGCTTACCGAAAAACTTTAACCTGTCCATATGCTTATATGTAAAATTTCTAAATATAAAAAGGCCCATAATTTTGACAAATTTCAATCTAGAGTTACCAAACTTGGCCTGTATGTTCATTTTAATGTGGGGAATAAATGTTTTAAGTTGAATGAAATCCCTCAAGCAATTCCTGAGAAACTAGCTTACCAAAAAACTTTAACCTAGCTCGGACGCCGAAACCTACGCTGGGGCATGTAGAATAGCTTGCCTTTTCTTCGAAAAGTCGAGCTTAAAATTCATATAGTGAGGCATTCGTATGAGTTTTACTTTACAGAAAATCACATATTGGCACATGTGATGGGATACAAATTACAAATTCATATAGTGAAGCATTCGAGTGAGTTTTGAAATCACGTCCGGCACATGTAAGAAGATACAAATTTAAAATCATATAGTGAGGTATTCAAATGAGTTTTAAATAACAGAAAATCAAGTACCGACACATGTGAAGAATGACCCAGGGCAAGACATCTCTCACTTCCTCCATAATTGTAATCATTGGCTGACCACTGAACACCTGTTATCGATCTGTGTCTTGTGTGAATGACTCAGCAAAAACAAAAGAATCACCTACCGGGACATGAGATAGAATGACCCCATGGAGAACATCTCTCGCTTCGTCCACCTTCGTTTTCTTCGGCCCTCCCCACATCCGGCGCTGACGAATACGGTTTCCAATGTATTTCAATGCCTGCCAGAATTAATTAAATTTCAGTCTGATTTCTTTTTACTCTAATTATGACAAAAATCATTATCAGAGAGACCTGGGCAATATTGATTTTACAGTGAAATCAATAAGTACAAAACTTGTCAAATGATGCACAGCTATGAAAATACTTCAGAATGAATATGCAATGAAAATCTGTAAAACCCTTAATATGTAGCTTCTATCATTGAAATCTCAAATTTCTCATGCCAAGAATGTTAACAGTAGTGACTTATTGGTAATTCCTATGTTAGCACTAATATAGAAAAATAAGTAGCAAAATGCTTACATTTTACAAGAATAGCACACATTTTGAAATATATTTCCTTGGAAATTGAAAACATTAATATGTTTTAGTAGTAGTAGTCTGTCTGTTGATGTAGCTGTGCTGCCTTACCTGCAGCTGTGTGAACACGCCAGCCTTGTGGCACTCCTCCAGACATGGGGCCACGGCCCCTAGCACCGTCTCCTCACTGCCAATCATCTGTACAAACTCCTGCTCACACTCGAAACCCATACCCTTGAAGATGATCGTTATGGGAATGTCCTGGAAATTGAAGAGTGAATTGGAATATCCTGGAAATTGAAAAGAGTTAATTGGAATATCCTGGAAATTGAAAGAGTTAATTGGAATAGCCTTGAAATTGAAGAATTAATTGGAATATCCTGTCAATTGAAGAGTGAATTGGAATATTCTGGAAATTGAAGAGTTAATTACAATATCATGGAAATTGAAGAGTTAATTGGAATACAATGGAAATTTAAGAGTTAATTGGAATACCATGGGAATTGAAGAATTAATTGGAATATCATAGAAATTGAAGAGTTAATTGGAATGTCCTGGAAATTGAAGAGTTAATTGGAATATCCTTAAAATTAAAGAGTTAATTGGAATATTCTGGAAATTGAAGAGTTAATTGGAATATCATGGAAATTGAAGAGTAAATTGGAATATTCTGGAAATTGAAGAGTAAAGTAGCAAACAATCACAAATTGAAAAATCAAACACAACCATCTGCACACAATCCTGCTCACACTCAAATCCCATACCCTTGAAAAGGATTCCTATGGGAATATCCCAGAAATTTAAAAGTGAATTGGAATGTCCTAGAAATTAAAGAGTTTAGTGTCACAACTGCTGTTCACACTCAAAACCAGAACCCTTGAAGATGATAGCTATGGGAATGTCGTATACACCAATATTCAATAGGTTAAAGTTTATAAAACTTTGAATCAATCATACAAAATTGTTATAAATACAAATTTGCTATATCTGATGAATCAGTTACCAATATTAAATGAGGCATTAAGCATACATAAACATTTACTTTTTCCTCAGTAAACGTTTGACTCCTATAATGTACCTCTGAGAATGAATTCTGCTTCATATAGTACTTGTCATGCTTCACTATCACATCGGTCTTGGTCTTGCGCTCATGGGTCGAGCTGTACAATAAACAGGGATGCATGCAAATGTTGTGCCACAAGTAATTTTAAAGCATCAGTGCTAAAATTAAATTATTTGTTTGTGTTGTTTTTTTCAAAATAAATACACATGCATTTTTTTATGAAAAAATTCCCACAAAACAAGCAGATTTTAATTGTATCATGCAGACAAATACATGTTTATGTTGTTGTTTTCTTTCTCGTTCAAACCTATTTATTAGAGCTTGTTTCATAAAAAGCCTGAGTTGTACTGAGACACCTTTTCCTGCGTAGAACCAGTACTGGGTGTATCTTACACGGATCACCTGAAAGTTTCCTTAGCGGGTATCAATGACTCCTAATAACAAGGTAGAAACCATAGCCATTACACCACAGTGATCTCACGTTGTTGTTGCTTCTTTTGTTGTTTTCTTGGTTTTTTTTTTTTTTTAATTTTGAAAAACATTGCATAATGGCCTTGTCACAGAGCAGACGACACTTGGTGTCTCTTGCAAGGATCACCTAAAAGCTTCCTGAGTAGGTATCACTGACTCCTATTAACAAGGTAGACACCACAGCCATTACACCACAGTGATCTTATGTTGCTGATGTTGTTGCTTCGTTTCTTGTTTTCTTGTGTGTGTGTGTTTTTTTTTTAATTTTGAAAAACACTGAATACTGACCTGGTCACAGAGCAGACGACGCTCCCTTTCCTGCCGACGTCAGTGTCGACAATCATTCTGTTCTTGGAGAGCTGCTCCTGAATCAGGACCACCTTCTCCGTTCCCCTGACGATGAAGTAGCCGCCCGGGTCCATGGGACACTCGTTCAGTTTCGCCATCTCTGCGGGACTCTTGGCGTTCAGCACACAGTTGGAGCTTCTCAGCATGATGGGCATTCTGGAGAAACCACGCTAATGGAGCTAGTTCACAACTTTCCAGTAGCTTGTTACAGCATTTAAATTCATGCACTTAAGTTTTAGACCATTTTGTCACCTGTTAGCTCAGGCCTTTCATATACAAGTACCTAAGTTCAAGACTAAGTCATCTGTTCTAGTCTGAATAGTTGTAATAATCTTTTCAATAGCATTTAAAAACAAAGGTGTGAACGTATTCGGCACCAAGCAATTTTTAAGTGAGAAATTTGCATCGAGTAATCAATATGGCCGTTTTAAAGCACATTTTATTGGACTTTGAAGATTGGTTAAGCTGATAAGTGGATTTTGATATTTTATTTTGGAAAATTTAAATGTGCCTACTGTATGGTCCTGTTATTAAACTACACTCGTTTTTTTTTTTAATTTAGTTTCATAGCTGCTAGAATAGAAAAGTTATTGGAGGCATGTCGGAAAATTGTATTTGTACTAACAAGTCAGTTACATTACTATTACTTACAAACAGTCGACTCCCAATGGCTCAAAGTCTAAAGGGCCAACAAGAAAACTTTGAGCCATCGCAACTTCTAGCAAAACGGAGTTTGAGAATGTATACTTAAACATGTATGGGCAGTTATCCATCTGCCTCATTTTCAAATCTCCAATTAAAGACTATTCAGACATCTATAATGGTTATTAACAGACATTAACAGACATCAAACATGTATTTATATATTTATTAAAATTATTTATTTAAGTTTGTGAAAGCTGTGAAATCAATAATTGCATTCTCTCAACACTTGACACTTATCAATCTCTTTGAATGACTTGATGCCACCGAAGCGTGTTCGAGCCAAACAAACAATTAAATGTGTGAAAAGTGTGATTGGGACCATGAAAACCACTTCGAGCCATCCGAAAAAAGGCTTTGAGACAACGAGAAATTCAAGGCAAGCGAGTTTGAGGCATCGGAAGTCTACCGTATATAGCCTCTCTCATTTACAATTGTATGTACTATACATTTCCTAATTTTTTCATGACAATCGAGTGGTAAATCAAAGGTATTTTCACTTGACTTTACTTTGACTTGTACACGTTTCCTACCTTCCTATCAGCAGATTGTTACGCACAATGCGCTGATTGCCTCGTGTGTACTCGATATCCACGGTGATAGGGGCCGAGTAGGTCATGTCCCTTAGCCGGCACTGACGGAAATAGAATATTAATCATAAATATATCATTTTCAAAGTGCATGGAACAATAAAAAATCACTATCACACACTGGAATGAAGTAACTATAAAAAAATATAAACTGTTACATGCAGTTTTTGTAAATAACATAAAATGTATAACAATGAGGCACAACATACAAAATTAATGAAAAACAAAACTCTGAAATTTAATACAATATTTTCGACACTGAGATATAACAGATATAACACTGATAATTATTATGATACATATTACAGTTACACACAGACTAATGACGAATTTAATATGTATAAAGAGAAACAGAATGTATCACTGGGACAAGTTATGACAATTATAAAATAAAACAAGATTCTGTGTTTGATAAACACACATGCCCCCGGTTGGTGCTGGATAGCCCATTTCTTAGTCCAAATTTGGTCAAGGTCAAAGTGAGGTTGGGTGATATGGGTGGATAGGGAATGGTCATAAGCAACAACTGTGTAAGTATCCAAGTGTTGTTGTAAGCGGTGTTGGTGCTAGACAAAACGGTAAACTCTAATTAACCTTGTCATGGACGGAAGGATGGATGGATGGACAGGGCAATCACTATATGCCCCCGCATCAAGATGCAGCGGGCATAAAAATTTCTAAATTATTAAAAAAAACATGAGATAAATTGCATACATCATGTGGGGAAATAGGTTTGGTGATGTTGAACCCTTCTTCAACGTCAGGCATTCCAACATAAATGTTCAGGTACCTAAAGGGACAATTTCATAAAAAATTATGAAATATGTTACAAAATCCAATAGAAACATGATTTTCTGTTATTTATTCGTTATAAGATATGCAGCATTTCATTTTGAAATATTTCATATTTCATATTTGAAATCTTAGTGACACTTCAGGGGCCATATTCCAGAAACATCTTAAGTTTATCTTAAAATATTTTCACTTAAGTTTCAATTTTTGTAAGATAATATTTTAAAACTACAAATACATTAATGATTCCATTTACAGTTAAGAAAAGAGTAGTTACAAATAAGTTGATAGTTAGTAAACATTAAGCATAATTTTATGTATACATGAAATAAAATGCTTAAGAAAAATGACGATTTAAAGGCTAAGGAGAAGATTTCACTTAAGATGTTTCTGGAATACGACCCCAGAACACACAGTTAATAACTCCAAGAAAAAATCTCCATTTAAATTAATATTTAGATTAAGACTTATACTAATTAAATATTTTAAAAGACAACTACTGAAGAACAAATCTTCAACAAACATACTTCATGTAGAAATTAGGATCAGCATCACTGGTAATCTTGTCGTTGGCTTTCATTATCTCCTTGATCTGTATACAATGTAAACTGCATTATTCTGTATACAATGTCAACTGCATTATACAGGGTGAGAACAAATATTCATCTTACTTCTTTATAAAATATAAATGGTTTAACATGAAGTGCATGTTACAAAAAATCATATCTTAAAAAGATTAAATGACTCTGAAAATGTAATGGGACTCAAGTTACAACATTTTGAAAATTTTCTTTATCCAAATTTATCTATAGTTGCTGAAATTCTATCTTTCTAAATGAAAATTTGTAGCCAGACGTTTTCAGTCAAATATTCATAATTGTAGGTAATAGTTTATTGTAAAAATCTGTTTTAAGACCAAAGATTTTGATGTATAATGCTTTGTAAATGCCCCAAGGCTGAACTTCCGCAGACACAACATATTCAGGACAGCACTTCCACCTACAGTGGATTTATGTTTATAAGAGCCTTCCTTGAAACAGAAAATACCATAAAAGCGGAAAGTGCCATTTCATTTACGCACATGCATTAGGCCCAGTTTTCCCAATGACACGCCTCAAAAATACTTACATCTACATTGATAAAGTAGTTAAAGGAGTCTACATGTTGTTTGACCAGCCCCTTCACCTTCAGAAAGGATGGCAGGAGCTTCCATTTCTCCTGCAATAAATATGGTTGATAGGTTGATACAAAGTGGGGGCCAACAAGTGATGTGTTAAATAGCAGAGTGCGTTGTGGTAAAAATTAAATTTCTAATGCATCCAAAATGGAGGTGTTATCATTTAAAAAAAAACAACTGTACACACTGTTAATGCTAACCATTTTATTTCAGCCTGTCAATATAGCAACAGAAATTGGACTGCAGCATTTTGTGCTATACCTGATATGGGCAAAAATTCCACAGATGTGCCTGGTTCTTTAAACAAGATCACCGCCTACGGGTGCTGGACGCTCGACTTTCTCATATCTGATAGTACTCTTGACTTTTGTTTATAGAATAAGTTTACCACTGTCATGAATTATTTTGAAGTTCAAGTCAGCTATTATACGTTTTGAGGAATTTGACCTGAAGCAAAAAAATCTAAGTTGAAAAAAGGGCAATAACTCCACCAAAATCATTGATATAGTTACCTCTTCTTGTCTACAGAATACGGTTGTCGCTGTGATAAAGTACTTTGAGTTTCAAGTCAATACCTCTTATAGATATTGTGAAATTCAACCAAAAGCAAAATTTATAAGTTGAAAAAAGGGCAATTACTCAAGCAAAATCCCTGAAAGAGTTACCTTCTCTTGTCTGCAGAATGGTGTCAGCACTATAAAATACCTTGAGTTTCAATTACATGTCTTTGATAGTTATTGATAACAATCATTGTATTTGTATATTGCAGGTAGCAGTCATCCTTTAGATTAATAAAGTCATACGATTAAAGGAAGGTGTTGAAGTTCATTTATGACTGCTACCTCACTTGAAGGTTTACTACTGTAAAGTCCCAATAGACATGCCAGCTTTACAGTGCCCGGTTGAGGGGTGCTATTGGACATCTCAGGATCTTGGCGCAGAATTTGCAGCTGCTTTAACTGCCGCCCTCCAGATTCATGATAGAACAGTCCATTCAGCACAGAACCGTCAGGCACCACCAAAACTCAAATTGGACCCACCAACGATCAGTGCCCGATGTGACCCCGACCAATGGTCCGCATTCACACGACAGTGGGACATGTACTAAGTGGGAATGTCTATCGCTAACAATGTCTTACCCACAGCCCTATTCTACTGCTGCGACATGGATCTATGTACAGACATAATGCGTGATCTTCAAGGTAATGTTGCTACCATGGCAGAGGCCGATCTTCTGGGCGCGATCAAGCGACTTGCTGTTAAGGACGAAAGTACCCTAGTCCATCGCATTAAACTGAAGAGGATGCCCAGTCGCCTGGGACAGCTATTCTGACATTTCTGGCTAGTCTCCGAGGCCAGGCAGCCCGCTGTCAGTATAGGGCCACATGCAAAGAGCCAATCTGCACACATGTATTTGATTATAGCGATGAGATAATCAAGGACAACCTGGTTAGGGGTATTGCTGACCCAGAAATCCTGTCTGACTTGCTTGGCGATCCAAAGACGGACAGAACACTAGAGGAAACAGTATCTTTTATTGCCCAGAAGGAGCTGAGTAAGGAGACTAAAAGTGCTGTTGGAGACTCTGTCGGTGCCGTGAGTGCTGCTCGTACCACCCACAAACCATATCCAGCATCTGAGGTGAAATGCTGGGCATGTAGTGGTCCTGTTCACAGGAATAGGAACGATCGCAGGGCAAGGGCCAGGCTCTGCAAAGCCTGGACATTCACGTGTGTTAAATGTGCGGTTGAAGGACACTATACCACATCATGTAGCATGTGCGCCAGTTGTGGTGCTTGGGGTCACCGCAATGCATCATCTATAAGTTGTCCGCAGAATATGGGCCGCAAGCAACCTCCCAAGGATCGTGCTCCTCGCGGTGTAGCCAAGGACACAGACTACAACAATACCGGCTATGTCTATGACCAATTATGTGCTGCAACGGAGCGAGACAGTTCACCTACTGACATAGAGGTAGCACATCATGCGTGTGCTGCGAATATTGAACATCATATGTTTGACGGACAATGGTTTGCCCGCCCCTCAAAGCCACACCCATGATATCAGTGCATGTGACACCGCTGCATCAGGACCATATGTTGTTAGGGCATCCCATGCATGAGGCCTCCAAACTCAAATCTGTTACTATGTCCATGGTAGCTGACACAGGATGCCAAAGTACTATCATGCCCTTAAAATCTGTCATTAACCTTGGAATGATGGTGCATGATCTTCTTCCCGTCAAGCTTATGATGCGTAGGGCTATCAAAGAAGACCTTGGCGTGATTGGAGCCATAGTCGCCAATGTCCAGCGCTTCCACTTACATTTTTTTCTGGAAGTCCTGACTTCTAACCTTCTGATATTGGTAGTCCCAGTAAAAAAATTTGGAAGTCCCACGTTTATTCATTACCTCAGTATGTTAATCACTGTTGACGTCGGTCTTGTTGGCTGTGTTTTTTTAATTATAATTGAAAAACTATAAAGAAAATGTATATATTTTTTTTTTTTTTTCATTTCAACGTCAATAAAAGCGAAACCCAAAAATGATTATCACTTACAGAGTACTAATTAAATACTCAACACATCCATATTTTTGTTAATGACCATAACCTAATTACAAGGCAATTACAAAAGATGATAACGCTTCTGTAGGTTGGCAAACAATTAACCTATATAAGGACGACGCTTGAATTAATCGGCTGATTGGATAGCGGGACGTTTACAGATGAATCGTAGGCGGAGTTATAGAAATCAATATTGGCCACTCGCTGAACAATGCACCTCAGACAATTGATTGGAGGCGGGGTTAAATATGGCGGTCAGCACAGATCATCTGTTTTTGTATATTGCAGGTAGCAGCCATCCTTTAGATTAACAAAGTCATACGATTAAATAGTGTTGTTAATCAGTGTCCAAAATTTTAGTCGATTAATCAGCAACAAGTTCTGACTAAATAACCGATTAATCAGGATTCTTGAAAGTAGAGGAAATATACCATAGACAGCAACGTTTCAGTTATTTACATTATTTTATTTAGTTTGGCAATAAAAATGTGTCTGATTTATACAGCAATTATGAAGGAAATGGGCATAAAACATGTTTTTGTGAATACAGTTTTCAAACTGCATTATTCTACTAACGCGCTGGACTGTTGACAAGATACCAATCAGATATATTAATTATTGAAAGTTAACCAACCGCACAAACACTGTTAAACTCTAAAACTATATCCGGTGTTGGGAACAAAACTATGCCAACGCCAAAAAAATCATAAACATCGAAGTTATGACCCTTGATTCGATGATCAAAAAAAAAATATTGCCACTTCCTCTGCAGAGACTTTTAATTCAGTCTTAAAAAAAACTCCCCTAATTTATATGTGGCTATAAGATCATAGCTGGAACTACGTAGTTATGACTCCTTGTTTGTAAAACAAAATGCAAAAATTGCTTTTTTTCTAAGACAGGGACTCAATTTTTCATAAATCTTAATCAAATGTACACAGTTTCTGTTGGACCATAAAATCAAAGCAGAGTCTTAAAATCGACCAGATCAGGCAATAACACCGTGGTTATTGCAGGAGTTGAAATAAATGGAAAAAATGGACTTATACATGCAGGATGGGTGCCTATACTTCATTTTCCGCCCAATTGGTACCAAACATCTATTTGTCGATGACCAAAAGATCTCAGACAAATTTGAATATAGGATGTATAGATGATAATAAAGCTTCAATCTAAGACAGAAGCAAAACAAGAAGCAAGCATGACTTGAACTTTTCAAAGCCATCCCCATTATCTTTCTGAACTGCAGCATTAACAATATTCCTCCAAAACTGAATGCGAAAATTTTGATACCAGGGGAAAGGAAATATACCTGGGTCCATACTCGTTAATTGCTATGATTTAGTTTTTGATAAGCAAGGGTAAAACGGCGAGCTAAAGAAATATGACAGTTAACCGGCTAGACAAATTAATACAAAAACCATAATTTTATTATTTTTATTTTTACATTTTATAACCTTTTTTCAAACATTTCACAAAAGCAATATCTCCATATTTAACAATACTGAGTGGAGCCATCATGGACTCCTTTGTTTGTAATTAAGACACAACAGCTTTACTAGAGGCAAATATTAGTTCTACAAATCATATTACATTATATAAATTTATACATTTGATTCTACTGAACAATGTATTTAATTAAATGAGCATGTGTTATTTAATTATATTATTGGGTCACTGAAACATATAAATGAATTGAATCACTAGTTCAAGTTATAAGAAAGGGATTGGAAATTTTTCAAGAAAGATAACTAATGCATAGATATCTTCAATTAATCGAAGAATCCAAAATCTTAATAGACTAATTAATCATTACCTATTTGTCGTTGATTAATCGCCGACATGATTAATCGGCACAACACTACGATTAAAGGAAGGTGTTGATGTTCATTCAATTGAGAAATTTTGTATTTACAAAAAATTGTCAAAATATGCTAAGTTGTAAGTCCTAACAAGGGCAGATAACTCTGGAAATACAAATCACAGAGTTACCTGCCTTGCTGTAATGGAGTACCGTTTTGATAGTAAACAAGTTAGTATTGGAAGTTTCAAATGGATACCTTTGATAGTTTCTGAGAAATGGACTCTGATGAAAAACTTTACCAAAAAACTTAACTAAACAACTTAACTAACGCAGACGCTGACAACCGGGCGACGACAATAGCTCGACTTTTGTTCTTCAAAAGTCGATCTAAAAATCGCGAAAATATATAATATTTGAATGTATTCGGTGTTTGTACGAAGAAAATATTGACAAAAAGAGCGTGCCTCAATTTCCTTTACTGGTGCTGAAAGGTTTTCTGTGTCTATGTTCTTTAAATCACCCATGCTTCTTCAATTTTATCACTGATGTAACCTGTTGCAAATTTAGGTCTGCATGGGCGCCGCCATGTTTTTTTGCGATTGTTACAAAGAAAGATTGTTGTGTAAATTGTAGAAACAACACAGAATTTCGCGAAGTTAGATTGTTAAAAGTTCTGTGACTAAAATGGGGAGAAAGGTAACACTAGCAACTTGCACATTGAACCAATGGGCAATGGACTTCGAAGGAAATTTATCCCGGATTTTACAAAGTATGACAATCCCTGATAATTGTAATGAGTGTTGTAGTTCTGATATCAGGACAGTGAGTTTGAATACTGTCGCATTGATATTGTTGAATTTCTAGTTCTACAAATTACAATAGAGCACCAACAAAATTTGAAATCATGCAAATATATTTCAGACAGATATTGATAGTCATTTTATGATTTTGTGACATGTGGTAATTTTGTTTGTATTATATGTAACGTTTTATTATACCTGGCACTAGGGGTGCAACAATACGGCAAAACCCGTATTGCAATATATTGCGATACATTAAACCCGTATTGCAATACATATTGAATACATAACGATGAAATTAATAGACAATACAAGAACACCTATAATTTACATGTATCAACTAAATTTTACTGTTTGGTATCTTAAATACGGTAACACAGGTAACATCATCAACACCAAGCAGTCCAAAAAGATTATTTACATGTCCAGTTGCCAAACTTCAAACATATCTTGAATAAGTGAATAGTATGTTATAATCACCAACATTCTTAATTTATTATTTTAATCACATGATACGAAGGGAACTACAGCAATTGAACTTAAGTGCATGATCTGGTACTGTCAATAGTTCACTATGTAACATTGTATTTAAAAATGATACTCTTTCAGAAAAATAAGCATTTTTAATTATATATTCATTACCATGCATTTATTTTTTCTAATTTGAACAAACAATATAATCCGTAACAAACACAGGTAACACCTGTTAAAACTAAGAATATTGACAGTGTGAAGTCATCAATTAGCTGGGCTTTCAAATCTGCAAGTCTTCCTTAGCAGCTTGTGTGTCGGTTTGACTTCAAAAGTCTTTGATGTGACTGCCGAACTCGGCCATTGTCTCGCAGTTTGAAGTAAGTGTGTAACACACTGAGTGGTGTCCAAAAGCATCAATCAATACTACTGTACCTGAACAACACAAGCACTGTTGATAGAGCATCAATTAATTAAGTGTTCTAGGGGAAATGACAAAAAATCAGAATGTTGTTTTGCTGCAGTGGATAAAGTGGAGATTTAAATCGGGTGATGAAATAAACATGTATTGGAATTCAAATGGTGACTGTGTTATTAGGGAAAACTTAACCGTATTGCGATACGATATTGCCATTGCATGTATCGCGATATACCGGTATATCGTTGCACCCCTACCTGGCACACATAGCACAACAAGTTAGGCCCTGTGCCAATATTGAGCTCAGTGTTTTTTTCACCTTTGGGGGAAAGGTGAAGGGGCCCTTCAGATGGGGAATTTTACGGCAAAAGGGGAATTATATTTTTTAAGAAAAGCATTATTACATACTTATATTTTACTTTGTTATAAAACATTTATCAATTGTTTTGCTACAAATGATAACTTGGATTATGCACTAAATTGGTTTGATGAAAGATAGGTGGGATTGTTTAAGAAAATGCCTCTATCTTAGTCAATTTTTGTCAGATTTTGGTCAAATTTTTTTCAAAATGAAGCATACATTCTGAGGGGAATTTTAAGGCAATATAGGGGGGAAAATATACTTTTTTAGCAGGGGAATGGGGCCGAATTTCGGCCCCAAAGTGGCCCTGAAAATAAATACTGGAGCTACTTTTTATATAGGCAATATTGGCCTGGAGGGCCCAACCGGCGAAGGACCAAAACTGTGATGGAAATTTCTCTCTATATGCCTATAGATTAGCGGCAGGATTTTGGTCGCTACTTTCATGAGCCGAAATGGCATGGTTAGCATTAATATTTCTTAATAAAATTTACATACCTGCAAAGAGAATTTATTCCTCAATAAGGTTTTATAAATATTTGTACGATAACACTTCCATTTTGGATGCAACACCAACTTAAACCTAGACACTATTGCATTTTAAACACATCTCGCTGTCCTCAGCTGTGTAAACTTTAATCGATATTCTGCTACACGCAAACGATTGCGTCATTTTGATTGGTCATTCAATTCTATCATTCATCATCTGATTGAATGAAGCACATTTGCAAATAATATAAATTTATGAAATTTTAAATTCAGTTTTCCACCACGTAAACTGCCTTTCGGCGATGAGACGTTACAGCGAATTTAGCCCAATCTAAAAAAGTAGCACTAAGTTCGTGTTAACCGTCTCATTTATTAGACTACTGGCACAAAGTAGTAACATTGTAACGCCTTATGCCTTTTAGTCTCTTATTGCTTTACAGACTTCCTGGGAGAAGGTAGAAAACTGAGCATTACAACGATAGTAATAAGTAAAAATGCACAGATATGTAATCTGCCTTATCGCCTAAAATAATAGTAAATGAAAATAGATTTTAACACAAAAACGGAATCATTAAGAATCATCAATGCAAATTAAACACTTATTAATAAGACAACCAGTTTGTTTTTTTCACCTTAAAGAGAAAGTTGGCTGGGCCCTTCAGATGTGGAATTTTACGGCAAGAGCCAAGAGGTGATTTTTTTTTTCGAAAAGTATTATTAGATGTTTATATTCTACTTTGTTATAAAACATTACTCAATTGCTTTGCTACAAATGATAACTTAGATCATCTACTTACTTGGTTTGATGAAAAATTGCTGGGATTGTTTGCGAAAATGCCTCTATCTTAGTCAATTTTTGTCCGATTTTGGTCAAATATAATCAAAATAAAGCTTTCATTCTGAGGGGAATTTTAAGGCAGATATAGGGAAAAAATATATACTTTTTTAGCAGGGCAATGGGGCCGAATTTCGGCCCCAAATTGACCCTAAAAAAGCACTGACAACACACGTCATATACTGCAAGGATACACAAAAAAGACACTCATAGACAAGGCGTGGCAAGACCCTAAGTAATCTATAACCTGATTTCCTATTGGCAAGTATTTATCATGGACAGAGACAAACTTTGAAAATGCGTTTACACAACTGACCTATAAAATGTACTATTCACGTTTATTCTAGGTAATTACTACCTTGCAGACAGAAACCTGATATATAAATGAATACAAATAAACAGAAAACTTACTCTGTTGGGGACCAATGTGCCTACAATCTAAGATTTAAAGGGGAAAATACTCATATTGAAGGGCCAATTGAAGAAAAAGCTTGTGAACTCTCTTGAAGTCAAATGTTTTGCCCAATTTTTTTTAAACTTGCTCAGAACATTTGTTTCAATGTTATCTCGGACGAATTCAAACTGGGTCATGTAGGGAAAAAAACATTTCCCAATTAGCAAGATTTGAAGACAAGAAATTAAACATTTCCCAATTAGCAAGATCTGAAGACAAAAAACTTAAACATTTCCCAATTAGCAAGATTTGAAGACAAGAAACTTAAACATTTCCCAATTAGCAAGATTTGAAGACACGAAACTTAAACATTTCCCAATTAGCAAGATTTGAAGACACGAAGCTTAAACATTTCCCAATTAGCAAGATTTGAAGACAAGAAACTTAAACATTTCCCAATTAGCAAGATTTGAAGACAAGAAACTTAAACATTTCTCAATTAGCAACATTTGAAGACAAGAAACTTAAACATTTCCCAATTAGCAAGATCTGAAGACAAGAAATTCCTAGTTTGATGGGCACCGGACCCATTCTCAAGACAGTGAAAAAAATCGCTGCTTATTAATAAGACAAAGTGCCTGACAAGCTATTTTTTAATTAGGATCACTGGAGACTCACCGTCACCTGCCATATATCCACACTTTACACGTCACAGTTGTTATTGGATCACCTACTAGAACTTTGCCAGAATTAATAGCTGTAACAAAGAATCGCCCATAGGTGTATGAAGATAATATGACAAACTATTGCGATATATTGCAGTACGTATGTATTCAAAATATCGCAATATGTATGCATTTTTAAAACCGTGATATATACACCATTTATTTCAGTGATTTTATGTTCTGCTTACTTTTTTTTTACTTTTTCAAACTGGAATGTGAAAAAATTGATCAATTCATCCCAAATACAATTTTGTGTAAAAGATTATCTTTAAAAGGTATATATGACTGTTATGTTTTCGTTGGGGGTAACAAAACTCCTTTGCATCACGGCAGACATTTCTGCCCAGTAATTAAGAAATTTTTACCCTTGTATGTGGTAATATTTCAATGGTGTTACATTGTTGAAAAAAAAAAGAGATATTCCTTCGTTAGTCCATAACATAAAGTATGGTCTATTCATATATTTATTAATATTATCGTATAATTTATATATAAAAGGTTACATTTTACAATCAAACTTGTCCACACATTATATTTGAGGCGTGTCGTGGGAAACCCGGGCTTAATTCATGTGCGTAAAGTATCGTCCCGGATTAGCCTGTGCAGTCCACACAGGCTAATCCAGGACGACACTTTCCGCTTTTATGGTATTTTCTGTTTCAAGGAAGTCTCTTCTAAACATAAATCCACTGTAGGCGGAAAGTGTCATCCTGGATTAACCTGCGGACTGCACAGGCTAATCTGGGACAACACTTGATGCTCATGCATTAAGCCCGGTTTTCCCTCACATTATAATTATTTAAATTTACATTTTATAGAGGAGAAACAACAGTAGTAGCAATAAATGGAATGGCTAGAACAATAATTATATACTGTTTCAGGTGCTCATTAGAACATAAAATTTATATAGTGAGACATACTACATGGAATTAAAAAAGGCAGAAGCATTGAAATACTGTTCGTGACCTGTAGGTGAAAAAATTTTGTTGCCTGAAAAAATTATGATACTAGTAGAATTTTTGTATTATTACACCAATCATACATGGTCATTGCTGATAATGGCTTATGCCCAGTAAAACTATGTTACAAAGTCAAATAATATAAAAAGCTGTTCATAGTTGTAAACTAAAACATTATTATTGTTATTAATCAATTTAAATGGCATCATTTTATATTTCACACTATAACGTAATGCATAAATGATAAACCATTATATAGGAACATGGTATGTATAGGTGTGTTGAGGAAAACAATTAAGGCATGTCATAGGAAAACCCGGCTAAATGCATGTGTGTAAAGTGTGATCCCGGATCAGCCTGTGCAGTCCGCACAGGCTGATCCTGGATGACACTTCCCGCTTTTATCATATTTTCTGTTACAAATTTAGTCTTTTCTATATATAAATCCACTGTGTGCAGAAAGTGCTGTCCCAGATTAGCCTCTGGGTACTGCACAGGCTAATCCGGGACAACACTTTGCGCACATGCATTAAGTCCGGTTTTCCCACAAAACGCCTCAATAGCTATTTACAACTTAATCTGCATCCTTAGAGAAAGATCTAGGATCAAACAAGGTACAAGGTGTTGCTAAAAAGGAGCAGGGTGGAAAGGTCATCATTATTAGTCGTATTTATTTCTCAGGTTTTCAGGAAGCTAAAGCAATGGGAGCCAAGTACAGGATGGGACCAGAGCTGGAGATATGGTAGGGAAGAATTAATGTACTCTTGTTGATTTTATTTAGTAACAAGAGTTTAGTGAATGAAACAGTCATCAATATTAGCAGTTTGGCCAAGCAAGCATGAACTGATTTCTTATATTTCATTTCAAAAGTTTGTCAATCTATTCAGTAATCATTACAACACTGGTTGTTTTGTTGTTGTTTTTTTGCGTAAAAAAAATACTTGCGCTGTTTCAGTGGGTATGGTTGTGCAGATCATTTCCACGAGAGCGACACGTTTCTGCACTGCTGGCAGGTGCTTGCGGAGTTGTTAAACGCCCCCGAGTGCCAGGATATCATCGCAGATGTCGGCATGTATGTCTCAAGGGTCTTGAATACATTGTTCCATTCAACACAATTAAAACTGGTATTCATGCAAGTGTATTGTAGACAAATCTATAACATTGTATTTTAACTGGAACACGTAACAGTTAGTCTATAACTGTTAGTGTATAAGGTCATCATATTAGTTACTTGATAGTACAAATATTAATGGAAAGAGCATAGCTAATTGGTGTATTGATAAAGGGACTTGTTCACAGATTTTATAACAAGAAAAGCATTTATTTAAAACAAACAGTAAAGACAAAAATGTTACTCCCTCCTGGGTTAGAACTTCAGACCTCCAAATCGAAAGTCTACACATGAACGCTATTCTTTTATTTTTGGAATTTGTGACAAAAAGTTTGAAAATCGTCAATTCGTCAAACTGTGAACAGAAAAATACATTACATAAACTATGGTATAATATGGTAAAAAAATAAATTATTGTAAAACATTTTAGAGAGATAAATATGATGCAGTATTTCTTGCGTTTCAGGCCAGTTATGCACAAGAATGTTGCGTACAGATTTTATAACAAGAAAAGCATTTATTTAAAATGAACAGTAAAGACAAAAATGTTACTCCCTCCTGGGTTAGAACCTCAGACCTCCAAATCGAAAGTCTAACATGCGAACTTCACGGCCATTCCGATTTACTTGTTGTACGTTTAATTTTAACTTCAAGTAAGTAATTCAACAGTTTTCAACAATTTCAACGAAAACAACAGAAACCCTCCAATTATCCCATCATTTTGCATTACAAATCTTTTATAATTTTATTGATTTTGACTGATGATTACCCATTAAGGAAACGGTATTTACAGTATATTTATATGTCAGTAGTGTTATTTCGTTCCTTTATATACACATGAACGCTATTCTTTTATTTTTGGAATTTGTGACAAAAAATCTGAAAATCGTCAATTCGTCAAACTGTGAACAGAAATAATACATTACATAAACTATGGTATAATATGGTAAAAAAATTAATTATTGTAAAACATTTTAGAGAGATAAATATGATGCAGTATTTCTTGCGTTTCAGGCCAGTTATGCACAAGAATGTTGCGTACAACTGCAGGGTTATTTTCCTGAACAAGTAAGTACCCAGTTTTGTAGTCCTCATTACTGAAACGTCTCCATGTTGTAATCAATGAATTGGCTCTGTGGTAACAGCAGTCTATAGGACCGGTCATAAAGATAGGAACGTTATTGAATACTGGAAATCAATGGAGAAAAGTCTTTCAGAGAGAAATGAAACGCTAGATCAGAGACTCTGAGAAGCAAAATAAATGGGAGACAAGTAAATGGAAAACCATTAAATTACTTTAGTATTGATTCATTGTTCAATACATTAGTGGTCGATAGTAAAGCACTTGATCAATTTGAGTGTGGACTAATGGCAATGTATTGAACCCTTGGCATATGAAATATAAACTTCAATATGAAGTTTGACAACGGTCATTTATTGGTTTTTTGTATGTTATTGATGTATTGTATACATATTTAGTACGATGAAGTGAGTGTGTAGGACCAGAACTATAACTCTATCATTGATTTTGATGGAATTATGGGCCTTGTTGAACTTCGATAATTTGTTTTTCTTGGTTAAGTTTTTGGTTTATGTCCACTTTTCTTGAAACTTATTTGACCTTTACACAAGTGGTAGCATCTGCTTGATTTATGCATGTCAAGCCTATTTTTATGTCCCCGTCATCTATTGATGTTGGAGGCTTACAGTGATTGTCCTGTCCGTCCATCTGTACGAGCGTCTAGCACCAACACCTCTTACTACATGGATACTTACTCAGTAGGGAACAGAAAATCAGATGTAATTGCTTATGACCATTCCTAATCCACCCATACTACCCAAACTCACCTTGACTTGGACTTAATTTTAACTTAGAATATTTCAAATGGGCTGTCCAGCATTAACGGGGGGCATCTGTGTTTATTTTACACAGCGTCTTGTTCCTATTATGTTGGACGTGTTTTCACTCAAAACATCGCTCTGTGTCGAATCACCACAACTTCAAACCTCATTATTTGTGTCAATGCTGTATTTGGGGTATTTATCACATTGAGTGATAGCTTTAGTTTGTCCTTTGTATAGCTGTTAGGACAATTTGGTAATCTGTTTCTTGTGTTACCATCTTCCAATTTCTTTTAAACAAAATTGGCTCATCAGAAATACTTGGCAGCCTCAAAACAAAATTTAAGAAAGAGCACAACAATACAGGTAATTCAAATATCTGGAACAACTCGTCATAATAATAATATTCATTTCTCACGTCCAGGAAGATTCTTTTGATCCGTCCAAAGATGATTCTGTGTAACGACTACAACTATCGCGAGACACGCTGGTTCACGTCCTGGAAGAAGGACCGCATGACGGAGGAATACTACCTGCCTCGTATGATACAAGACATCACCTTGCAGGTACTGCGATTACTCTAGGAGTTCTTTGGAGTCCGTAGTTTGTCATGTTAACATACGTGATGGAGGAATACTACCTGCCTCGTATGATACAAGACATCACCTTGCAGGTACTGCGATTCCTCTAGGAGTTCTTTGGAGTCCATAGTTTGTCATGTTAACATACGTGCTGGAGGAATACTACCTGCCTCATATGATACAAGACATCACCTTGCAGGTACTGCGATTTCTCTAGTAGTTCTATAGAGTCCATAGTTTGTCATGTTAACATACGTGATGGAGGAATACTACCTGCCTCATATGATACAAGACATCACCTTGCAGGTACTGCGATTTCTCTAGTAGTTCTATAGAGTCCATAGTTTGTCATGTTAACATACGTGATGAGGAATACAACCTGCCTCATATGATACAAGACATCACCTTGCAGGTATTACTGCGATTTCTCTAGGAATTCTTTAGAGTCCAGATAGTTTGTCATGTTAACATACGTGATGGAGGAATACTACCTGCCTCATATGATACAAGACATCACCTTGCAGGTACTGAGATTTCTCTAGTAGTTCTTTAGAGTCCATAGTTTGTCATGTTAACATACGTGATGGAGGAATACTACCTGCCTCATATGATACAAGGCATTCACCTTTCAGGTATTACTGGGATTTCTCTAGTAGTTCTATATAGTCTGTAGTGTCATGTTAACATGCGTGATGGAGGAATACTACCTGCCTCGTAAGATACAATACATCACCTTTCAGATATTACCGGGATTTCTCTAGTAGTTCTTTGGAGTCCGTAGTCTGTCATGTTAACATGCATGACAGAGGAATGATACAGGACATCACCTTTCAGGTACTCGGATTTCTCTTTAGAGTTCGTAATGTGTCATGATAACATACGTTATGGAGGAAAACTGTCTGCCTTGTATGATACAGGACATCATTAGATACAGGACATCATCATGATGCAGGTATTATTGAGGGAAATCACGTGGTTTTGTTTTGATGTGTTTCATGGAAAATTGAATATCATATTTCTTTGTTAGTTCAACCTTTTAAGCATTTGTAATTTCAATATTGTGTTATACTAGTAAAGATGTACATTAGGTCTTTACGTGCCGAAGCTGCATTATGTATGGATGAACACGGGGTGTTCCGGCACTGTAGCCATCATATACAATCAACAATATTGAACTCACCAAGAACAATTGGATGCCATTTTCCATGCGATGTACCAAAAACAAAACCGAGATTCTCTGCATTTAAGTGTTTTATTCTGCCTTCGATGAATACAGGACGTCACTCAGACGGTAGAGTGCTTTCTTTAGTTCAAACCTATTTATTTTTGTTTGATTGTGTCAAAAGCCCGAGGATAATTGTGACACTTGCAAGTTTGTTTCCCGTATAGAACCAGTACTTGATGTCTTTGAAAATGATCACTTAATTACTTAGTAGAGATCAAACTCGTGATCTCCTGGGCCCATATTCACAAGGCTCCTTAGGGAAAACTTTAGTAAATTTCTTAAATTCATAAATTCCTTAACTATCCGGCTGTTTCATGTATAGGTCTTTTAACATTAAAATGTTGTAAACTTGTAAATATTACTTATATGTTTAGTATTGCAGCTTTCTTTGTACAGAAATCATTGGATTACACATATAACATTTGATCTGAAATTTTCCCTTAAGTACAACTTAAGTTAAGATTTCCCTTAAGTACAACTTAAGATTTCCCTTAAGTACAACTTAAGTTAAGATTTCCCTTAGGAGCTTTGTGAATACTGGCCCTGATTGCAAGACAAACAAAACATCTACTGCACCACTGCTGCTATCTCTAGGCATTTTTTTAGAGTCAATTGCATGTTCTGTGTCCATTTTAATTTGCATTTAATGTTGATTTGCAACATTCACAGTTTTTACGTTTGAGACTCAGTTTGTCATATCGTGTATACATGTAAATTGAGAATAACAGGACCAAGACATTTTGTTGACTTGTTCATTGGATTTGCCGGATTGGCATGGACTAAAGAAAACAACAGAATAATAAATCTCGAAAATAAAGTAAAGTTGACCATTTTTGCCTACTGTAGAACTAGTTTTATTTGTGTGGCTTTTATTTTTGCTAATAATCACGATTTTAATTCCTTGCAAATTCAAAACCAGCGCGAATATATGTGTCCAAATGTTAAAAGTCCAAACATATGCTACTTTTACCTCGTGATGTACCATATTGTAGTCAGTCCAATTACGTATTATAAGCATTTTATATCAACAGCATAGGTGTGGAAATGTGTTAAAACAGCCGATTGGTACTGTGCGTTGTTGTTTTTCACGCTTAGCCACAACAAAAACACTTGCATAAAAGCAATTATTGGCTTACTGCATGGTGACTGACACGGTACTTTATGCTTGATACGATAACGCTATCAGTGGTCGACATTATTTTTCTTTCATGGTAGGATAACACTCGTGTCTGTCGATATTAATTTTCCTTTTGGGTCAATCTACTTTCAGTTTTGAATTCGCGTCTTGGCGATAACGCGAATTCAAGAACATGCAAATATAAAAAAGGATGATTTTGGGAGAAAAACATGAAAATTTGTCCAGGCGAATTAAAGGCAATCTGCAGTATTATCTAATTTAATTAGGACTTTTTTGATTGACCTAAATATACACAACACTGGTCATTTTAGGTCAAGGTGCCATTTGGTGATGCTGTTATTTCTACTCTGGACACTTGCATTGGGACAGAGATATGTGAAGAGATGTGGAATCTGCAGAGGTATGTATGTGTGACTATGATGTGTTACTGGTTTACCAGATTTTAGTCTTGATTGTTTTTTGTCAAATTAATTTAATAAAACTGCGACAATCCAAGTATAACAATGCAGATGCTCAGACATGCTTTGTACTCTGTAAGAAAGTAAAACAAACCTAGTTTGTATAAAGCCATTCATCTTTCTACCACTACAGTCTAGAATTATATATATGAGGCGCGTCGTGAGAAAACCGGGCTTAATGCATGTGCGTAAACTGTCGTCCCGGATTAGCCTGTGCAGTCCGCACCGGCTAATCCAGGACAGCACTTTACACTTTTATGGTATTTTCTGTTTCAAGGAAATCTCATCTAAACATAAATCCACTGTAATCCAAATGGGGATGTATAGAATTTATGTATCAACCTTATGTGTTAAACATTGTAATAAATTATGATGATGTCCCATTATTTTATAATGATATCATGAAGATGTGATTTTGATGAGGAAGATAAAACTATGTGAACACTAAATAAAATAATTTGCCTTGAAACACAAACAAGTTAGAAAGGTATGTGGTTTGTCAGATAAATGTCATTTCATTTGATGATAATCTGGTATAATTATCTGTTTGTTACATACAGTAATGATAAGGCTTATTCCTGTTGCAGTCGGCACATTGATATGGCGTTAGATGGGGTCGAGATTTTCACCAACGGCAGTGGCAGCCACCATGAGCTGCGCAAAGGCTACGTTCGCGTTGACCTAATTAAATCGGCAACTATGAAGGTCAGTTACATGAGAACGGTGTCCATTTAAAGGATGTTTTCGACAGATTTTAAAGATTTTTGAGACAAATTACATATAATACTGCGTAACCGAAGCACCTGAATTAATTGAGTGAAAATTAAATTAGTTGAACACCTGCAAGAGACAAAAATTAGTGCTTTACCGTGGATCAAGCCCATGACCTTTGGGTTGGAAGTGTGACATGCTTACTATTTGACGAGAGCAACTGTAACACCGTAAAAGTTGGTGAACAATAATGGAAAAGAACAGAAGTATTAGCCATACTATATCATCTAGCCTTACGCATGCATTACAGGTTCATTAGGAGTGCTTTCTAGGGATTACCGATAGTTCCAGTCTACTATTGCAAATTTCTTTCAAGTAGCAATTAAACTATTTGTTTAATAGTTATAGTTCAAACGTATGTATTAAACTACAGTAAACTCCACTTGTAACTATATCGCTCAATAGGATATGTCGCATATAACATTTCTTAGTCCCAAGGATATGGTATCTATCATAATTATGTTCTTGTATAACAATGTTGTTTTCCCAAACCGGTCGCAAATATCCCCCTTTTATTACAATATATAGAGTCTGTTACTGGTGTGAAAAACATTGATCCAGGTAAACAGTTAACAGTTACATGGATTTATGGATGTAATATAACCAGTGTCTCTGTTATATATATTTGTTTGTCCATGCCCTTTGTTGCCTATGTGCGGATGTAACAATCTTCAAATATAGCGATATAACTATGGTGGTCTACTCAATATCATTACAAGCGGAGTTTACTGTAGCAATAATTTTGAAGAATACTCATACAGTAAGCAGGGGGGGGAGGGGGGTGAACGTAAATCATGCATATGTAAATTTAAAGTGAGACCGCAATTTCTGTGCAATAAATCTGGCTGTCTTTTGTTAACGTTTTGTGAAAATGTGTTACAATTTCATTCAGGTGAGTGTTTAATTCTTAAAAATATGTATTTCAACCATGACCATTCTATTTCAACATCTTTCCGTTGCATGATTTACGTTCACCCACCTTAGTAAGGGGCAGAAAAAACTAAACAAAATTGAATTACTACCAGCTGGAAATACGCTGTACATTTTCTCTGGAACAAATTGGGTGCCTTCAAAATCATCCCTGTATTTCTACTGGCTTTTTTAAAGCATATATTAAAATTACAGTTGGGTACACTAACTTTCATTTAGGGAACATACTTTTTATGACATCTTTTAGCTTTATGTACAAAAATATGTTGATATACTTTCCATGTATAGTCAAAGTGAATCAATAAAGCAAACTTTTTACATGTGTTTTTTCAGTAAATTTCAAACTATTTTGTGTTGACAGAAACCTTTACTATAATCTTAAACAAATATGTAGTGTTTACTTTCCAATTATAAATATCAGTCCTTGTATTTTTTCGAAAATGGTGATTTTTTGTGGGGAGGGTTTTACCAAAAATCAGCTGTAATAAAAAATGTCACGTACATTTTATTAAAACTATGTGTAGTTTTACCACTGGCCTTTCTGTAGGAGATTACAGAATTGTTTCATTTTTTCTGCTCATTACTGTATTTTTTTTAATTTTGTGGAAATTTCCAATGGGCAATACCCCCAGTGTGTACTGGGTATGGGCAATACCCCCAGTGTGTACTGGGTATGGGCAATACCCCCAGTGTGTACTGGGTATGGGCAATACCCCCAGTGTGTACTGGGTATGGGCAATACCCCCAGTGTGTACTGGGTATGGGCAATACCCCCAGTGTGTACTGGGTATGGGCAATACCCCCAGTGTGTACTGGGTATGGGCAATACCCCCAGTGTGTACTGGGTATGGGCAATACCCCCAGTGTGTACTGGGTATTGGGCAATACCCCCAGTGTGTACTGGGTATGGGCAATACGCACAGTGTGTACTGGGTATGGGCAATACCCCCAGTGTGTACTGGGTATTGGGCAATACGCCCAGTGTGTACTGGGTATGGGCAATACCCCCAGTGTGTACTGGGTATGGGGCATTCCTTGTAGTGTGGTGGCTGCTACGTGTTTTGCAACCTGATGGGATGTGACGGGGAGCGAGTGTTCTATGACGGCTGCTCGATGATCGCTGTCAATGGCAAGATCGTCAGTCAGGGACCGCAGTTTACAATGAAAGATGTGGTACGTATGGAGACTGGCACTGCCATATGCTGAACTAGCCAATCGATGGTTAAGCGTGAACCTGTTGAATCTGCTTAACATAGCTATAACAGATACAATAGTTTCATGGTCAATTCTCATAATTGCTACAAGTTCTAAAATTAAGCGAAAGAAAAATCTGTTTGGCTACAACATATTCTTTATAAAAGATACATACAAGCGTAAATTCGTCTGCTTTCAACAAGGTATAGTAAATTTGGCACTCTTCTGCCAGGGGAAGCCCTGTACATGTACTGATTGGAGTGTGTATATTACTTATTATTAAGACAGTAATATGTGTAATTAATTAAACAAAATTCAAGCTGCATAACACATGTTTATTTTTACTGTAACACCGCCTGGTTAACCAATACTATATATAGGCTTTGTCAAAGTGCTCATAAACAAATTTCTACAAAATTCCATCAATTATATTGACAATCATTATAACAAAGAATATCAATTATGTTCTGGAAATACAATTTTCTACAATTGCTAAAAAATGCAATTTACTACATAATATATATGATTTGGAGAAAAACTACAGTTTCGACAAATTACAAGCTATGTATTATGTGATTAAACATTATTTTGTATATCAACCAACTGTTATGATTTCAGACTGTAAACGTTGCTACAATAGACCTGGAAGATATACGAACTTATCGCAATGCTGTCAGGAGTTTCTGTGAGCAGGTAATTGTCATGCACATGCATAAAATGTACTGTTAACAACAGTGACATGATTATATAAATAAACACTAATTATAGGTAAAATGTGTAGTAAAAGCATTAAAACAATATTTGCCCACCCATCCTAGTATTCCGAATAATTATACCTCAGTTATTTTTGAGAGCAATATGTAGATGTCAAGGGTTCAGTGAACTGCATGTTTACAATAGCAAATGAATTAAGTTTTGTATCATTTTGTGGAATGGTTGGCAAGCAAATAAGACAAACAAAATCTGGCTCTTTTACCAGGCATATGTATTTACTTGTTGAAAAGTTATTAACAGGTTCCGTTTGTGCAATTTGTTCTACAATAAACTGTGTGCTTTAATCTGTAATATTTGCACTGTCTTGCAGTTCTCGTAACCTGAGTAGTGTGTTTTCCCGTATTCAGAGCTCAAGAGCACCTGCCTTCCCTCGTATACATGTGGACTACGCACTGTCAGGGGATGACTACTTCTTGCCGGTGTCCAAACCGATGGAATTTAAATTTCATACTGCTGAGGAGGAGATCAGGTAGCTCAATAATAATAAAACAAGTAAAAAGCCCTCGGAGAGCCTAAAGCTCCATCAAGATAGGTAACCCTAGTTAACATTGAATTTTCCAGTAATAGGTTATCTCCCTTACCCTTGCCAACAAAAGTTTTGTTTATTTGTCCATTTCCAACCTTTAAATTAACAAGAAGATCTGGCTGTGGGACTTTATGTTTATTTCTCATTTTGAAAGGCATGTTTAAAGCTTGGGTCCTGCAATCTGGCTGTAGGAGAATATGTTAATTTCTCATTTCCAAATCTATGTTTAAAGCTTGGGTCCTGCAATCTGGCTGTAGGAGAATATGTTAATTTCTCATTTCCAAATCTATGTCTAAAGCTTGGGTCCTGCAATCTGGCTGTGGGAGAATATGTTAATTTCTCATTTCCAAATCTATGTTTAAAGCTTGGGTCCTGCAATCTGGCTGTAGGAGAATCTGTTAATTTCTCATTTCCAACTCTATGTCTAAAGCTTGGGTCCTGCAATCTGGCTGTGGGAGAATATGTTAATTTCTCATTTCCAAATCTAAGTTTAAAGCTTGGGTCCTGCAATCTGGCTGTAGGAGAATATGTTAATTTCTCATTTCCAAATCTATGTTTAAAGCTTGGGTCCTGCAATCTGGTTGTGGGACTACCTGCGTCGTAGTGGACAGGGAGGATTTTTCCTGCCCCTGAGTGGTGGCATAGACAGCTCCAGCACCGCCTGTATTGTCTTCTCCATGTGTAACCTCATCTGTGAAGAGGTGAAAAAGGGAGGTAATAGAGTATTCTTCATTCTCGTTGACACTTCATTGGTGTCCCAATATTTGTCCCTATACTTTAGGTGATTTATATTTAAGGAGTCCCAATATTTAGGGTGCCCAGTACTAAGTTATGGTTAATAGGTAATAATTTGCTTTATAAATCAGAGAACCTATTTAAGGATGAATTTGTGTCTGTTGGCAGGAGTATATGCATTTTATAACCCTTATTATTATAAAGCGAATCAAACAGTTATGTGGTACCAAGAATTACATGTTTTCCCAAAGCCAAGTGTATTAAGAGGGTACCCTTCAACTCTGGACAACATGGTGAAGGATAAGACTGTGAAGCCAATTACTTGCGAAGAAAAATCAGGGTGTTTGAAAATTTGGATGAAATCTAGGAATTTGACCAGCCAAGAAGAACAGAGGCCATATATTTTATACACTGTAACTAATATGCATTGATTTTACCAGTCACTCAGGCCAAACATTCTGTGTTTCGGGCAACCCGACCCTACCTAGCGAAAAAAACCTGACCCTTAAGTTTTTTAGGGACAATTGTTTTCCGAGAAATCCTATATTCGTCAGATTACAGATAATTTTCAATGTGAATGTATCTTTAAAAAAAAAGTAAAAAGAAACGTAATCCCGACCCTACCTAACTTTTTTGAGACCGTTGCCCGAAACACACATTTTTTTTTTTGGCCGAAAGCTTATGACACCAGTCCTTTTCAAAACCATGAAAATACTGTGAACACATACCTGTGGCAGCATTACATTAGAGATGTTTCTGTATTGTAACCCCCAGATGCCAGTGTGTTATCTGAGTTGCCTCCTGCAGTGAGTGACACATGCATTTGTATGTTCTTGCAGTGTATTTGTCTAATTTGTCAGCTGTTGTCAATATGTGGCAGCCCGTGAGATTTTTATCCCAATTGCGGCCTGCTGCGTTTTGAGAAAACTTGACGTCAAAGTTGCGGCACGTGATTTTTATGAGAAAGTCAGGATTATGATTAAGATATTTCAAATAATTGTTTAAATATTGAAAACTGTCAACGAAAAAAATTTTTTATTAGGTTATTTGTAGAAAAATTATTATGTTGCTATGATTGCTTGTTTGGTTGCCATAGCAACCATCTCTTCATTATTTTTATTTTTGTCCGAAACATTTGTACATTCAATGTTCGTTATTTGGGAAAGGCAGTCCAGTAAATATATATTCTATAAATTACTTGTCCTCATCATGCTAGGTTCTGTATTGTATGCATGACAGACATTAAAATCTGTGTGAAATTTGAACATTTATCGTTATAGTGGTGTTACTTAAACTGCTCATTCTTGCTCCAAACGCATGACTGAGAAAAAAGGATACCATTTCCAGTTTCTACACATATCAGTGTATTCAAAAGTGCTAATAACTCATTTTCGCCCAGATACCGCATTTGGACCAAAAATCTCTTGGGCTGACACATATGTCTTGTATTACTACCCCAGACGCCCATGTGTTGTCTGATGTGCGTCGTGCGGTGAGCGACCCGAGCTACTACCCCAGTGATCCTCGAGAGCTTGTGGGGCGCCTGTTCACCACCTGCTACATGGGCTCAGAAAACTCATCTCAGGAAACCAAGTCACGAGCTGCAGAACTGGCCGAACAGATTGGCAGGTGGGTTATCCTGGGTGTTTCTTTCAGGAATAATTCAGGTTTTAGACTTGAATTGTGTTTTCTATTTCAAAGTAGATGTTATGACTGATAAAAACATTCAACGACAAAACTATTCGTATACAGCTGTTAGGTTGGCATTATTATCAAGCTTTATTAATAATATTATAGGTCGTCAGTTTTCATTGACATTATTATCACACGTCTTAGGAATAATAGCTTATATATGCTGGGCCCGGCTAGCTCAGTTGGTAGAGCACTGGACTTACAATCGGGGGATCGTGAGTTCGAACCCCAGCCCGGCCACATAACTTGTGTGGGGATTGGTCATGAAATTATTAATACGGCTATTATCCCCCTACCTCTGATGCAAGTAGGGCAGTTGTCAGATACTGGCATGAGTATGTGCACTTGGTACTGGTAAACCACTTAGTTCAGCTAAGCTTGCCTAGGAAAAGTGTGAGTAGGTTAACTGTCCGCCGTGATATGACGGAAATACTGTTAAAAACGGCGCAAAAAAACAAAACAAAAAATTATTGTAATGACTGAGCTCAGCAGTTAAAAGTTTTGATTCTTAACTTAAGAAAACATAGATTTTTTAGATTGCTAAATATTTGCAGAATTTTTATTATAATTACTGCTATAATGACTGATTTCAGTGGCAAACATGTACCAGTATACTCAAGGGGCAGTATCCATAAAAGAAAATAAGGAAAATCTTTAGTCATTTAATTAAAAATTCAAATAAAATTTTCCTTATGATTTTATATTTGAAACATAGTAAAATATGAATCATTTGTTGATTCTTCATCAGATTAAAATCATTGAAGAAGAAAGAAACTTATAAATAAATGAGCAAAGTCTTAAAGAATTTTTGTGATTTTAAGAAATTTACTTAAGGCCCAGAAATATAGTAACCCATTAGAATGACAATGGCTTTCTTCCAGCTTCCACCTGGCTGTTACCATAGACGTAGCAGTGGCCGCAGTGGTGGGGGTGTTCACGGCCGCGCTGAAGCTCGTACCAAAGTTCAAGGCTCATGGTGGGGGTCTCAGAGCAAACCTGGCTCTGCAGAATGTGCAGGTGAGGTCATTAAAGATAAATGGTTAACATATACCTGACACAATTTTAGCAAAGTTTAGCACTTATGCATACAAAATCCAGCATTTCAGGGAGGAAAAATACCACCCACCCACCCAAAAAATACTTTCATAAGACAATGAAAAAAACAATTAGCTTAGAATACTATTATGTGTTTTATCAAGAACATTTCCTTTGATTGTATTTAAGTTTGCTTTGTGTTTAAAATATGATGGTCATTCATGGAAAACATGTCCTTACAATTTTGTATATATATTGCTCTCGAGCTAGAGGGGGAATACCTATTTTACAAACGGCTCTTATTTTGTTGGCAGGCGCGTGTGCGTATGGTTGTAGCCTACCTCTTCGCGCAGCTCTCGTTGTGGGCAAGGGGTAGACCAGGGGGATTGCTTGTTCTGGGCTCAGCAAATGTGGATGAGGCGTAAGAATTTCAGCTACTATTTACATGTATTGTATCTTATCATAATAATCAGAATGTTAAAGGTATGTAATTACTGGTTTCCTAGTACAATATTGTCAGATGACCCAAATCAAAGGTTTGTACTCAGTAAATATAAAACCTATATTAATACCTTGTAATAGTCATAACTTATTAATCATAATTGTTATTTTAGCATAATTTTTCCTGTAATAATGTGTATTAAATTATGAAGGACTATTAAAACTTCAAGCAGTGATATAAAAAAATTACATCACAAGCTCCTCATGAAAGTTCATTGTTTAAGGACAGGTCTATATGTTCATTTGTATTTATATATATTGAAATATATATTCATTACTCAAGACTTTCAATAAAACTGTATGTAAAAGTATGCATTTCAGATTGCGTGGTTACATGACAAAGTATGACTGCTCTAGCGCTGACATCAACCCTATTGGAGGCATCAGTAAAACAGACCTGCGCTCTTTCATCAGATACTGCATTGACAAGTACAATCTCACTGCTCTTGAAGGGTAGGCTTTATTTCTAGTTATTTGTTTTTCTTGTTTCATGTTCTCACATAAATCATTGAAATGACTACATGTTCTGTTTACTTTCCAATTATAAATGTCAGTCCATGTAGTTTTTTGAAAATTGTCATTTTCAGTGGTCTTTTTCCACCAAAAATCAGCTTAGAAAATGTCATGAAAATTGAAACTGTGTGTAGTTTTACCACAGGCCTGTCTGTACGAGATTACAGAATTGTTTTATATTTTGTGCCCCTTACTGTACATGTATTTCTGTTTCTTGTTTTAGGATCTACACGGCTCCCCCCACAGCGGAACTGGAACCACTAGCAGACGGACGACTGGCACAAACAGATGAGGTAACATTTTCTGCAGAATTACAGGATATCAGATAAAATATGCACTGCAACCTGCAAATATTGGATTTTATTTTGTTAATTCGAATTACTACGGTAGTAAACTGGGCATTTTTTAATTAAATGGTGTTTTGTAATCAGATTGTAATTCATTGTTTCTCAGATAAACTAACAATTTGGTAAAATGAAAGTATAAAATTTATAAATGTAATTTTGTGTTCAAGTACCTCTTGTTATAAGTATATTTGCATATTTGAAAAATATATTCTGACTAGAGTTTCAAAACAACAAGTGATATAAGGTAACCATGGAGTTCTACAAATATTGAGGTCACTTACAAAGAACATGTCTCACTCTTTAATACCGATTTATAAAAAAAATTATTTCGAGGCATGTCGTGGAAAAATCAGGCTGTATGCATGTGCGTAAAGTGTCGTCCATTGTTGGGTCACACTTTCCGCCAACAGTGGATTTATGTTTATAATAGACTTACTTGAAATGGACAATAAAATTAAAACGAAAAAAGCTGTCCTGGATTAGCCTGTGCGTATGGGAGCAGTCCGCACAGGCTAATCCGGGACGACACTCTACACACATGCATTAAGCCCAGGTTTCTCAGGACACGCCTCATTTATATTTGATACTGATGACTATTAGTTGTATGAAAATCTTCAGGGTATTTAGACCCCACATGACTATTCGTGTGTTGGAAACTAATCATTTTTAAATGACACTTCCATGTTTTCTACAGGAAGACATGGGAATGACGTATGCCGAGCTGTCCGTGTACGGGAAACTTAGGAAACAGAACGGCTGTGGTCCATACAGCATGTTCACCAAGCTTATCCACACATGGGATTGGCTCACACCGGAACAGGTGACACGCTTGATTAAACACTGCTGGGCCCAGTTGCTCAAAACTTTAACGGCCGATTTAACTAATTGTCTGTTAACATTAGATGTAAGCAAAATAAATATTACAAGCAACTTGCTAATAAAACATTAGACAATTATTTTAGCATACCAATTTATCTAGATTAAAGGCACAGTTAAAATTGTAAAATTTAAATTACATTAATAACTTCATCCAAAAGTTAACGCCTGTTAGCTTAACTGGCCCTTGGCAACAGCAGAGTTGGTCAAAAAATGGGTCTCTGTTGGACAACATCTCCAGGCCGTTAAAGTTTTGAGCAACTGGGCCCATATCTTTAACCTGCTGAATGCATAGTATGGATTGTACATGTTTATTTGCTTGTTTTGAAATGACAATGTTTTTGTTTGGATGATTTGTATAGATATTACTGATCAAGCAACAAACTTTTCAGACCGTGAGGTTTCTAGCTAACGATAGATGTTTTTATTTTAACTATCGTGTTGATCGAAACTAAGAAAGGATAGTGAAGGCCCCTTCTCTTGCTCGATAGACTGGGTCAAGGCCCTTGATGGGGACGAGGGAGTTTTGCTTTATTTCTTAATTGGTGTAGAATTGAATGATAAAAAATGAGGTTATAAAAGTTAGTAGGCAGTTATTTAAATTTATAACCAATATAGTGATATTTGATATAAAAGCAACTTAAAATGGCCTATACTTTTTTTTACTAAAACGGGGCGCAATAACTATACTCCGCATCAGGGTTGGTGGGCCCCAGTTTTGGGCCACAGAAATAATGAAATGCGACCCTTGAACTTCAGTATTAAGAGCTGAGTGTGAAACTATTGTATCTGCTTACCATTTCTATATCAGATACAATAGTTTCACTCTCAACCCTCAGTTACTACAATATTTCAGGTAGCGGACAAAGTCAAGCACTTCTTCCGATGCTACTCAATGAACCGTCACAAGATGACCACCCTTACGCCGAGCTACCATGCAGAAACCTACAGCCCCGACGACAACCGATATGATCATCGCCAGTTCCTGTACAACGTGTCATGGCCTTGGCAGTTCAACTGCATTGATACACAGGTATACAGGGCTGTCCTTGGCTGAATATTTTGTTTAGCCGAATGTACATTACTTCATTGAAATCCTACTAATTTGGGGTATTTTATTGGGTTTATGAAAAAAACACTGTAGCCCAACAGAATTTTCTTAAGCTATATAGTCAAATTTGACAATGAGCCCTGGTATTATAGCGATTTTTTAAACCCCCACAAACGAAGTTTAGGGGGGGTATATCGGAGTGAGCTTGTCGGTCTGTTGGTTTTCGGTTTCCGGATGATAACTCAAGAAAGGTTTTACATATTCAAATAAATGTTGGTACGCATGTGTTACATCATAAAATACAGGTCAAGTTCGAAAGTGGTTACAAACCACTAAATGTTGAAAGAGTTATGGCCTCTTTTTGACGAAAATCCTCAAAAACGCAGTTTCCCGATAATAACTCGAGAAAGGCTTGACATATTCAAATAATTTTTGTTACACATATGTAGCATCATAAAATAAAGGTCAGGTTCTACTTTGGTTACAAACCACTATATTTTCACAGAGTTATGGCCCCTATTTTGACTTAAATTCCCTAAAACACGGTTTCAGGACAATAACTCATGAAAGGCTCCTCATATTTAGATTATTTTTGGCACATACCAGGTAGTTGTAACACCATAAAATACAGGTCAGGTTCGACTTTGGGTACAAACCACTAAATGTTGACAGAGTTGTGGCTCCTATTGAAATTAAATTTTACCAAATACACTCTGAAACATTCACAAATTAAAGCATTCTCATTGTGTCCATTTCTTGCAAATGGGTGCCATAGTTTTGTGACAAGGTATTGTGGGGGTATATCCGTCACTCACTCGACAATTCTATTTTTTTCATGGATTGCACAGTTCTTTGCCCTCTCAGATTCGGACTTTTTTGCGTTGTGAAATTTTGCAAATTGGGCAGTATCAAGTGATGAATTTGGGTAATATTACAAACACAAACCAAGTTTAATAGTGGGAGTGGTCATTGGCATTGTGCTTATATACCTAGTTGCATAGAGGTAACAATTTTACAGCACAGATACTGCTGAGCCCAATAACTTCACCGTACACTCACTGCTCGCAGCACTTGAACAGTGACGTCTTTCAGTGATACAAAATTATGACTTTCTAACAAAAAGTTTTCGTAGATAAAAACTGAATGAATGACATCAGTTTTGAAACTTAACAATGGCAGATTTGTGTTCTATGCCTGATATTTTTTTGTTTGTTGTGTGTCATGTTAAAATAATCAGTATACCAGTATTTGTGCTGTTATTGTAAAACAATTTGCCTATTCAGTTGCTGGGATGTATTTCAGGTCAAGAGGCTACAGGAGGTGTCGTCTGCTCAACATGAGCATCATGGTTCCCTTTCTGCAAAACCTCATGAGGGAACCAGTCAAAACTTGTCTGCTTCAGGGAATTCGACAGAAAGCAACAACCAGTCCAATTTCACACCAGGTGTTATGGTTGCCTTGACAACAGACACCCCTGACAACCAGCACTTGGCAACAGCAGAGGGTTGGTCGAATGCTCCAATAAATGGGTCTCTGTTGGACAACATCTCCAGGAAGTGTCCAGACCTGCTGACCACTGGAAATGTCTTATGTCCAGAAAACAAGAGGCCAAGGTTGTCATTTGCCATGGTTTCAACAGAAGTGTAGAAGTGTGAGAAAAAAGTTGAGTAAAACTGTTACCCGTATTTTGACATCGTTTTGTAATTTTCCCATATACAATCAGATAAATATTGTTAGCGATGATGTGCTATGTTGTGGTAAGTTTGTTACATTGTTCACATTTAATCAGATTGTAATGTTGTTTTTCCAATATTGATGCAAATTAACTTCGTTTGCTTTTTTGTATGTGTGTTAGTACAATTGTTATCGGGCACTTATTAGGCAGATTCCTTGCACCAAGTTCCTCAACATTTGTGTCTCATATGTCAAACAGTAATCAGATGAAATAATTCTACATTGCCATCCAATATGGTTCCTTATTGATAAGAAGTACATGTATATTGCCTTTGCTGTTATTTTTGTATCTTGACACCCTTACACATTAACATTCCATTGTACACGTATGTGATGCTTTTACTTGTATTTTTTTTATTTTTCCACTATGTTTTTTATTAGTTATTTTTTGTTTGTAAGATTAGTTTTGTGGTGTATAAAATGTTATTTTTTCTTTCTGACAGTATTCTTATTCGAATACCTACAAAAGTGCATCAATATTGACTGATGGATAGTGTTGTTATATCTCTCATCTTTGAACTTACTTCAATGAACTATTAAAGATTAAGACTTTAAAACGTTTGTAGTCACAAATGCTTTAGCTACACTTAAAAGTAAGTACATTGTTCAGGCACTGACTAAAACGCAGATGAAAAATTTAGACAATTTAAAAGAAGGGTAATACACTTTGTTCATATCAAAATCTGTTTGAACTGTTGTTCCAACCTTATTGGTACATAATGTAGTATTGTACCACCACACTTAAACACTACATGCTGTTGTTCCAACCTTATTGGTACATAATGTAGTATAGTACCACCACACTTAAACACTACATGCTGTTGTTCCAACCTTATTGGTACATAATTTAGTATAGTACCACCACACTTAAACACTACATGCTGTTGTTCCAACCTTATTGGTACATAATGTAGTATTGTACCACCACACTTAAACACTACATGCTGTTGTTCCAACCTTATTGTTACATAATGTAGTATAGTACCACCACACTTAAACACTACATGCTGTTGTTCCAACCTTATTGGTACATAATTTAGTATAGTACCACCACACTTAAACACTACATGCTGTTGTCCCAACCTTATTGGTACATAATGTAGTATAGTACCACCACACTTAAACACTACATGCTGTTGTTCCAACCTTATTGGTACATAATTTAGTATAGTACCACCACACTTAAACACTACATGCTGTTGTTCCAACCATATTGGTACATAATGTAGTATAGTACCACCACACTTAAACACTACATGCTGTTGTCCCAACCATATTGGTACATAATGTAGTATTGTACCACCACACTTAAACACTACATGCTGTTGTCCCAACCTTATTGGTACATAATGTAGTATTGTACCACCACACTTAAACACTACATGCTGTTGTTCCAACCTTATTGGTACATAATGTAGTATTGTACCACCACACTTAAACACTACATGCTGTTGTCCCAACCTTATTGGTACATAATGTATTATTGTACCACCACACTTAAACACTACATGCTGTTGTTCCAACCTTATTGGTACATAATGTATTATTGTACCACCACACTTAAACACTACATGCTGTTGTCCCAACCTTATTGGTACGTAATGTAGTATTGTACCACCACACTTAAACACTACATGCTGTTGTCCCAACCTTATTGGTACATAATGTAGTATTGTACCACCACACTTAAACACTAGATGCTGTTGTTCCAACCTTATTGGTACATAATGTAGTATAGTACCACCACACTTAAACACTACATGCTGTTGTCCCAACCTTATTGGTACATAATGTAGTATTGTACCACCACACTTAAACACTACATGCTGTTGTCCCAACCTTATTGGTACATAATGTATTATTGTACCACCACACTTAAACACTACATGCTGTTGTTCCAACCTTATTGGTACATAATGTAGTATAGTACCACCACACTTAAACACTACATGCTGTTGTCCCAACCTTATTGGTACGTAATGTAGTATTGTACCACCACACTTAAACACTACATGCTGTTGTCCCAACCTTATTGGTACATAATGTAGTATTGTACCACCACACTTAAACACTAGATGCTGTTGTTCCAACCTTATTGGTACATAATGTAATATAGTACCACCACACTTAAACACTACATGCTGTTGTTCCAACCTTATTGGTACATAATGTAGTATAGTACCACCACACTTACACACTACATGCTGTTGTTCCAACCTTATTGGTACATAATGTAGTATTGTACCACCACACTTAAACACTACATGCTGTTGTCCCAACCTTATTGGTACATAATGTAGTATTGTACCACCACACTTAAACACTACATGCTGCTAATGGTATACAAATGCATGTAGAGCTTAACTTTGTTATCTTGAACTCGCGTCGAAGTTCCGGATATGTCAAAGTGGAAAATTATTACCGACTTTTTACCTATATATAACATAAATATGATTGTACATGTATGGAAGATTTAACTCTAATTTTCGGTAATGTTGAAGTGGTTTTCAGTCGGAACAAATATTTTCTAACTTATTTGTTTATCTCAATGTGTTGACAACTAGATTAATGGTTTTTATATATTTCTTACTGATGTATTTTGTTAGTGTTGTATCTGAATATTGTTTAATGGCAACATGTAACTATTTTGTGATAGTAATACTGCTGATAATATTTTGTAACTGTTACATACATTATAATATTGTGCATGATTGTGCCTCTTGTTTACATAATCGTTAATTTTTTTCCCTTTCCATTGTCAATACCAGTGTTGTTGCATCATTTTAACACCCAAATTAAATAAAAAATAAATTTGTTGTTAAATATTGAGAACATTAATTTAAGTCCGAAACGTTCTTCTCCCTAAAATACTGAATACCATGGTCCGAATGACGGATACCAGTAATACTTCAATCTTAAAATGCCATCTATAATTTGTTTTGTATCATGGTTTTTGTAAGTTAAACTATTGTTATTTTATAGTGATTTTATAGTGAATGTTAATAAATGAAATGAAGCCAATATTTCTTGCTGTTAATAGCATGGAAAATGACTTGCACAGAATTTGAATACATCAGTTGTGTGCAAAACTATTTAATAAAATGTCACTGTGAAATATGAATAACGTTTATTATAACCTAAGGCTAAACTAAATAAAATGTCAGTGTGAAATATGAATAACGTTTATTATAACCTAAGGCTAAACAAAATAAAATGTCAAGTGTGAAATATGAATAACGTTTCTTATAACCTAAGGCTAAACAAAATAAATGGTGTGTTTCGGGTAATGGTCTCAAAAAAGTTGGGTAGGCTCGGAAATTGAATTGTTGTTTATTTTTACTTCTTTTTTTTAAAGACAAAATTCGGTAAAAAAAACATTGAAAATGATTTATCATCTGATGAATATGGATTTCACAGCAAACAATCGTCACTAAAAACTTTTGGGTCGGGGGTTCTTGCTAGATAGGGTTGCCCGAAACACAGTCATTTTTTTTTGGCTTAAGGATGCACATCTTGATTTTGAGTTTAGTCAGTTGATTTTCTGTGAAGATGTACCAGTATTGACCGCCTTTAGCAAATTAATTATTTAACTGCCTGTTTGTTCCATCCAAGTACTTCTCAATCACAAACACTATACAGTTATTTCATAGGCATTTTGGGAACAGTCAAAAGTTACAAATATCATCCCTTACAATGAAGGACAACTGTTTTAACTGTTCCCAGAACGCCTATGGAATAACTGTTTTATTACCTAACTTATTGTATAACCTAGAACTTAACATTTAAAAATCATAGCATATGATTTTATTCCGAAAATATGATTACTTATCAACCATTAATTTTTTTTCGCTCTTAACTTGGTGTTTTATTAAATGAATGTCATATTATAACATTTAAAATAAGTTACATGACACAAAAACTAGATTTTAACCCTTTCCTGGGCCTGTTTTGTTACGAATACAGCGTGCGACTGTGACGTCATGTCACACATGTAGACTGACATTTGTGCACATCATTTCTATGCATGAAACAGTTAATCAGACTGGGAAATAGTTGGAAATGGTTCACACCTCGATTAAAACATATACAATGTATGGGAAACAGTCAAACGTATAGAGTAATCATTTATATAGAGATAGGTAATAAAATAAATTGTTGATGGGTAAATTACTTACCCGGTACAAAATTAATAAATTATTGCTATTAAAACAGACACACTGTTCACTTAACGATCTATGATGGACTTAAGTGAACTTGGCATTAATATTCACATGCTGACACAACAGAATGCACTGAATATTAGTGCAAAATGGAAAAAGAAAACACATAGAGTTGTTAATGCTGTCATAGTGTTTTTATTAAAGAAACAGTAACATAAAATCACTATTAACTTAACAGAGTATACAAAAGTTAAAATTAGGGGTGGGACCGAATACAGAAATCAATATTCGAATATTCATTTTATTTATTCGAATATATTCGAATAATCATTTTTTATAACAGTAATGTGCGTGTCTTCTGTCTCAAGGCCGCGTTAAATACTTCCAAGCTTATGACAGTGGCATTGTTATTAATTAACCAAGAAGATAATAATTATGATATATTGTGTTGAAATAGTGAAGAATACATATTCAAGTAACATATGTTAAAATTATACAGATCGTGCTAGATTTATTTCACAAAGTTATTGGCTGACAACAGACATTTTGATTGGCTTTCCAGAGCGTTTTTTGTTATCTATTCTAAGACAAGTCAACTGTTCAGATGTCCACCAGTGTATGCCTTCTGCAAACTGTGAGACCGTTATCACAACAAGGCCCTTGCCAGTTATAGAAAACATACAAGTTATTGTTCTTAAGGGCTATAATGCGTCGTACACATGCCTGCAAAATGTTAATCCCTTGTAAAGTGGGGACCCCTGACAATTATCAAAACCAATATCTCGTTAATTGGACCCGATTGGCATGTGTTCTTGAAAACATACACTGCCCCATGATAGGCAGGAAATACTGTGGTAATTCCTGTTAGCTTTGCAAATTGACTGAAAAAAACACACAATATATATAACACACTATTATGTGAAGTTAGAATAAGACTTCAAACATAGAATGGGCCTGCTATATTTCTTGGCTCATATATTACTGAGCAATTCATGAAGGTTAAGTATGTTTGTTAAATTCATAGATTATTGGCAGTATTTTATGCACAATTCCTTTACTTTTTCTTGTAAAACATTTTTTCTTTGATGGTTTTCACTTCCTTGAAAAACTGTGTCCATGCACACACCATTAACTGTATGAGGATTAAAGATTTTGCAAATTAATTAGTGCAGTGGACATCTGACTTCATGGCTACATCAATGAACATGATTTTACCGCAATACTGTATTTTTGTATGCGCCAAAACATGTTTCACAATAAAATAGGACCTGTAATAAATCAGTTTATTCTATGTTTGATGTCTTATTCTAACTTCACATAATAGAGTGTTATATATATTTTGTTAATAATATGAAATTATGAAAATCGAATATACGCATTCGCTATTAATAATCGAATATTCGCCGATATTCAAATATTTGGTCCCATTTCTAGTTAAAATACAACATACTAATCCATAAGGATTTCCACGCAGAATACAATCCTAACATTTAAATTGGTCATTAGAAATGGTATATGTGATCCAAATTTCTAAAAAAAAAAGTGATTTTTCTGGCACATGCCAGTTACATTACAGTTGCATCAAGCAGGATTAATTACTAAGGGTATACAATTACTGCTGATTGATAGTATTGCATCAATATGTAGTAACAATAAAATTAAACGTGAGCAAAAAAAGACAACTGGAAATTAAATAGTTTCATGATATTATTTAAGCTCTCGGATATCATGGATGTTGTAGATGTTTAACATGAGAATGCTATGAAATTATTCAATTATTTGAATATTCTTTTTTCATTTTTATTAATTTACCATTAAATTGTCATGAAATGTTAATTGCTAAAATTGAAATTAATTTATTTACTTCACGGACTTCTTGGTTCATTCACAATAATAAAGGAGCCTAGCTTTCCCTGTCACGCTTTATGATTATATTACAACAACAAGAGCTGTCTCAGGACAGTGCGATCGACTATTCAAACGCTTTGTCAGAGTTATGGGCCTTTATCACTACAAAAAGGGGCATAATTCTGCTTAAATGCTGGTCACAATTATGTGCCTTGTCCAGTGACCTTATATAATGACCTTGAAGACTTTTGTGAAGTTTTAATTGAATATCTGTAGTAAATATAGAGATATGAAATTGTTGCATACAAACTTTAACCTAAATTTCCAAGTACAAAAAGAGGCATTATTCTGCTAAATTGCAGGTCATAGTTACGGGCCTTGGTCAGTGACCACATATAATGACCCTGAAGGTATGTGTGAATTTTAAATTGAATATCTGTTGTAGTTACAGAGATATGGACTTGTTGCACGCAAACCTTAACCAGAGCATTAAGCTGACGCCAAAGCATGGGAGAGTAGCATAGCTCAAACTATTCGGTAAATAGTCGAGCTACAAATCGGTTATAATGTCTATGATACTAATATCATAAAAGTGTACACGAGCACCGATAAAAAAAAAGCCAAACAATTTACATGTATATGCGAACTTCTCTCTTCTTAGCTTTACATAGATATCACACTGCTCTCTTTCACTTAATTACTGCTTTTATTTACCAGGGGCAGTCAAAAAGTTGATGGACGATCTCATTTTTTTCGCATAATTGTAGACCTATGTAGAAGAAAATACAGCTATAACATATTTGATGTGTGTTGAATAAAATGCAGAAAACGCATTTGATTATTTAAATAAATACATGTCTTAAGACTACTTCATTTGTTACCGTGCATAATGTGGGGCACTTCAGATTATCTTTTCTAAAAATGTTCGAAACCAACTAAAGAATGATATTATGTGGGAAAACCTTGTCGAATTATAGCGAAAATTCCACTGACACTATGTTAACATAAATGTTTATACGTTAAAAAATTTGACCTCATACGACAAACATCAACAGAACTCTATTCATTTGATTCGTGTCGTTACGGTTTGTCAAAAAAGAAAGATAACGTCAAGGGAAAAACTTTAGTAGCGTGCAAATATCAAGCATCGGGTTAGAGAATGACACCCGCAGACACAATTAAACATGGGCCCATTTTTTTTTTATTAAACTGTAATTGAAAGCAAATTCTATGGTGTGGAAACGATTATCTTCACCTCCTCCGAAGAAAGCTCAAGTTCTCAAGTCGGCGATGAAGGTCATGCTGATCGTGTGTATGGACCATCGGGGACTGGTCAGATGGAGAAGACAGTCATCGCAGATTAGTATCCAGGATCAGGCAGAACTCCTTCAGGCAGTCCAAACATCTTCGGGTCGCTGACAGAGTCGTTGTTTGCAGAGATGTTTGGAAAATGGGTTATGAAATTCAGGAACGCGGCGAATATTTTGAAATAAACATTGACGACATTAATGACGTCAATATCATGGAGTAGTGTGTGAAGTGCGCTGCGGTACTAATCTGCGGGTATAGACAATTGGATATATTTCTGTTTTCTATTGTTATACTATCCTGTTTTTGTGTATATCTTTTGTAAACATACTATTTGATATTTGTGTAATGTTTTGGGCGAATCAGTAAGTTTTAATGAAATTATGAACTTTGTCCATGAACTTTTTGATGCCCCTTGTAAGAAGTTTATGATGCATGAACATAAAACTGTTATTGCACAATAGGGACACACTATATAATTTTAAACCTTGATGAGAGATATCAGTTGACAGGCTGCATCCAAGACAATATAAATGGCGATACAGAATTTACGAGACTGAGGTAAAGTAAAAAGAATATGAGACTCTTGACAATAGCTAGAGAGCACTTGGAGAGCGCAGACCTTCACCAAGGCAGCTCATCCCCCACTCCCGTGTGTTTTGCAACTAATCAGTTATACAACATAATGTGGCAATTTGCCCTATCTCCAAATAAGAAAGAATACTTTTAACAATTCCTGGATCCAGACAGTGATCCGTATCACCACCAAAATCAAATCATTTGTTCATTGGCCCATTCCCAACCTTTTCAGAACATGTCATGCAAATCTGGTCATAACTTGTTGCATAATGTTGCTGACAAATCGAAATGTGTTTGATGGCATTGGGTTGTTTTGTTGTGTATCTCGAGGGTTCACCGTGAAACTGTAGGATGTGCTTAAGATTTCTATATCAGAGTGAGAGAAACTAGTTTCGCATATAACCCTCGTGATAAACAACAAAACTCACCAATTCCATCAAAAACATTAGGCCCTTGGAGGATATAATAAATAAAATCTCGTAAAAAAAATATAACAAACATATTGTAACACAGAAGTAATACACATCAAATCAATGTTTTTCAAACCGAAAATGTGAATGCAAGGAAAAAAAGCTTAGTAAAAACCACAAGATAAAACAACAACATAACAATAGTGAACGGCTGTAAAAATATCAACTATTTTTTAAGCATTTAAACTTGTGGAGTCTTAAATCAAGGGTATTTGTATACCTAGTATTTCATTTAGTTATAAATACTTAACATGCTTAACCGTATTTATATCTGCAGAAGCAGAATTCACCTTAATTGCCTTGTATAACATCCATGCAAAGTAAACAATATCTTTTAGACAAGTGGATTTATGTGTCGAAGCGACTTCTTTGAAACAGAAAACACCATAAGAGCGGAAAAAGTTGTTCCAGATTAGCCTGTACGGAATGCACAGGCTGATCCGTGACAACGCTTTACACACATGCATTAAGCCCAATTTTCCCACGACATGCCGCATTTTAATTTCAAGACTGCAGTAAAGATACTTAGTCACAGCAACGGATAAGGACTTTGACATAATTGAGTATTACCCCATTGTTTTTGTAATAATTGAGTACTGAGTGATTTAAGTGAGTACTTGAACATATGCCACTCCATTGAAATGTACTGATTACTTCAGGTCACATTTCATAATATGCTTGCACTCATATTTACACTATATGACTTATAAGTTAAACATTAAACTTGACCAATCTTTACGCAATCTCTTTGGAGATATTTGAGTATTCAGAATAAGAATTATGTTTTGTCACTCATTAAATTCTAAATTAATTGAGTAAATGGTGTTTCAGAATTGGGTATTAATGCAAATAAGCGCCTTATCGGTTGCTCTGCTTAGTTATAAGTAGTATGATTGTAAAACTGGTATGTTCAACTGTATATATAAAGTTCAATAAAACTGTAGCATGATGATTTCATACACATTTGATACAGTTTAATATACAATTTTAAATGTTTACTAACCAATAAACATCCTGGTTACCTGCATAAAACAAAAACACCACATAAATCAATAAAGCATTTTTGTTTTCAAAAAGTATAGGCATAAACAAAACTTACTGTTACAAATAAAACATATGGAGACATCCATAAAAAGGACAAATGCGTGTATTTTCAGATCTATTATATATTACCTTTATGCACCAATAACTATTAAAGAGACACATATTCCAAATGTGATGGAATTGAAAATAAGTTTATCCTTGTTTCCTATCTATTCAGCCACACCTGTCTTTTCGGCCAGCCCTTGAATAATGGAAATTATAATTGAGGCATGTCGCGGGATAACCGGGATTAATGCATGTGCGCCAAGTGTTGTCCCGTATCAGCCTGTGCTGGACGCACAGGCCTATCCGGGACAGCTCTTCCCGCTTTTATTTTATTTTCTGTTTCTAAACATTAATCCACTGCAGGCGGAAAGTGCCGACCCGAATCAGCATATGCGGACTGCACAGGCTGATCCGGGACGACACTTTACGCACATGCAGTAAGCCAGACCTTCCCACGACATGCCTCCATTATTTCTTATAAAATTTGTGTTGGTGATCTGTATTGTGACAATTCTATCTCTAATTGTCAACCAGTATTGAATACAAGTGTATTTGTCTTTTTTTTTTTAAACATAACGTTTTTTAATAGGGATGGACACATTTAGTATGTAAAATCCAATAAAAAACAACATACTAAACATAAATATAACAAGTGCTTGAAACTTGTAAACAAAACTACTAACATGTAATTGCCTTTTTTAAAGGGTGCATGTACGATCTCCTCAAATTTTCTTACACAAAATATGAAAGTACAATAAAACCAATAAAACGTTGATGAATAATAAAATAAAATAAAAGTTCTGCAGAACTGATATTCAATAATCTTCTAAATTAGAGCTTAACGTCATTAAAATATTTTTCATATTCCAGTACAATATTGCGAAATCCCCAATATTTGTTGTGTGTTGACTTAAGACATTGATAGAGCCCGTTCATACAAGGCAGCGGTAATTACATGCTTACAATGCACTTTTCGTGAAAATGTGTAGAATCTACAAATGCATCTTTATATTTTTAACTCTGTTCAACATTTTTGTCAGTAACAGTATGTCTTTGCAGTTCATTCATAAATACAATAATTTCATTACTGTGTTATAGACTCAATCTATAGCGTTTAGTATTGTGGTTTGGGCCTCACTATAAACGGTTCAATGCGTATAGCAAATGCTAAATTAGCATGATTTATTCATGCAAATAGTGCATAATTATTGACTATGACAGTTCTGCGCCGATTAAACGTGTCGGCATCAGCATGGCGCTAGGTATAAATTGTTCGTTATAAAGAAGTCCATTTAAAAACATATGAAGTATGGTACATATAACTTTCTGATGATTTTGTAACTTTCCTCAATCATATTCATCCTTTCATTTTGCGTTGTTCAAATATGTGATATTGAAATTTTGATATTGTAATCGTATACATCCCCTTTAAACTTAACACATTTTAATTTTACAATTTATACAAGAAACGTGGAAATTCCACTAAAACCAAATCGTTTGAATGAAATAAATTAAAGTCAGCACACACAAAAATTGTAGTAATGGTGACCTTGACCTTGATCCCACCAACCCCATACAATCCCAAGCGAGGTCTAGATATAAGGTATCTAAATGTGAAGTTTCATAAAATAGCTCAATGTCTTCTCTAGCTCTTGAGCAGAAACCGTTTTTCTATTTTTAGTAACAGTGACATTGACCCCACCCATCCCATATCCAATCTCAAGCGAGGTCTCGATATAAGGTATCTATGTATGAAGTTTCATTAAAATATCTCGATGCCTTCTCAAGTTATTGAGCGGAAACCGTTTTTCTATTTTTTAGTAACGGTGACCTTGACCCTTGACCCCACCCAGCCCATATGCAATCCCAAGCGAGGTCTCGATATAAGGTATCTATGCATGAAGTTTCATAAAATATCTCGATGTGTTTTCAAGTTATTGAACGGAAACCGTTTATCTATTTTTAGCAACGGTGACCTTGACCTTGACCCCACCCACCCCATATGCAATCGCAAGCGAGATCTCGATATAAGGTATCTATGTATGAAGTTTCATTAAAATATCTCAATCCGTTCTCGAGTTAGAGAGCGGAAACGAAAAGTTGTCGCCGCCACCCCGCCCGCGCGCCCAACGACATACCCCAATCTAATAACCGAAATGTTTCTTAAAAAAATTTGGTTAATAAGAATTATGCTACAAATTCTGATTATAATTCCACGCATTCGCACTCGCATGTGTTCGGGTTTCAGTCCATACGGTGAAAACATTCAAACAATGATGCACACAATCCGAATATCACGAAGAAAGAGTTCTGTGGAGCCTAAAACTGTCACACAGTGGCAAAAGAGCAATATTACTAACCGGATTCCGTAATATTGACGTAAGACGGCGCATTTATTTCATATTAATTTGCAATAAGTAGCCATTTGCTCTCTTTTAGTTTAAGAATACTTTTTTGAAATAAAATACCAAAAGTTAATAATATGTACATTAATCTTACTGTAATACACGACGTTGATTTTGCCTGAATCAAAGTGCAGCCATTGATTGTAGTAGCTGACATTTGTCATTAACTGACCAATGCCTGTGATCACTGGCTGCACTGATAAGGGCAATAAACTGTGTAAAACGCGTGTGGCATCTACATTACTAATAGTTTATAATAATAGGGGCGGATTAATGAAAGAGGAACTATGCACGAATAGATGCAAAATGCCTTTACAATAGTTTGTTAGTTATGAGTTATACCTTTATCGGCTGAAAAATTGGTGCGACCATGGCCGCATTGGCCACGCCGCCCACGACGGCCTTGGGAGAAGCACTCGTCGAAAATCGGAGAATTGTCTTCATCAGCATCGTCTGATACCCACGTTCGACCCATTCCGCACCTCTCCATTCATCGAATGCTGGATTGTAATGGAATGATTAGTCGTGGGTATCCGATGATGCCTAATCAAAAACTACGTGTAATCTATCCGACAGAGATGTTCTCATAACCCAACTGAGGCATGGAAATACAATTTTGTTATGAACACTTTTTTGTAGCTATGAATACGATCATGGCCTGAATTTTCAATCAGTGCGACTTTTGATTGGTATAGTGAATTTTTATATTTGATATGTTTTATATCAAAATATATATGGAGTGCACCAAAAAGATTAAAGAAAATCGCATTTCGTCGATGAATCAACGACTTATAGGTAATGATTAATTAGTCGAATAAGATTTAGGATTCGTCCATTAATTGAAGATATCTGTGTATGGGTTTTTTTCCTTGAAAAAAATTCCAATCCCTTTCTTTTAACTTAACAAGTGATCCGATTCATTTATATGTTCAGTGACCAAATAATATAATTAAGTAACACACATGCACATATTATTAAATACACTGTTAAATAGAATAAAATGTATACATTTATATATTTTACTATGATTTGTAGATATGATTTGTAGAACTAATATTCGTCTCTGGAAAAGCTGTTATGTCTTAATTACAAACAAAGAAATTCTTGATGTCACCACTCAGAATTGTAAACGATGGAGATATTACATTTGTGAAAGGTTTGAACAAAGGTTATAAAATGTAAAAATAATAAAGTTAAGGTTTTTGTATTCATTTGTCTAGCTGGCATATTTCTTGGGCCCATCGTTTTATCATTAACGAGTAGGGACCCAGGTATATTTTCTTTCCCCATGTTTCCAAATTTTCGAACTCACGTTGCGACGGAAGACAGACGACGCATGATAGTATATATAGGTCCTCAATAACAATTGCTCACCAAACACTTCATGCTGCGGTGAGCAAATATATATATAAATAATAAAAAGCTAAACTAATCTATATCGAGGGGTGAGCGGAAAATGGTCGTAACTCACTTTTTTTCCAAAAATCACTTTTTGGGATTTTTTGTCATATCTGCTACTTATACATATGAGGTAAAAATATTATGACCATATTCTTATTTAAAACTCTTAAATATGATTAGTGCAAAAGTGTTGTAACTTTAATGTCCCATTTCAGAAAATGGAAAACTGTCGTAACTTGAGTAACAGACAGTTTTCCATTAAGCTTGTTCCTACGTGGTAGTTAATTCTTAAAGGAAAACTGTACAGCACTACATGAACTTCAATGTAATGATGTTATATATATGATGATGTCATTAAACTTAACATTGTTTAACCTTGAAAGAGAAATACAGCAGAAATAACAGTTTTTCAAACCAAATAAATCCCATGTGCATAGATAGTTTTGAAAGCTGAAAAATTGCAGGTGAGTTGTTTTACATACTTTTTTTAAACAAAAATTCCTCAAAGATTGACATTAAAGCTTAATCTTTTTTATTAATTAATCTTTTCACATTTTAGAAGAAAATAAAAATAATTTCTTTAAAAGTAAGCTTTTAAAATTCAATTGATTGCAAACATTTCTTACATTATATGAAAAAAATTAAATTTAATAAACATTACGTTTGTTATGTTATTATAGCCTACAATGAAATAAATTTTATGTAATTGTATATGGAAAAGAAAATATTTAAATAAGTATTAACATATAATTATTTTAAACAAAGTAAAATTAACATAACATTGGAATATAAAAATTTATTTATGTAAATTTAAAGATAAATATATAAATATAAACAAAATAAATGCATGTTATATATACTTTTTAGGTAAATTTTATATTAATATACAATCTATATTATAGTAACTATTGAAATTTATTTTGCCAATTTACACTTATATAGACTGAGGCTACAAAACTGATACAAGCTTCTTGTCACCAAGGGGATTCGACATTCAAAGGCCTGGGTAAACAATGTATGGCCAACTCTGTGTCCGCCCTAGTTCGAAGCCTAAGCCTACCACCCTTGCAGTGGACTGCTACAACATTGAACCAAATATTACAAGGCGGAGATGTACTCTATAACAATACAAATTGTAGTAATAAATATTGGTGTTGTGATGATATACCGGCTTACATTGAATCTATTTATGTAAAGAAATGTCTGTCATTTCATGGTTTACTAAACTGTGTTAGCACGGAACATCCATTTTACAGTCTCGAAGACGCATTGAAAATATCATTTGAAAACGAACAATCGCATGTTATTTTTACTATGGGAAACAGCCAGCCGTTGTACACTTGTGCTGCAATTAAAGACAACAGTGGTCTTTTTTTCTTTGACCCTCATAGTCGTTCTATTGAAAGCATGCCAACATCGAATGGAACAGCTGTGTTGTCATCTCACCAAACTGTTGAAGACTTGGTAAAATTAATTAAACATTTGGCAGACTGTCTGTGTTCCAAAACAGGAGACATATTTTTTGAGACAGTGACGTTATCCCTCTCAACAGAAACCAGAGTCTTCAAGTGAATCAAGTTCGGATTTTTCTGGATTTAGTTCACAAAGTGAGGACAGCATAGCTTGTCGACTATTTATCGCTGAAGAACAGATTGAACGGGCTAAGAATGAAGAAATTGACTGCTCTGACATATCCGATATAAACATGGGTGATGGTGATGATGATGATGATGATGTTGACTGTGATGATCATGACTATGATGATTGTGACCATTTTGGTCATGACCATGGTGATCATGACCATGTTGATCATGACAATGCTGAACTTGATGATCATGACCATGATGATCATGGCAGTGATGACTGTGACAATGATTACCATGATGATCATGGCAGTGATGATCGTGACAATGATGATCATGACCATGATGATCATGACCCTGATGATCATGGCAATGATGAACATGATGATCATGGCACTGATGATTGTGACAATGATGACCATGATGATCATGACAATGATGAACATGATGATCATGGCAGTGATGATCGTGACAATTATGACCATGATGATCATGACCCTGATGATCATGACAATGATGACCATGATGATCATGGCAGTGATGACCGCGACAATGATGACCATGATGATCATTACCCTGATGATCATGACAATGATGAACATGATGATGATGACCATGATGATCATGGCAGTGATGATCGTGACTATGATGAAGATAATCAGCGCCATCATAATAGTGCCAATTATGGTGATGAGTCCAATGAGGATGCAGTTTTAGCAGATGTTTTTAAAAATATTAACGAAAGAATTATTAATTGATGAAAATGCATTCAATGAATGTGCAGATGAGCAAAGTAGTAACAGTACCCTTGTTGACAATAATGTTAATGGAAAAGATTCCCTTAATAATGATGCTCATAAGTGTTCCTTTGCGGATGTTGATGAGGATGACCTTCCTTTAAGCCATTTGATTAAAAATCAAAACAAAACAATCACTAACAATGTCACACCTAGCATAAGTACATCTGCACAATCAAATTCAGCCACAAATATAATGGATAAGTGTGTTGACGGTAAACGAAACGCACGGAAAAGAACAAAAGATACTGATAAGTGGAAGAGAAATGTTCTAAAAAGGCGGCGAAATCAGGGTCTCGATTACACCACTGAAAAAGGAAAACATGTTCGTGCAAGGGAGATTAAGTCAGGCTGTGGGCCAAAATGTCACTATAAATGCCATGAAAACTTTTCAGAGGCTGATGGACAAAAAATATTTCATGGATTTTGGCAACTTTCTGATATCAGTAAACAAAGAAATTTTATTTCTAAATTTGCAACCCCAAAAGTAACAAGTAAAAGGGCTTCAGTGACACAGAGGAAATCTGTGTCATACACTCCTCCATACAATAGTGATGTCTCTGGTGAAAAGAAAGTTTGTAAAACATTCTTTCTTGACACTCTTTCGGTTTCAGATCGGTATATTACAACCACTCGCAAAAAATGAGCATGGGTTTTGTTTCTGAAGACAAACGGGAAAAGCACCATAACAGACCCCACAAAACAAGCCAACCAGACCTTCAATTCATTAGAACACACATTGAATCCTTCCCAAAGGTGGAAAGCCACTACTGTCGAAAAGATACAAAGAAAGAATACCTCAGTCCCGAACTAAATGTAACTAAAATGTATTCTTTGTACAAAGAATTGTGCATCGAAAAATCTATGACTTATGTCACTCTTCCAGTTGATCGGAAAGTGTTTAACACTGAGTATAACATCGCCTTCCATAGCCCCATTAAAGATCAGTGTGACATTTGCGTGGCTTACAAAAATTGTCCTCCAGAAAAAAGGGAAAGGCTAGAATTAAGTTACAAAAATCATATAGAAAATAAACTTCTGGCACGTGATAATAAGCAAAATGATAAAAATGAAACACAATCAAACACATCACTTGTTTGTGCATGTTTTGACCTACAGCAAATCCTTTTAACTCCAAAAAGCTTTGAAAGTTGCATATTTTACAAGCGTAGACTAAATACTTTCAACTTTTCATTGTACGACTTCGGTACAAGAGATGGATTTTGCTATGTTTGGAACGAAACAATTTCAAAAAGGGGGGCATGTGAGGTAAGCTCTTGTGTGTATCATTTTATTAAAGACAAGGTGGCTGAAGGGAAGAAAGATTTTATATTTTACAGTGACAATTGCTGTGGCCAAAATAAAAATAAGTTTTATGTCTCCATGCTTTGGTTTTGCCTTCAAATTTTTTTAATTAATTCCATTATTCACAAATACTTAGAGAAGGAACACACCCAAAATAAAAATGATGCTATCCATGCAACTATCGAATCAGTGTCCAAAAAAGTTCCCATATTCACAACCTCTCAGTGGGCTCCAATTATAAGATCTGCAAGGCGTGATCAGCCTTTCAAGGTTAAGGAAATGTGTTTAAAGGATTTTTTTGATTTTACGTTGGTGTCCCAAAATATTAAAAATTTTGATTAAAACACAGAAGGTGAGAAGGTGTACTGGAACCAAATAAAGTTATTTCAACTTGATTTGGTCCATCCTAAAATACTGTCACATACAAGACACATTATGCAGGTCAATCATTTGAGATCGACTTGCTCAAAAGACTTGGGACAAGCAGTCCTAACCCTCCTTAATTAAACTTCCCCAACTCCAACAGGATGAAAATCCAATTTCTAAGGACAAATATATGGACTTAATAAGTTTGTGCAAAAAACAAATAATACCATCAAATCACCACCCATTTTACATTAAACTGCCATATGAAATTGAATAGATTCTATTCAATGCTTTGAGACTATAATTCATGAAACAGATTAAAAATTATCTTTACTAAGCTTTATTGTAAGCTTTATATTGAATACAGTAGTCAAGTATAACAATATAATTGTTGTACGGGTATTTCCAAGGTGCACATAAGATTTAAAAAAAATCAGTTTGATAAATACTCACAGTTTCATCGAAAGCCTTTAAGGCCTTTCCATGTGAGAACAACATTTTGTAAAAAGTAGACACATTTTAATGTTGTACAATATATAACTTTGTAAGTTTAAAATCACTTGTTTATAGAGTTGTTTTGTCACTTTCAATCATAATTATGTAATGTAACTGTTTTTTATTGAGCAGCCTTTTTTTATTTACGATTTTGGACTAAGATCGGACTGAAGTTTTTTTGTTCACATGTGACCATGTCCCATGACTACATGTATTAGAATGATTAAACCAATACATAGTTGCTACAAACTAACATGTACATTTTATTATTATCATTATAATTTTTATTAATTTAAACATTGTAATACATTCTGTCTTGTGTTTCATGATATTAAAAACAAAGCACTTTTTATACCAACACTTGAGTTGTCTGCTATTTTCTTTATTTTCTGTATTTTACATGTCATAATTATTATCTTTATTTTCTGTATTTTACATGTCATAATTCTTAAAGTTAATAAAAATTATAAAATGTTAGATAGTGTTAATTATTTTTTAACCAACAATGTCCCATTTGTTAGTTATGGTAACACAATTATAAAATGTAAAGCTTTAAGTCTTTCACTTACAACAGTTTTTTCCATTATTTTTTATACTGGAGTTTGGACGTATTTCAGTGGAAAACTGTCGCAACTTTAAAAGCTTTAATATAATGTTTGGTATTTCTTTTTTGGAGTTTGTAATATTGTAAGAAGTAAATTTATACAATTTTAATACATATTGTTTAAAGAAATATTTTAAAACATAATTTATTAAGAAAAATAAAAGTTTTTCCCCTTCCTGATTTTTTTTTAAAAAGTGAGTTACGACAGTTTTCCGTTCAGCCCTCGATATGTATTGCTTAGACCCTTAGCATTACATGTTGTTTAATCTATACCATGTTTGTTGTATTTTTTTAATTATAATTTTTGCATTTTTTGTACCCAGCATAAGATAAAGATTTATAGTTTCTGTGCGGTGGCTTAACTTTTCAATAATTAATATAATTATATAAGATATGTACATTGTCAATAGTCCAGCGCGTTAGTAGGATAATGCTGTTCACAAACTGTATTTACAAAAACATGTTTTATGCCTATATCCTTCATAATTTCTATATAAATCAGGCACATATTTATTGCCAAACTAAATAAAACAATGTAAATAATTGAAACGTTGCAGACTAGGGTGTATTTCCATTACTTTCAAGAATCCTGATTAATTGGTTATTAAGTCAAAACTTGTTGCTGATAAATCGACTAAAATTTTGGACACTGATTAACAACACTACTATCCGGGAAGCAAATCATTTCGTACACGTGTCCCAGTGTTATCGTTTATGTACATTTTCTACAACTGAAACTTTATATTACGACTGTATTAAAATAATTTGCATATAATAACATAAATAATATTATGTTGTTAAATATTTATGACCAAGCAACGTATTCATAATTTTATCATGTTTAGTCATGCTTTGTGTCTGTTTACCCTATTGGTAACGCCGAAACGGCCAATTGTTAACATCGTCCGAGTTCGCTCAAGATCAAAGTCACGATGGTACGCATCAAGAAGATGTCGTCCCTCGACAATGCAGCCCTTATTTGTATCCCATTAAAGAGGCCTACAACACATTGTCCGTCAGTAAGCTCGCAAGAGACTGCAGGGATTTGCGACTCGCACCAGTTTAAAAAAGGCCAACATCATGACACAATGTGCAGTACTCTATGGAAGAACCAGGGCAAGACATTTTCATATAATTATGTAGAACATCTCCAGCACACTCTCCATTGATGCAGACGTAAACCATAGACAGTGGCAGTTATTACCAGGCTAAACATAAACGTATGGAACAACTGAAATATGGTCTATTAGAGACTCCTTGACTTAATCGATCGTTTTTTCTATCAATGGTCTGGTCAAACCAAGTGCTGTAGAATTTCTATCATAAATGCTTCAGACGTTCAAATGACATTTTTATGATGTAAATTGATGTTTAATTGTAGAAATATGCATTTGGTGCGTTAAATAACGAATTTTGAAGCAATTTTTAAAATTTGACATTGAAATGACCTTGACATTGGCCTTTGGTGACATTGATCACCTTGTTTGAAAGCCGTCAGAGTGTTCATTTATTTTGATAAACATTGAAAAATCAAACTATTGTCAATATATATAACATACACAATAAGACAAGGTGTTACTTTTGGACGCCATCTTGGGTTTTTTATGGAAACCTCCCAGTACGCAAACTGTCCAGTGTCCGCTCTCGCTAAAATTAAACTTTGGGCACTCCACTACAGGAATATGCAAAGAAACTGCCTGACACAAATGCACACAATTTCCTCCAGGCACTAGACTATTTGGCGTTATGTTGACATGACATGACAGTGAGAAACGCCTACGCTGGCTTGAGAAAATAAATCAAGAATGTACCGATACTCCCAGACCAAGGATATTCTGTACGTAGAACGGACAAAGGGTGACGGCAAATTTAGTCGATGCAAGGATATCTACAAGAACGACATGAAGGGTCACGGTACGGCTTGCTGTCAGGTCTGGTGTAAAAACAGTCAATTTAAGCTTTTGTTTAGAGTGTCAGAAGAACATGTTACTTACAGATGCCTTACCAATATGCAGTAAATACAACATAGAATGACAATGGCGAAAGCGCAGATAAACAAATAAACAGATAGCTTATGACAAACAATTACCATAGGGTATATCAGGCGTAAAAAGTATGTTTGTTTCAGGTTACATGCCCCGAAAAATTAGGGTAGCTAGGTAGGGATTTATTTATTTATTTATTTATTTTTTTATTTGGTAAATGGTCAACTTCAAGATTCTAAAACTGAATGAGTATTCAAGGCATATCGGTAATATCCTTAAACATTGTTTTGAAGTGGATGTTCTCAAAACAAAACAATTATTAAAAAAATAATTATTGGTAAAAGGTAAATGAAACAAAAAAATATGACAAACTTAATTTAATGTTCTGACTGGGGGCAGTCTTTTAGGGCAGGTCGGGTAACCTGAAACAAACATATTTTGTTACGTCTTACATTTAACAGACAGTCACAAGTTTGCTTCAATAACGGACGTAGTTTCGTAACTCTTTTCCATTACTATGTAAATTGAACTCATAATTTGGACAGTAACCGTTTGAGCTGTGTCTATTTTGTGGTACAACTCTTTATTTCTAACGGTTATAGTTTGATTTAGTGTCAATGAAATAATAACCCAGCCCGTAAGTGTAGAATTGTAATCATAAAAAAACATTTTTAAAGTGGTTTGTAACCATTCATATACGGTGTTGTCCTTCATTTCCTCGCGCTCGAAGTGTAATGGCGGTCACCTTGTGATTTGAGAATAAGGTATTTTAACGTGGCAAATGCATTTAATTATTAACTCTAATAGTTCGGTCATAATGAGCATGATATTTAACTGTGTTATGCTATCGATTTTGCCTAAACCGCGCGCTATTCGCTTTGGTTTATCAAAACATCTCCATTGGCCTTGCCTTTCAAAACTAAATTACAGGGTGGTGTCCCCTGACCTGTACGTACGGAAACGAAATTGGCGGGTGTTGCACTTTGACTGCTAGAAAAAAGCTATTGCCAGTTGGACCAAACACGTGTGCACATAAATAAATGAAACACAAATATGTAAAAAAAAAAACCACTGTCCTCTAAAGTAAATTAATGACAGGAAATTAACGGAATTAAAAAATATATTATATCGAGGGCTACCATGGAATATTGGGAGTAAATCCTAGAAAGGCGGACAAAAAACAATTACATGAACTTGACATATTGCGGGACAATTTAACTTTTACCGGTACATGTTTTTATTAGAATATATTTACGCTGTGCGTGTATCTAAGGCGTGCCCTTTAGGCGCCTCTGGCACTTGTATGTACAACGGCACTCGCTAGCGTGTCGTTTTTGTATAAAAATGCAAAAAAATTGAAAATTAACATATTTTTAGCTTGTTGGTGCATTTTATGGTTAATATTCATATTAACACATAATAACCACCAATTGCAAGGAATATGAAATATAATGTGTCTTTCCGCCATTTTGAAATAATTCCAGAACATCGTCATGTGACCAATACTGCCCAAAATAGCTCAGTATAGGCATTTAAACACTATGTTTTCAAACAATGGTATGTTTTCTAAATGGGGGCTGCCGCCCCCACACGTGGCTACTTTAAACAAAATGTTTGACTTAGATCTATATAAAAACCGATCTGTTATAAAGTACAGATAAACGCATTTTAAATCATTTTTAATATTGTAAAGATGATTTACCAAAAAAAAACATTGTAACGAGAGCTATTATTTGTCAACTGTATATAATGGAGGTTAGACACAAATTGTGATTTGACATGTTGCTGAAAATTGAAGTGAATAATCTGTTTTCTGTCATAATTGGGGCTGCCACTTTTTTCTAGCGTCAAATATTCAAGATGAACATTCTGGTCAGCTCAACAGCTGTTGAAAATCATTTCGATATCTCAACCTTATTAAATAATGAAAATGGTGAATAAAACAAAGAAAACACAACATTTAAACTGTTTATTTCATAACAGACATTATTTCATAACAGACATAACTCGAACTATCGGCATAGATGTATGTAGTCTATCGCTAAATACAATATGGCGGACATTTGTTTACTTGAACATAGCTATGAACACCTGCTCATTGAGCATGCGTGATCCGCGTACCAGTAAAGTTCAATCTAGCCCATATTGCTGTTAGTGTTTTATCTAGAAGGGCAGAGGGGCATGGCGATTGATTTGGAACGGGGCATTATGTTCTCGGTGACACAGTAACAAACGGCACATTAGATTTAAATAGTTTTTTCTTGAAGTAATACATACTGATTCCTTTTATATATTTGATGATTATTTAGTCAATATATTAACACATTTTAATTTTCCAATATTACAAGTTCTTCTTATTATTAAGTTATATTATTCGTAAAGATCAGAAAACATTATCATCAAATCCTACGTTACATACAACAATGCTCATGACCCTGTTTTTGAATTTTTACTGATTGAAGCTTACAGGTGAAAAATATATCTGTCTGTTTTACTTTAGGTAGAGATTTCACTAGGGTACCTTTAAGGTGAACTACCTTTAATATAAACAAGTCTATGTTTCTAGGTTTTTTTACCTCCACTTTCAAACAAATGTGCCAACTGAAATTCTTCGAATGGTAGAGCACTCTGTCCTCTGACAGCTTTGACAGTTCACAGTATTCGACTGTCCAAAAAAAAAACCACTACCAGTGATTTTTTTTACAATTTCACAGCCATGAGTCCTAGGACTCGCTGCACTAAAAATCTATGAGTCCCAAAGTTAAATGTGTCGGTTCAAAATTGTTCATTTATTCAAATGGGAATATAAGCAATTAGTTAATAAGATGAGTAAGGCAATATTGCAATTAACTGTTTATTATATATAATAACACAAGTAATTTTAACTTTGTGTAGTGGGGTGGGGTGGAGTGTTAAACTGATACCGTCTCGAGGTTCAAGTTGTTTATTAATGCCGACAATGTATCGGCATTTATATATTAAATGTAATATATAAATGAAAAAACCTACAACAATAACATCGAATTACAATACATCACAATATTCACAAAACTAATACAAAATACAATGGACGAAAATTCATGCATTTCATTCAGTGAATTGCATAAAAACAAATTTTTAAATGCAAATTAGAATAAAAACAAGCACACTCACCAGGTTGGAGATATACAGAACAGCAAAAAAGAAATTAAACAGCTTTGAAGTTTTGCGACTCTCTGCTGGCTTAGCACAAAGGGAAAGGGAAGCATGGTCAGTTATCTGGTCACTATAAAACATGCTCTTTCCAACCTGACCAATCAAAATCTTGTTTATCACACAGCTTTCATACTGACTGGACAATACAGGAATGACATCACAGTACATGGCTGGACGCACACAAGACAAGGGACTGAATCTCATAAATGGGACAAATAGACACATGCAAGACAAGGGACATAAATACTACAAAACACTAGCGGACAAGGGACATAAACACTATATGATACTGCTATATAATTAGATACTATTTAGAATAGAAAACTGACCTATTCTACACAGTCCCTCCCTTCTTCAAAATGTCTCCAGACATTTATCAATTATTATTAAACTTGTAATAAATAATTCACTGAAGAGAAATTTTTTTTTAGAATTTAAAACAACAACAATGTAGTAGAAGGTACGAACTTAGTAAGAGAACAATAGGATAGACCTAAGTGAAAGACAATCGAACATCGAATAACAATAACACGAAGAAAATGATACACACAAATAAACTGTACTATCATGACACTACAGTCAAAGAGTTGTCTCCCATGTTCCATAGCAACCTAAATTTATGAAAAATGGAAATAGTGAAAAGACAAAATAGAAAAGGTTTAGAATTCATAGAAACTTTAAACATATTAACTCGATACACAAACTAAAATATTGGAAACAATACTAATATGGTTATAAAAATTTCACCATATTAATTTAATGAAACAGATAAGTGCAAATAGTTTTGGTGCCTGTTTTAAAATAAATGTAATCACTGTACAAAAAAAAAACTTGCACCACTTTTACTAAAAAATGATAAAATATATGTACAATATTCACAATAACAGTATAATGGATTTATTTGGAATTTCGAACACCCTTTTGTCAAAGATGTTGCCCAAATAAAGTGGAAATTGCTCTTTTAGCCTGCTAGAGCAAGGCTTGCAAAATAAAATTGTTACAGATAAAAATGACACAAAAATGATTTCAGAAAATGAATGGATATCATATTCTTCACCTGTCTTGAAAATGTTAATATAACCATGGTAACAAGCACGGCATAACTTTTCACTTAGTGCAAATATAGAATTTACAATACCTGAAATTGCACAATTAATGTATATACACTTTTATACAAATTTAATAGTAAAACTGGACTTTGTAGGTTACATGAAACCATAGGGGCTACAAAGCACCACACTTGAAAATCTGAAAATTGAAGCAATATGAGCGCATTAAACAAAATACTCGACAGTTTGTTCAAATTGCCATTCGCCAAACCGGTCTGGTGGGCGACGTTGGCGTACAGGTCTGCTGGGTGGAGGACTTTCCTGCCCGGACAGGGTCAGAGAAGGACTACTGCCAGAACTAGATACATGGGAAGAAGGAGAACCCACTGGACTGTCTACAGGAGGGGAATGACTGCCTGTGACTGAGGGGGTGGTTTGACTTACAGGACTGGGCTGTGAAACGGAATCAGTGCAGGGAGATAGAGAAGAATCCGAAATGGAAGGGGTGCTGATGCTGGTCACTGGGCCTGGAGTTACAGCAGTATGAGTGTAAGTGTTCCTTCCCTGTGGAATCCTGTAGAGCTGTACAACAGAATCAGAACTTGAACTACAGTCACTATCACTGCCAGAATTCTGAATAGGCCTTGTATGCGTTCTGACCTTGCGGACAGTTTGCGGTGCCTGTTCAGGTTCTGGGACAGAAACAAATGGCAACAACATGTTCCTGTGCAGAGTTCGAATAGGTCCCTTGCGGGTCTCTCTCTGTACTCTGTACACAGGCTGACCTTTATATGGGATATCTAGAACCACGTATGGTTCTCTCTCCCATTTATCAGCTAATTTATGTCTGCCTTGCAGATTGACTTGCCTAACAAGTACAAGATCATTGATGCAGATCTGATTCTCTTTAACTTTACTATCATACAGAGCTTTGTTTTGTGCTGCACGCTTTTTGGCGCAATCACCTGCAACTCTGTATGCGAATTTGAGGCGTTCCTGCAGTTTTGCAATGTATGCAGAGTGCAATGCCTCTCCTTCGTTTCCTGGGGTTGTGCCTAGATAGGCATCAACTGGTATCCTTGGGTGCCACCCGAACATTAAGAAATGTGGGGAATACCCAGTGGAGCTGCTCTTAGTAGCATTGTATGCCTGTACCAATGAGGAGATGTAGTCTTTCCAATTTGACTTCTTCTCATCACACAGAGTACCCAACATGCGGAGCAAGGTACGGTTGAACCGCTCAGCTGATGGATTTCCCATGGGGTGAAAAGGTGTGGTCCGGGTCTTCCGAACATTTGCAAGGTTACAAAGTTCTTTGATGACCTGACTCTCAAAATTTCTGCCTTGATCAGAATGGAGTTGCTCAGGGAATGAGTAATGAGCAATAAAATGTTCGAACAAGGCTTTGGCAGTGGTGGTTGCCTTCTGATTGCGACAAGGGACTGCCTTGGCATAACGGGTAAAGTGGTCCGTTATAACCAACACATCCTCATAACCACCTTTACATTTATCAACTTTGAGAAAATCAATACAAACAAGTTGCATTGGCCTGGAGGTCTCAATAGGAACAAGATTTGCAGAAGGAACAATGGGTGTTTTCCTGCAAATACAACTCCTACAGTGAGAAACATGACTGTCAATGCACTGTTCAATGCCTGGCCAGTAAAAACGCTGTCGAGCAAGCCACAGTGACTTGTCGCGCCCTGGATGACCAACATCATCGTGCACACCCCGACACGCTATTAGGCGATACGAATATGGCACAACGAGTTGTCGAACTTGTTCACCATCTAATGTGGAACTACGATGCAAAACTCCATCAATAAGTGATAGGTGATCAAAATCCCTAATCAATGTTTTGACACTGACTGACAGATCTTTCACCTCTTTAGGTTTTGTACCACTATGAACCATGTCAATGACTTGTGCTATGTCACGGTCACATGACTGTTCTTTGGACCAATTTATTTGGTTTACTTTACTAGCTGACGGTATTGCGTCCACAGTAACCATCTGTGAAGCACAAACACCTGTCAGACATTCAACTGCTGGAAGCTGAAATAAAATAGAGTCACAAATTGCCTTAATAGCGTCTGAGAACAACTGTGGTCTCCGGCTCAGACCGTCACAGTCTGTATTGAGTTTACCAGCTTTGTACGTAATGTCAAAATTGTACATCGACAAAGCAGCGACCCAACGCTGACCGGTAGCATCAAGCTTTGCTGTAGACATGACATACGTTAAAGGGTTATTGTCAGTTGTTACAGTAAATGTTGTGGCATACAAATAGTCATGAAATTTGTCCGTTATAGCCCATTTCAGCGCAAGGAACTCCAATTTGTGTGCAGGATAGTTGCGCTCACTGCGACGGAGTCCTCGGCTTGCATAAGCTATAACACGCTCAGATGAGTCTTCCTGTTGCTGCAAAAGTACAGCCCCTAACCCAGTGCCAGAAGCATCAGTATGCAGAATGAAGGGTTTGGAGTAGTCTGCAAAAGCAAGAACAGGGGGAAAGGTCAATTTGGACTTAAGAGTGTCAAAGGCGACTTGTTGATCTTGACCCCAGGACCAATGAACAGGGGACTTCTTACTCTTTGTGGATGGACCATGGCATTCAAGAAGAGAGTTTAGAGGTTGGGCAATTTTAGCATAATCTTTGATAAAACGCCGGTAAAAACCTGCAGTACCCAGAAATGAACATAACTGAGTAATGTTTGCTGGAATGGGCCTTGTAGAAATTGAAGAGGTTTTCTCAGGGTCTGTGGCGATACCTTATTCTGAAATGATGTGTCCCAGATATGTAACCGAGTTTTTGAAAAACTCGCACTTCGAACCTTTTAACTCGAGACCATGAGTTTCAAGTCTCTGGAACACAGCAGTCAGTCGCTCCAAATGTGTTTCAAAGGAATCCGAAAACACCAAGATGTCGTCTGTAAAAACAAGGCATTCATGTAAGAGCAGATCGCTCAAACACTTTTCCATACAACGTTGAAATGTTGCCCCTGAATTTACAAGACCAAATGGCATACGCTCGCATTCATAGAACCCTAGGTTACCCACTGAAAATGCAGTTTTGGCCTTTTCCTCCTCCGCCATCTCGACTTGCCAATACCCAGATCGTAGGTCTAGCTTTGAAAAGTACTTAGAACCTACAAGTAAGTCAACTGTGTCGTCGAAACGGGGAAGCATGTAGGCATCTTTCCGGGTCCTAGAATTAAGCATACGAAAATCAAGACAAAAGCGAAGAGAATTGTCTTTCTTTCGGACTAATACACAGTTTGATGAGTAAGGGGAATTACTCTCACGGATAGCACCGCACTCCAGCATCTGCTTAACATGTTGGCGCACTTCCTCGTACATCCCTGGGGGAATCCTACGGTACGGCTGCTTGAAGGGAGTGTTGTCATCAAGGGTAATGTGGTGCTTGACTAAGTTGCAATGGCCAATATCTGTTGGACCTGAAGAAAATACATGTTTCCAATTTCCCAGAACTTGTCGGGCTCTAAGAAACTGCTCAGGTGACAGAATGGAACTATCAATCTTGATGCCTAACTCATCTAAAGACTTAGGAACTTGTGAAGATGGATTAACAGAAGGATAGAAAGGAGACGTAGTGATATCGTCAACAACGGTGACTTCATTTACAACACAAATGGGAGTTTTGGGCTTTATGAACACTGACTTGGCCGTCATGTTACAAACTCTCACAGGAATCTTGGCACAATTGCCATGTTGTGGGACTTTAACCACATGAGGTCTGACAACTAAAGGTCCTTCGTCAGATAGATTTTCTGTGACCACTTTATGTATATTGTGACTCAGCCCTCTCACGGTTCCACTGAAAGAGATAGACTCGTAAGGTTTCACTTCAACAATGTGTTCGTTTGTAGAGAACACAGTTGCTGGACTACATACGAGTGTGTTGAACGCCATCTGCCACGCGTCAGGCAAAGATACAGAAGATGAAACAGACTTACATCGCCGAATGAGGTTAGTTCCCAAGATAACAGGGCAAGACGGGCTAGCCTGTGTATCTGGTACAACTAAAACTGGCAATGTTAATGCAAATTTCAGAAAAGGAATAGAGATGACAGTTTCAATAAAGCCAAGAATTTCTAAATGATTACCATTTGCCACAGCAACATTTAAATCGACACCTAATGTTGATAGATCACAAAGAGATGGTCTATTAGGTACAGACTGGTAAAATGAATGAGAAACAGTGGAGACCATAGAACCAGTGTCAATAAGGGCAATACAAGGAACGGAATGAAACAAAATGTCGGTTCGATTTGAATCACCAATCAAACGATCTGCAAATGAAGGAGAATTCTGACCTGAAAAGGAAGAAGTAGTAGATTGGCCTTGCAAAACACCGACCTTTGGGTGGCCACTGGCAGAGGTGGTTACTCTTTTGGGTTTTTCTTGTTGAACCCTCTGCCTCGGTAGCTGTTTCCACGCCCACGAGTACTTGATGAAAACTGGTTCGCCTGTTGAGAAGTAAATGAAGGATGGAAATATGGCTGCTGTGTCTGTAGTGGCGGAGGATGCTGAAAAGAAGAATGAGAGTCGAGCCTTTTCATTATCTCTGATAGTTTTCTATCAAAGCTTGATTGCATGCCTGTAACTAGAGAGGTAAAACGTCGTTCTAGATCAGCCATCTGTTTTTGAGGGTCTGGAGTCTGGGTTTGTAGAACATTGGAATGTGGTTTCGATTTGAGTGGTTCTGAAAGTTTAAGTTCTTTTTCAACTTGTCGAATATCTCTGAGGAGCTGGTCGTACTGCTGGGCAGAATCAAGCTTGTGCCTGGTGCTGCCTCGAAGTACATCCGATTGTAAACCAGACCATAACCGTTCACACATTAGCTCGTTCTTAGCAGAACGTGGCAAGTGTCCACCTTCAAACGCCTGCTCAAGGATGGCTTCCAACCTACAACCGAAAGAAGTGACGGATTCATCTGATTTCGGAGCTACGTTGAAGAACTCTTTCATGGTGATCCCTTTTCTCGCAGGTTCTGAAAAATTAACGTCAAGTTTCTGAAAGATACGGTCGACAGTAGCAGAGTCACCAAGAGATACCACAAGTTTGCGTGCTGTGCCACGTAAAGAATTTTGCATGGCTTGCAGAACCTGTGATGGCGAGTATGAATCATCATGAAGCAAACATCTTACTTCATGACGCCACTCGTAATATGTTATTTCATTTCTGGGAATAGGATCTTCCCCTGAAAACGAAGGAATTTTGGGTATTTGATTTCTTGACAATATGACGGGTTGATTTGGGGAGAAAGAGGGTTGAATGGGTGTAGACGAAAAAAATGGTTGAGGCAAAATTTTAGGTTTAGTTCCCAGATCAACTTTCTGTTCAACCTTAGGAGTACCCTTTGGATGAAAGTCATACTTACTCGAAAGTATTTCAAGCATTTCTGCCTCAGATGGCATACCCCCCACAGCACCTTGCTGGTCTCCTGCAACGGGTTCCTCCATTTTCAAACAAAAGCAGGGCAACAATAGAAAGATGGAAAGCACTCAATAGAAAGATATTTACACTATAAGGGCAATATATTTATGTACAAAATTCAATTAAATAAAACCAAATTCCAAATCCCCAAATTACAAACTTATGTCGCAGCTTGGTCCTCAGCCGAAAATAAATGTGTAAGAGCTGAAAAGATAATTTATTAGTATTTCACACAGCAACACCTGAACTGACGATGGATTACATTACTGTTCAGCTGAAAATAAAATGCAGTACTAATGTATCTTCTTCTTGTTAACATAACACTTTCTGTGATCAATAACACTATTTATTTCATCTAATATACAGCAATTTCAACGTCTAGTGTTCAGCTTTTCAGTCGCCCTTCGAATGCCCGTCCGCAGACCCCCGCACCGTCTGACGTCACCTGCGGAACAGTCTAAAACCTGCACCCGCTAGGCTGGCACCCACACACGACCGACACCGGTACATTTGTCGGTGCGCCAAATCACAACACTCGTCCCGACTTTGTTGATGAAGGCCTGCAGTCAGGGTCTGGATTCACTGGGAACTGGAATAAGCCTGGCAACTAGAAAATGTCACTTTGGGGACTTGAAGCCCCAGGTCTAAAAGTCGGATCTATTCATTCCCGGAGCTGGTACAACTCTCTTGCATTGGCTGCCGTTATCGACAAAATTGTCTCAACAGCTACTTGACGATGTTCTGCCACCATGGCTGCCGCTTCATAAATCTGGTTTGGTGAAGACCAACGCTGTCCTCGCAGTGGAAAGTACGGAGCGTCGGTTTCCAACAAAAGACGGCTGTCATGGATGGACGTCAATGCCTCGTGCTGGTTCCTGTCAAACATCCTCACAGTGCTAGTGAAACCGAACCACGTCTCCGGGAACTGTTCCAGCCAACGTGACACAACATAGGCATTTCCCGTGAAGCAATGCAGGTGGATCTTCTGAATACGAGGAAGACCCTTCAGGAGGTCCAGGAGAAGCAGGAAGACTTCAGTTCCGCAGCTATCCCTCATCCCTCTGCAATGCAACACCAGGATGTGTTCCCTTTTCACGTGTGGCAGGATCTTGTGGAGTAGATCCATCTGCAGAGGCCAATTCAGAGAAGGTTCAGTGTGGTCGAGACCGATTTCCCCTACCGCTACCACCCGTTTACACCGCAGCAGACTTTTCAACCGGTCCACCCACTCATTGATAGTCCGCTCCGACCGATCCGCATGTCGTGGGTGGATGCCTAGAGCCAAGGCAATGTTGCTGGGAATCCCATTCATCATACTGGTAGTAGGATAGTCCATAGGGTCGCAATACACCGCCACACCCGCTACCAGACTCACTCTTTTGCTAGGTTCCACCGGCCCTGCATTTAAGATATCCTGGAATTGGCAATCAGCGGGCAAGGCTGCCTTGCGTGCCAGCCTATCTGGATGAAAATGGCTATCCACTGCCACTGGAAAGTTGTCACTCTCTTGCCCCTCCGCATCTAGACTCTGGACTCGGTAACCCTGTGGAAGGGGATACGTTTTCCTCCAGAAATCTTGTTCATCTTTGTGAAGGCGGGCACTGATCAAGAGTAAAACTTTCCAATGTATTAAAACAGCCCCGGAATTAGGAGGGTTCAGCGTAAACCGCTCTGGTGCCGGCTCACCCAGGTAAATGCAGAAATGTCGCATGGAGGCTTCCTGTCTAGGGGAGATTTCACCATTGTCCTTTTTCTCCCAAAATCTTCTGCATCCTTACAAACTCCAACAGTTCCCCAAGGGTGGCCAAAAGCCCCATCAGCCAGAGTGTCACCTGTTCTAAGGCCTTGACCTGGGTACGAATGATGTTCTCATCCCCAGCTGGCAGGACTTCTTCGAAGATACCTGGGAGGTGATCGACGAAGGCGTGCACCTTCTTGTAGGACAAAGTCCCAGGGCAATGTGGTACCAAACACGCTTGTGCCTTCCTCCGCTGGCTCCTAGATAGGAGATGAGTGTCAACCTTCTTAACCTTGCGAGGCGGCTGTTGGATTTCCGGGTCTTGAGATTCCATCACTGTAATTTTGAGGGGTGATCTGACGATGGAGGATTGGTGGCTTTTCTGACCAGCTGTCTCTCTTTTGGGACGGTACGCCCCAGTTAAGTTGGGTGTTTCCTTGGGACGGTACGCCCCTCTTGGACCTTGATCTCGTCTCTGACTGGATGTCTTTCCGCCTTCTGTGGGACGGTACGCCCCAGTTAATTTGGTTATTTCCTTGGGACGGTACGCCCCAATGACTTTTTCCTTTCTGTCGGCGTCACTCCTAGGAATTACAGCCCTAGTTGTCGTAGTTTCTGGGACTGGAATTGCCGATGATTCAGTTATGACTCTCTGCCCCCCAGTGGAACCGGGAACCTCGTTGGGACGTAAGGCCCCGGTGGTGAGAGTATTAGTGGCTCTCCCCACCTGCATCATTGAGTAGGTCCCACTTAATGGTTGCAGCATAACCCCTGGATCTTTGGGACGGATCGATAACTCGGATGCTAGCTCCTGACAGGGCTGGACCGTCATCTTCCGGACCCCAGGACTTATCCCTTTGGGACTTCGGGTGCTTCCCTTGTATGACCCTGGAGTTGCTAACAGAATATCAGGATCTGTCCCGATGTCCATTGGGTCCGTTCCCTCTGAGATTCGAAGAAGCTCGTCTTCTTGCATTGGAGTCACAACCTCATCTCCAATGTACATAACGCGGTCCACACCCTCTGCCAATCGGACATCACGACGACCCTCTTCTGGTTGGAAGGTCTGGGGAATCGAAGTGACGGAAGGCAACTTCCATATATGCTCGCATATCCAGTCCCGTCCCATTACCTGGTAAGTATCGAGGCAATTGGCGTATTTCCCCAGCCATGAACTGAAACGTTTCTTCTCCGATTGAGAAGAAGTTCTTCTCAACAAATTCCTGGCTAGGTCGGCAATGTCCACAACATACTTGAGGCAGATTTCCTTGTTTCTGCCTGATAATAATGCCAGGTCCCTGGTGAACTTATCGACATCTTTCGGCAGCTTCCGGTCCCAAATCACATTCCTTACTTCCTCACGGAATCTGTCCGATGACGCCATATCTGCAACTAACAAATAATATTAACTTTACATGCCCTGTCTAGGCCCGTCGCTGTCTTTTACATGCAGTGCAACTGTACTTGTCAATATCCAGTGCGTCTGACTGTGAAATGTCAACACACGATCCGTGATACCATTCGTCACAGTAGTCACACTGAATCATGAATCGTCCGTCCCATGGTTTGCGGCAAGTGCAATATATATCCGTGTTAGTTAAACTGTCAGTAGAAGCATCTGCTGGTATTTTGGACATCTTGTGGTCTGTTATCCAGGTTGGCAGCTTCCTGTCTCGACAAGGTATCATCCGGTCATGGTTTACCACAAACACGGAATTCTTCAGTCTGACTCGGTACAGGTATGCCGACAGTTTATATATTATAAGTGCCGGACCTTTCCATGGGGGACACAATTTCCTGCACTTTCCCTTCAGGACTGCTGTATCTAAAATATACACAATGTCGCCTTCTGCATATGGTCTCTGTAGGACTTTCAAATCGTAGTTTCTTTTCATGCGCTTCGTGGAGGATTTCAATGTTTTCCTAGCTGTATCATAAGCCTGCTGCATGTCTTTAGTTAGCTTGGAAACATACTCCTCCTTATCGTCATGTCTGACCGAAACATGTGGGAACATCAACTGAGCAGGCGTATTCACCTCTCTTCCTAACATTAACATGTTAGCAGTGAAACCTGTACTTCTGTTTACGGAAGCTCGGAGTGCCCCAGCGATCTGTTGTATGTTCCTGTCCCACGTTTTTTCATTCTTGCCAATGAAGCATCGAACAGCGTCCATAAAGGTACGATTAAAACGTTCGACTTGTCCATTTGCAGAAGGCCTGTAAGGAGTAGTCCTTGACTTGTGTATTTTTAGTGCCTCACAAACTGCTTGGAAAAGCTTGCTCTCAAAGTTGCGCCCTTGGTCTGAGAACAGTTGAAGCGGATAGCCAAATCTTGTAAAGAAGGAGTCGATCGCTGCTTGAGCTGTTACTTCCGCTTTCTGTGATGGTAAGGGAACGCACTCCACCCATTTAGTAAACTGATCCACCATCATGAGGCAGTACTCGTTGCCATTAGTTGTTTTTGGCAAAGGACCTAGAAAGTCTACGTGGACTCTTTCCATAGGGTATCCTGCCTGGTATTCAGTAAGTGGGACCCTACCATAAGTCTTGTTCTTTTTGTTATGATTACATATATCACATGTAAGCACAAAACTTACAATGTCTTTTGACAAGCTGTACCAGAAGAACTTTTCCTTTAGCTTGGCTTTGGACCTAGCAACACCCTGATGACCGGAAGAAGGAATGTCATGATGAAGTTCCATCACTAAGGTTCTAAGACTGGTTGGAACAACCAACAGCAGGTCACTTGAATCATCCCTTTTCCTAAACACGACACTATCAATTAGTTTGAACCTCTCTTTATTGATCCAAAAGTACTTTGCCTCGCGACTTGCCAAAAATAACTCACCTTCATCTGGTACTGTACTGCATTTCAACCATTCTAGAATAAACTTCATGTTAGCATCTTCTTCTTGTGCTTTACATATCTCTTCAAACGTGAAGCCCCAGCATTTATTTTGACCAGGAGTACCGTTATCACGTAAGATAACCCTGCAGGCACAATTTCTCTCCAAGTGAATGCTTATGGTATTCAAATCTTGGTATGGCCCCTCCACACTTACTGAATATGTCTCCCCGGAATCAGTTTCTCCGGAACATTGAAGCCCTGATCTGAGAACTGTTTCCGTATCGGGATTTAGAAACCCCGTTTTCACTTCTGTTTGATTTCCTCCAGGGTCCCAGACTTTACTGAAGGCTTCTCCAGAACAAGACTTCTCGAGACATTGCAGCCCCGCTGTGATGTCAGTTCTGGAATCTGGGTTGAAAACCCACGGTCTAGTCTTGGTTCTGTCGCCACCTGGATCCCACAATGTTCTGGCTGGTTCCCATACTGCATTGGTGCATCCGTCTGTCGGGGAATCTTGTGATTCTCTGCACCGATTTATTTCATCTGGACTTACTAGCAGATGTGGAACTGCATCATGCACTTGCTCAGCTTGAAGTTCGGCCTCTGGGGTAAGCTTTGAACTTCTACTGGCATCTGTAGCATCTTCTGGCACGGTCTTCGGGCTACCCGTTGTTAAAGATACCGCCTCGTCTACTTCTTCAATGAACTGGCCCCATTGTTGATCTGCCTTGGTGCAATAGAAACAACCTCCACAGGGTAAATCTTTAGGCTTTATACCAGACGCGTAAGCCGGACAGGGTGACAAGCTGCATGGAACTCGTGAGAGCGCATCTGCATTTCCATGTTTTGCACCCGCCCTATACTGAACCACCATGTGGTACTGTGATAATTCTTCCATCCATCTGGCTATCTGTCCCTGAGGATCTTTAAACCGCAGCAACCAAGTAAGACTTGAATGGTCCGTTCTTACTGTGAACACTCTTCCAAGCAGGTAGTACTTGAACTGTCGTGTAAGTCTGACAATTGCCAATAGTTCCTTGCGAGTTGTACAATATCTCTTCTGCTCAGGTGTTAAGGAGAAACTACTGTACGCGATAACCTTTTCTATTCCCTCGTGTACCTGACTCAGTACACCCCCAATGCCTATGTCTGAAGCATCTGTGTCCAAGATGAAATGATCAAAACGATTTGGAAGTGACAACACTGGAGGTTGAACCAGGGCCTCCTTCAGTGCATTAAATGCAAACTGTTGCTCTGTGTCCCATTTGAATTTGTTCTTTCCGGTTAAACTGTACAACGGCTGAGCTAGGTCTGCGAAACCTTTAACGAATGATCTGTGGTAATTAACGAATCCTAGGAATCGCTCTACGTCTTTCGAGCTTGAAGGCGTTGGCCAATTCGCTACTACCTCAGTGTCTTTCGATGCCATAGCAATGGTGTTACCGTTAACAATCCTGCCCAGGAATTCGACTTCTTCCTGGAAGAAGATGCATTTCTTTGGCTTCAGCTTCAAGCCGTATTTCCGGAATCTTTCGAGAGCCTTTCTTAAGTTAGTCAGGTGATCCAGAAAGGACTTTCCCATTACCAGGATATCGTCTAAAAACGCTAGGACCGTCTTCCAGGTAAGGCCTCTCAGCACTAAGTTCACTACTCTGGAAAACGTAGCAGGTGCATTTGTTAGACCAAACCCCATTCGCACATGCTCGAAGAGTCCGTACTTTGTAATGAAGGCAGTCTTCTTCTGATCTTCTTCCTTTACCTTCACTTGCCAATATGCAGAATTTGCATCTAGTTTTGAAAACCAGACGTTTTCTGATAACGTGTCTAAACAATCTTCCACCAATGGTAAGGGAAAGGTATCCTTGACTGTAACGTTGTTCAACTCTCTGTAATCAATGCACCACCTGACAGTTCCATCACGTTTCCGTATTAAAACTGGCGCAGAAGCCCATTCTGAATTGGACTCCTGTATCACCCCTGCGTCAAGCATCTTCTTGAGATGTGCCTCTTCCTCCCCCGCAAAACATGCTGGAGTTCTTCTTATTCGTTGTTTCACAGGTTTAGCATCACCAGTGTCGATAGCATGCTCAATATCCGTGAAATTCCCCAAGTCGAACTCATCTTTCGCGAAGACATCTTCGTAATCGGTTAGCAACTGTGCAAGTTTCCTTCTCTCTTCGGCGCTTAACCTGCTGATCGACGCCTGGTACACATCTTTAAGATGATCTGGAACTGTCATGGTGCTGTCATGCGTGGGGTTTAAACCCCCAATTTCTGGCAACTGTACAGCATTGGGGTTTAAAACCGCACTCTCTAGTGACTTGGCAGCTTGGGGATTGCAAACCCCACAATCTGGTGGCTTGGCATCTTTGAAATTTGAAACCCCAGTTTCTTCTGACTGTACCGCATGGCACTCCATATTTTCATACATGGCATCATCCCCCATCGAGTCGGGTAATGTTATGCATTCATACGCATTGCCAATGAATTTGCCTTTCTTAAGTGTCCGATATTGATCAGTAGGATTCACTAAGCATATAATAGGATCTTCTCCCTTTGCACGGACTACTCTTGGCGCAATGAGTTTCATATCTTCGTTCAATTGAAAATAGTAGTCAGTTTTCATCTCAGAGGATAGTGCACATTTTAGTCTCACTACAGAATTTGGTGCAACTACAGTTCTTTGTGTTATAGTCACTCTTGCAATCCCCGGAGTACTATCTTTAAAGGAAGGATTCACAGGGATACATTCTCCATTCAGTATGAGTGAATTCGAAGCCATATCCAGCAGAATTCCTAAATGATGAAGCAGCATCTCGTCACTAATTGGTGCTACATACACTCGTTCTTTAAAAGATTGTTTGCCTAATTGCATTGAAATTGGTTCAATGATAAAACCGTTTAAAATTGAGTCCTTTTCTGCCATTTGCATTTTAACATCTCTTACTTTGGATGGTTTCCTGGATAGCTTGTTATAAAGTTTTGTAGATATTATTGTTATTTCTGCACCAGAATCAATTTTTGCCATCACTGGGACATTGCCAATTGTCATTTTTACTGACGAAGAACCTCCCCTGACTACACGAACGCAGCCTTCGATCTCGCTCGTAATGGTAATCAGTCCTTGTGAGGGGACACCAACTTCCTCTGATGGTAGTGTAGCTTGCATGCCTTTGTTTACATTTGTTGATTTGAACATTGAGTTTTCTGATTCATTCGGACTTGGTAACAACATATCGCAGGATGTAGCACAAGATGACTTTTCAATCATTGGAAGTATTGATTCCCCTTTGGAAAAAACCGCCATTGTCAATGATGTTTCCTCTTCCGTGGGACCTTGTAAATTCTCTACATCCGTGGTAGGTAAAGATGGAACTCCCTTACTTCTTGCAATAATTGGTGAGCCCTCGACTACTGTCGGCAGGTGGGCTGGCTCGGTGCTTCCTGCCCCCTGGAGTTTAAATCTTTCTTTCCTTCTTTGATTTTCCCACTTCTACCCTTTAACCAGTTCCGATAACGTGTACAGTCCTGTTTTACATGCCCATATTGGTTGCACCACCAGCATATGCCGTCAAATTTATTCTCTAGAGAGGTTGATTGCTCTGTAGACTGTTTTGCGTCTTTTGGAGACAACAATTTGTCTACTTTGGACGTCAGTTGGTTCAACATTTGTTCAAATTTTTCCAATTTTTCATTGGAACCGTCAGTTACCGCATTCACAGAGACCTGAGTTCTTGTGCGGGATGCCTTACTTCCATCTACAGCATGTGTAACGTACTGGTGATGTCGTACAAATTCCACCGCTTCCTGCATGGTTCTTGGTCGCCCTAAACAAGCGTGTTTGCCGGCTTCTTTATCTATGCAACCCTGACAGAATTTAGCGACAATTTCCTGCTGACGAAATTTATCGGGAAGATCGCGAAATGCAGGCGTGGCTAGGGTAAGTACCCTATCGGCCCAATCTTCTAATGATTCATTTTGGCCCTGGGTGGCTTGGTGGAACTTTGTTCGACTCGTCTCTGGTAATTCTCTAGAGCCGAAACGACTTTCCAGCTTCTTCATGATATCACTAAAGGATAGCTGCTGACCCATATGTGTCTCAATGGTAAAGAAGTCCAACGCCTTGCCTTCTAAACACCAACTGAGATAATCTCGGCATTCACTGCTGGTCCAGTGATTAACGGACCGGTAACTTTCAAATTTCTGGTGAAACGATAACCAGCTAGTTGACCCGTCATATTTGAGGTTTTTTGGCAGCTTCTTTGGATCACCTCTTCTTGGCATGCAACGGTCGTTCTCGTACTCCGAATCTGCGTCTTCATGATCAACTTTGTTTTGCTGTTTGTACCTCGGAGAACGCCTTACAATACATCTTTCAGAAGAAGGAGACCGATGTCTACTGTAATATCGGTCACGTGCAGGTGAGCTGAATTCCCGTCGGCTCTGTCTTGGCTCCAAATACCGCACGGATTGTTCGGGGCTATAATAGCCTCGCTTATGGACATGTCTCGTTTCCGCATGCCGTTTTTCGGTTGACTCGGGACTTTGAAAGCCCCTTTTGTGGTCACGTCCGGTTTCCGCATACCTTGTTTGCTCAGGGCTATAATAGCCTCGTCCGTTGGTCAGCCTGGTCTCCGCGTTCTGTCTGCTTGTTGGTTCGGGACTATAATAGCCCCGTTTATGCACTGAACGGCTATTACGTTCTATTGCTCTAAACTTCTGGTAATAATCATCACCCTCAATAGAATCGATTGGTTCTACTTTAATGTCTTTTCTTATAACCTGCACTTTCTCTCTTCCTTCCTTTCTTTCATTGGATGGTACCTCATATCGGTGCCTCATCAGTTCGGCATGGTAAAGATACTTCCTATCATCACAAGCCGCGGGACTAGAGGATCTATACTTTGATTGATACCTCCGATGATACGTTTCTGGAGAGCAGCCTCTAAGGTCATAATCAAATTCTAACCTGGTTCTTGGGTTCATTCGAGTGTCCTGTAATACATGTCCATCATGTAACACGGATTTTCTGGATGAATCTGTGTCTGGTCGACCCTTTGGGATTCTGTAGCTGTTCTGTTTACTTTTTGTGTTAATCAGTTCTGTCACTATGGATACTTCATTGTCAATTTCTTTCTGTTGGCGATCTAATTCTGCCATCCAGGTGCTTAAGTCAATGCTCGATGTGTGGGATGCTGCTGGAGATGCCATTTCTACCGCAACTTTACAAGTGTGTACCGGATCAGGATGTTGTCTCGGTGGGTATGTGCTTTAATTACTTAATATTCAAAAATTTAAATTCCAATTATCAATTAATCAAATAAAACAAAAAAAAATTGTATTGTAATTATTTATTATAAAACTGTTTATCCACAAATTATTTTTCCAAAAATGCAATGTCAATCCCTCAAATGTATAGATATGACCCTAATGAGACAGCATATTTTTTTTTAAAACTGTGATGTCATAATTTAGACACTAATAGCCCACCATAGATTTTGAAAATTGCAATGTACTAATTTTCCCCACAACACCCCTCCATGAAATTTCAAAAATCACTATTCACAAATTTCCACCAACATTTTGAGATTTTGACAATGATATGCAGCCTTTTTCTCGTTTGTGGTCAACAAACAGAAACAACCCACTTTCTCAAGAACACATCAGAATTAACCAAGGAAACAGCTAAATTAGAATTAATAAAATCCTAAAATAACCATAACTTAAGCTTTAAACAGAGTAATGTCACCATCTATCTTTCTAAACAGAAAACTGACGCGTTATATTAGAACTTTACACTATCTGTCAAATAGGAATTGTTATAATTCTATAAGAAAAAATATCAACACACAATCTGTTCGTCTATGGTCACTGAACTGAATACTGGCTAGTTACACTAGAACTTTACACAATTAATTGCGAAAACTGTCAGATAGGAATTGTTTCAATCCTATTAGAATTAAATGTCGGTCGAAATGTCTTCTGTCTAGTCTTTATTTGACAAGTACAGGTGCCCCGGTCCAATCGTAGCAAAATAATTTACGAAACCCATTACTTTAACATTTACTAAAGGAACCTGTACAAGGTTATTTAATAGTCTCTCAAAATATGTACAAATAAGTTATACAAAATTACCCCTGTCTGAGACGAACACTAAATATCTGACTAGAACACTGAACTGGCTAATGCAAAATGTGACCTACTTATCACTGGACTTGTACTTGAACAAAGTCTATCAAATAACCGAATGGTGTTCATGTAAACATTGCGCAACTGCATGCAACTTGCCCACTTGGAAAATTAAATTCTGGCTATTTCCACTACTGTAACCGCCCCTGTAAATGACACCAAGTAAGTAAACTTAACCTTTAGCCTTAAATGGAAATCGAATACAGGTCTAAATAACTTTCCTCCTCTGTAACCGCCCCTGTAAATGACACCAAGTAAGTAACCTTAACCTTTAGCCTTAAATGGAAATCGAATACAGGTCTAAATAACTTTCCTCCTCTGTAACCGCCCCTGTAAATGACACCAAGTAAGTAACCTTAACCTTTAGCCTTAAATGGAAATCGAATACAGGTCTAAATAGCCTCCCTTTAATCCCTTCCGATGATATTTATGTACTTGTTACTCACTTAACCACCTTCCCATCTGGCCATAAGATTAGACTTAAACTGTTAGGCACAATTTTGCTTAGAACTTCTCAAAAATTTAACTGTACAAGCACATTTCTAACCTCACCTTAGCAATTAATTGCGTAGACTTCTGTCAGGAACGTACAGCCCCAATCCGACAGCTTGCATTTTAAGAGAAACGTCTAGGTCTTGAAGCCCCAATAGCGTCTCAGTCACATCTCGCTGGAACCGGTTTGAAAACCACGAGGTGTTGTAGATTTTCTCACGGTCGACTGTCCAGTGAATTTGCCTGAGACGTAATGCCCCACTTCGCAAATTCACATTCCTTTTAGTTTTTCCTCGTCGCCAATAAAGTATCTTCTTCTTGTTAACATAACACTTTCTGTGATCAATAACACTATTTATTTCATCTAATATACAGCAATTTCAACGTCTAGTGTTCAGCTTTTCAGTCGCCCTTCGAATGCCCGTCCGCAGACCCCCGCACCGTCTGACGTCACCTGCGGAACAGTCTAAAACCTGCACCCGCTAGGCTGGCACCCACACACGACCGACACCGGTACATTTGTCGGTGCGCCAAACAAAATCTCAGATAGAAATTTAAATACCTGAAAATTCCCCAAGATTGGCAATATAAAGTGAAAGTTTAATAAATTCTTCACTTAAAAAGACAATAAAATAACAATTCTCTATTTACAAAACCCTAAGTTACACTGTATATATGAAGAAAACCAATTAGGGAGACACTCTTTCTAAATGTACACAAAAAAATAATGTGAGCAATTTAACTTCACTAGATTACATCAATAAGACTTCAATGACTTAATATTTACAGGCGCGAAATATAATCAGAATCCTAAAATTAGCAAAACAAATAAGAGACTGGTGGGACAGATCAACACGATTTATAACAACACAAAACGGTCACTGAACACTGTCACTGGACCATGAAAATAAACAACACAACACTGAACAATGACAGATCACAACACTCTCACACAGTATTCAGAAGAAAAATATTTAAACCACAAAATAGTTCAAAACAACAATACAATTTCTCAATTGAAAATTCAAGAAATGTATACTACAATGATATGAAAAGTTCTATTAAAACAAATTTTCTCCCAAACTGGTAGTGAAGTGTGATACTTTTAAGAATATCAATTAATATTTACTGTTTACAAAATGACCCACGCAAAACTGGTAAGAAATCAAAGAGATACCATACAACAACAGACCAAATGTAGGAAATCAATAAAACAATGCAACAAACACGATTTTAAAAGCACAAAGCTATTATCAGAATTTAGAAACTTTCAATCATGAATATTTCCGGGTCGCGAAATTTTATGACAACTCAGAATTCAAATGTAAATGTCAACAAACTGGCAATAAAGGTATATCGATCAATGAAAAAGCACTTTTAAACGTAAATATGAATTGAAATGAGCTGTTAATAACCCGATTACAACGATCTGAGATGCAGAACGTGTTTTCGTTTGTTTTATTTACCTGTTTAGACCGGGAAAGGACTATTTACATATCAATGCGAATTAAATTCGCGCAAAATATCAATAATCAAATAGTGCAAGAAATAAATGCAAATAAGATATTTATAAAGAACTTACGTGTCCATCCACAATCCAATTTCCACAAATAACATTATATTAATACAAAATTCACACGCACAAAAAATGTTCAAAAAGAAATGTCACAAAATCCTCCAGCTGTCTCGTAAAAGACAAGGTTACAAACAAGAGTTCACTGGTCACGTGATGTAAACAACGCACAAGGAAAATCTCAAGCACGGGTACAAAACGATTCCTGTTCCTCTCGCGAGAAAAAAATGTAAATTAAAAAGTTCGTTAAAGAACTTCAAAAAATGTTTAAGGAAAAAAATGTTCACTTGGATTCACTGCCCGAAACAGTCCATGGCGCTGGCAAGGGGTTCCTCAACCTCTGTGGGCTTCCGGGGGGTCCTTGACCGACACTGCTCCGTCAGTGGTCCGCACGTGGCCCGCACGTGGTGGTGGGTAGTTGTCCAACCTGGTTTCAGTCGTCTGCCCCACGTTGGGCGCCAAATGTAGTGGGGTGGGGTGGAGTGTTAAACTGATACCGTCTCGAGGTTCAAGTTGTTTATTAACGCCGACAATGTATCGGCATTTATATATTAAATGTAATATATAAATGAAAAAACCTACAACAAATAACATCGAATTACAATACATCACAATATTCACAAAACTAATACAAAATACAATAGACGAAAATTCATGCATTTCATTCAGTGAATTGCATAAAAACAAATTTATAAATGCAAATTAGAATAAAAACAAGCACACTCACCAGGTTGGAGATATACAGAACAGCAAAAAAGAAATTAAACAGCTTTGAAGGTCTTGCGACTCTCTGCTGGCTTAGCACAAAGGGAAAGGGAAGCATGGTCAGTTATCTGGTCACTATAAAACATGCTCTTTCCAACCTGACCAATCAAAATCTTGTTTATCACACAGCTTTCATACTGACTGGACAATACAGGAATGACATCACAGTACATGGCTGGACGCACACAAGACAAGGGACTGAATCTCATAAATGGGACAAATAGACACATGCAAGACAAGGGACATAAATACTACAAAACACTAGCGGACAAGGGACATAAACACTATATGATACTGCTATATAATTAGATACTATTTAGAATAGAAAACTGACCTATTCTACATTTGTGCTTTTTGAGAAGCATGTCTAGCTAGAGTAAGTAGAATGTTGAAAATGTGTGCATTTTTTACCATGCCATTGCACCTTTTAGCGACCGTACACAAAGTGCAGTACATGTTATTAAATTGTGTAGTTCCATTGTATATGCTCACCAACTAAACAACTTTTCACAATCTTTATACTATTAACATATTTTTTTCGGACGATTTTTGGTAGAACCTGACCAGAATTAACTTCAGGAGTATTGCATTTAGTCGTGTCATTTTTCTTTTCGGACCCATGTTGCAGACGAACTTAAAAAAAACTTTCCCAAAAAATTCAATATTATTTTACCTTCACACTATTACGTTTAGAAACGCCACAACTATTGTCATTGGTTATTCGCAAATCGATTATCCAATGAGAATGGTTGTAATAAAAATAGACGGAACGGTGCGATGGTAAATCAGGGCTTTCCTTTGACCCGAGCTCCCGCGTTTTGACGCGTGAAAATTTTCAAAATATACTTGTTTGACTCGCGAGGTAATTACTTTGTGCATCACCTTTGACCCAGGGCAATTTTCGGACTTGCGTCATACAGTATATCTCGACTGGCTGATTATCCCAATCAGTCGAACAGCGATGTCAAAGTTGATAAAAACACTCGGCGATTATTGGTTGGAGGCAGAGTCAATCTTTAAATAGACGCTGTCCATAAGTGGTAAAGTTACCGTGTAGCTCCGTCCATTAGGCGGAGTTTTGTTGCTCAGAGAAATCTATATTGACCAATTAAAATGCATAGTTATATATGCTTCCAATGAAGTGAACCATCGACCTATTGGCGTAATATACATGTATCAGCACTTTAATTAATGTACATGAGTCCGTTAGAGTATGTTTATTGCCGACCATTAAACGTTTAAAACACAATTTACTCACCGCTTCCGTTGTTGATAATATCCACATATAGTTTAGATCCTAAATACACAGTCATTATTTTAAATGACTCCTTTATACTTTGGGTAAAATTATTAATATATTTCCAAAATTTGGAATCCGATTTCAGCGAAAATTCTAATTTTTACGTAACATTTCTTATATCTGAAATATCCAACATTAAATTTAAGTGTTCGAGTGCCATTAACACATTTTATAATAGTCGGTGTAATTCATGTAAATCCTTTGTTTTCTAGAAAAGCGTGCAAAAGTTATGCTGACACAAACGACATTACATTCCACACATGTAAAGCGTGCGTGTATCGACCATGTGCTTTACCAACTATATACATGTCATCTGGGAATAAAAACTTTGTAGTGCAAGAACTTTGAAATCTTTTCTTTTTGTATAAAACTTTCGTAGTGCAAAAACTTGGCGACCTTTAGCGTTTGAATAATTATTTTATTGCAGTTTATTAATATACTTTAAAACAATATTTGGGGACCGTAAATACGTAAATTTTTTAAGCAAGGAAAGCCTATGTTTTATTGTTGTACATGATATGTGATTTTGTATTAAAAAAAAATTTGTGGTATTTTAGTATGTAAAGAATATGCTAAAATCGTAATAATAATAATAACAAATAATAATAAAAGATCTAATAATAATAATAGATCTAATAATGAAAATAATAATAATAAGAAGAAAATAAAATAAAATAAATTAAAAATAAAATAAAAATTAATAACTTGATATTAAATAATAATTAATAAATTAAAATAATATTATTAAATTATAAAATAAAAATGATAAATTAATACAAATAATAAGAAAAAGAAGGTAAACAAATGAAAACTTCCCACAAAGTATCGACTCTTGAAGGTTTACATCTGACTCTTGGGGAATTTGATTTTGACTCTTGAAAATTTGACCCCAAGAGTCATTGACTCTTGAAATTCAAAGTCTAAGGAAACCCTGGTAAATTTTACCGTCTATTATGACAGTACAATGCTTCGAAACTGCCGGACAGGACTCGCCATTTACAAAATGCATGCGTCCCGCGAACGCACATAAACTGAAACTTTGCGTCTACGGCAATATTCCTGCGTCCACCAAATTCGCCACTTTTAGAAAGTTGGAGCCACTTTTAGGAAGTTGGAGCCACTTTAGAGTCAAGAAGAGCCATATTTCAAGTCATTGACCTACGTCACAATATACTTACACAAAAGTCATGTATTACTTATTGTCCTTTTCTGTTATTTTTATGATTATACATTCTGTCAAATTCTATGGTATAAAATTCTATAGTATAAAGAACAAAAAGTCACTTCATTATATATTTTTATTTTCATAATCATAAATAACATTTATTTTCACATGACAAAATGAAATTACCAACATGACTAAAATGATTCACCAGATATGATATGCTCTCAATGAAAAGTTCAATGTTTAAACATATATTTATTAAACATTGTGTCTATTAAACATAGTGTTGTTTTGTTGTCTTAGAAATTAAATACTTGTATCACACTTCTGCAAATCTACTGAAAAAAGGTACAAACAAAGTTACAAAGTTACACTCTGAAAAATTTAATATCCTGACAAACTAAATACATTTACATTTGGTACATTTGTTACTAGATTTTGGACACTGAGTCTGCACTAACTACAGCACAAATAAATACAATAGCAAATCCAAAATAAATACAATAGCAATTCCATTTATGCTAAAACAAAACAGAAATGGTTGCTATAATACATACCCACATGTTCTCAAGTGCTTTGTGATAGACTATTTTTTGAGAACATTGCAACCAGATGTAAAGGAATTCTTGAACTGACTTTTTACACAATAGTCACAAAACATAGACTTGGTTTTTGCATCCTCCGAAATGAATGGATATTCAGACTTCCAGCTGTCATTAAATTTTCGTTAAGCTACTGAATTGTCAGGTTTTTGCATTTTGGAAGGTGTCTTAAATTTGTCTTTCATGTCAGTGTCTAAAACACGCTTTCGAGGATTAAAGAAATCATGTGAAGCCATGATTGCAAGTGAATAAACAATCATTTTCTGTCTTGTATATGTAAGCTGTCGACCAAACTGTTAAAATTTTAGCACATTCCTTAACAAGTGTGTAAAAAACAATACACTTACCATGATGCAGATTAAAGAAATTTCGGTAGTAATTATTTGTCTTTGTCCTATAATCTCACTTATTTATTGTTCAAGATCATATGTCGGCGTAATCACCATCCGTTAATCCGCTAATTACCCCCCAAATAAAGTTGTCAATTGCTTTACAAACATCATGCAACACAGTTCAGTGACTCCATTTATGCACTCGGACCTGTGGGTCGCTTATGTTATCAAAAATCAATACTGTAAATAGACAGACGCTGGCCGCTTACGTCTAGCTCGAAGTACATTGTCGTATTGGATATAAATCGACAAAATATTGTTGTCGCCAGGTAAAATCGCCACTTTTGAAATTTTGTCGCCACTTTCGCAAATTTGGCGCATTTGGCGACAGTGGCGATCGACAGGGAAACCCCTTCAGGACGCAGAGGTAAAAAAATAACTGCACTACGGAAACACATTTGTGTCAAAATTTTAAATATAAACATACAGCGCTGAGGGTGCCAACAGTGATGAGGACAGTGAGATTGACACTGAAACATGTTGCATGTGTGATAGGTAAGCTTATTGGTATCAGACTTTATGACATTATAGCCCACCATAGTTGAAATTTTTTTTGGGATAAATATAGAACGATACAATGGTAGGGAAAGATCTAGGATCCAAAAGGTACAGGGTGCTGCTCAAAAGAAGCAGAGGGGAGAACGGGGTTCGTTACCAAATCTTTTCTAATAATTCCTTTAAGTGTGACAGTCTCATCAATAAATTGCTTTTAATTGAGGTTTATAAACATGGTATATTCATTTTACATTGAATATATATATAAATATATTGAATTTCAAAAGAAGGGCAGCAGGAGGGAGCCAAAAAGGAGCAGGATGCAGCACCATGCTATTTTGCTCTGGATCTTTCCCCAGCAATGGAGTGACCTGTATTTTTTCCGGCCTTTTGACAGGTTGTAAGTTTCTTTTATCTACGTTGACAGTCATATGAAATGAGTGTGATGATGATGTAAAATAATGTTTTTTTGATGAATGGAATCTGAAATAAAGATAAAATGTATGTCTTAGTAATAAGGTACTTTTGTGTAGTCAAAACTCGGACATTATAAGATTATTTTTTTAAATGAGCATCTGAGTCCAAGTAAGAAAATGGTTATCAAGAAATTATTTTATTGCAGAAGTAATTTATTGTATGTAATATTATTTACTTTGCATTTTACACAAATAATTTTGATTCATTTTCGAAACACAACTCTTGTCAAGATTTGATTATCAGATTATAGTGGTGTTATTTAATGTAAATAACTGTTTCATTCTTAAATCCATCTTTTTTCATTTATGATCCCAGTGAACTGTGAGGCTAGTACCAAAATTGCTCGCACCTGCAGCCGCTGTGATGGATGTGCCTAGCAGTGACGCTGACTGCCAGCTGCCCTAGCCACTCATCCTATTGAGTTGGCTGATAATAAAGGTAACTGAGTATAAAATTGCATTACTGTAATATTTTAATATTTTTGTAACAGTTGGTCTTTCAGCTAGTCATCCTTCTGAGTTGGCTAATAATAAATATAACGATGTTTAAAAGTTTGTATTTATTTACTGTAGAACTGGTTTATTCGCGTGGGTTTTACTTTTCGCTAATATTCGCGATGTTATTTTCTCGCCAATTTAAAAAAACCAGCACGAATAAATGTGTGACAAGCCTTTAAAGGTGTGGAAATGTGTGAAAATTACCTATTGATACTGTGCATTGTCGTTTTTCTTGCTTAGCCATGACAAAAACACTTGCGAGGCTAGTTTAAAGAACTACATGTAACTTTATCAATTTATAATAGATTGGATAACTTGATCGAGTAAAAAAATAACATTATTTTTTCCTTCATGGTAGGATAATGCTAGTGGCAGTCGATACAAATTTTCCTATTAGGTCAATCTATTTCAGTTTTGAATTTGCATCATGAGGATGACGCCCATTCAAGAACACGCAAACTAAAAAAAAAGAGATCATTTTGAGAGAAAAAACGCCAAAATTCGTCCTCGCAAATTTAAGGCATTATAAAGTAACATATTTGTAACAATAAGTCCTTCAATCAGTTCATGTCTGCCGAGTCTTGCAGTGACCTTGTACTTCTTAGAAATCACATTACTTTTGTCACACTGAACATATACAGGACTACCACCATAAGAACAATTTATATAGGAGTCTCTCTTAATTCGTTCATTTCGTTGTCAGCAAATACAGATTTTCAACACTTTCAAATTACAAAGGCAAGGCCTTTTTCCTTATATAGTTGAGGCCTATTAAAGGATAATTCGCAATCCTAAATTTGTAACATTTTTCAAAAGTGTGGCAACAAATCTTAACAAATCACATAGGTAGCCAATTTTAAAGGTTCTCTTTTAAACATTATCTTCATACCAGATTCATTCAGTCTTCGACGTTAAGCGGTGGACTGTGGACCGAGTCCACCAAATTTTCGCTCGGTCCACCAAAAGTTTCAAGTAAACTGGACCGGCTGTCCAGCTAAGAAATTTCCCTTCATAATTTTGATACCAGAAATCCCTAAAAATGTTCAGCCAATAATTGTTGGTAAAGCTAAAATCGACTTATTTGGATGCATACTTTTACGAATAGACGCCATAAAATTCAGTGTCAGATTCGCAACCATTTCCGCTTGCATACGCTTGTTTTTCTCAAACAAAGAACGCCTACTCGGCAATAAACGCACTTCTTCTGCATCAGCGTGTCAATTATCGATAAAATCTGTAAGCAGGAGGAGCTAGATTTACTACAGTCACCTAGTCAGCCAATGAGAATGCATTAAATGTCCAATATGTAGATGAGTGTAGTCGATAGAATGTTGATCACCCCGTCATTGTTGGTAAAGGTGAAGAAATTTGTAACACATTTTTGTGCATGTTGTTACCTGCGTGTTTGTAACACCCACATAATAAATAAAATACTACATACTAAAATAAGTCAGTATATTATTGTTTGCAAAATGTTTACTTAAAATACGAAATGGGATGTTGACAAATTGTGTTTGCAGATCGCATAGAATTTTAGTGTGTAATGTCAAAGGTGCGTCTTCATTTGTTTTAAAAGAAAAAATTGCTATGACTACGTGTGTTTTCTAATGAATGAGCTGTACAAAAGTATAACTATACACTGATTACGCCCAAAAACTTATGCTGCCACATTTTCACGAAAGTTAGCGAAAGTTAAGTCAGTGAAATTAAAAATGTTTTATTACTCTACAATGGATTTTCAAAAAATAATTTTTGGACACGAAGCATTTATAGTTAAAGGAGTGGGTGGGGAGGGGGTGCTTTGGTAACAATTTCTGGGACCCCAACTCTTTAGGAGTAGGGAGTCCATGTTCTGCAATCATAGTGAGCGGAGCAGGTACCAGCTCGGCCATTTGGGCCCGTACTGAACTCGAATAAGTTAAAACGAAATATACACCTGGTATTTGATTGAACTGGCGATCCCTCTGCGCGAAGGCCCTACGGGGCAGCCCCGAAGGGGTAAACTGCACTTGAAAATTTTTTTAGGATGTGAGACGCCCGTCCGTGCCTGCGGCCTAGACGGTGTCCCACATCCCGTTTAATCCGAAGGCAAAAAAACAATTACAACTTATGCATGTTAAGTTCTTAACAATTTAATAAGCATAATCAATGGTTGGATCTTCTGGTTCATCATCTTCTTCATCTGACATGAACATGTTGTCTTGTCCTAAATACCCCCAGTTGAGATCATCCCCGTGAGGGTAGTAGTGGGCCGTCATCAATGGATGGTGAGTAGGGTTTATAGGGTTATCCCCTACGAACGCCATCGAGACCGGTACATTCCTGATCCCCCGTCTGCGTGGTGGCGTCCTTTGATCCCGTAGGTCCTGTTCCAATTCTGCAACGTAGTCAATTACATCAGTTATTGGACCTACATACTCTTCAACGTTGTTGACACATTCCTGATTGCCGCTTAAAGCGTAGTTTATCAAGTTATTGGCTTGTTCTATGGTTAGTTCATGTAAATTCTTTTTTCTATCGTCTCTTATCTTTTTCTTGTACTCCTCTACCTCATATGATTCCCATTCGCTATCAGACATTTCTTCGTACCTGTCAGTTTCTTCGTCGCTGTCCATCGTTAAGTCTATCACGGCTGTGCTAGGTATTGGGCTCACTGTTTTGATTTTGATCTTTATTTCCTCGAAATCGTCGTCAGTTTCATAATTCGAGACTGGTGTCTTCTTCCGCAAATTGTGTCGTCAGGTTTACTGGTTTGATGTCTTCTATTGAGTATTTCTTGTCGTTTGATCTTTTTGCCTTGGGCGCGTCTGGGCATTCCAACTTGCGCTTCTTGTCTGTGTTCAGCCAGACGTCGTCTAGTTGTTCTATTTCTTTTAGTTTGTGTGTCTTCTTGAGTTCTTTTATTTGTGTTAGTACCTGTGTTAGGTACTGTTTGAGATAAAATCTCGTATTTTTCGATTCCTGTTGATAGAAGGCGGCGTCAGGGCAGTCTCTGACGCCGATCAGCTTCTTTCCCACATCTGATTGTAGTTTGTTTAAGTGGATTCTTTGTTCTTGAGTGAGTGAATCCCAGTCTTTTGCCATGGCGTCTGTGTCGTTTCTCATGAGTTGGACGTTGTTGTTGTGTAGATGGATATAGATTGGGAGGTTTTCCTCCATATTTTCATTTATGAAGGTGACGAGAGTTGTTTCTTCCTTGGTCAGTACTGTCATATCATACTCGCCGCATAGGAGATCGACGACATAACAATTCTGCTCTCTTTTCTTGGACATGGCCTCTATCTCTTCCTCGCCGGCCTGGAGCAAACTCTCGTAGCAGGGATGGGCCTCCTCTGCATCACCGACCATGCCCATTTCTTCTAGTAATTTTGTGACACTCGTGAAGATACGGACAAAGAATTGAGGGTTTGGCTGGCCGGCCGTCTCCAGGAATTTGCTTTCCTTTAGGTTGTAGAAACCTAACATTCGATTGCGCATGGTTTGGGCCTCTTCGCTAAACATCTTCCAAGGCACCTGGTTGCAAGTTAATATCACCGGCGTGCGCTTCATCAGTCGGGGCGCTTTATTTTTAATGTTCAGGGTGGTATTTAGCCCCTCGAAGATCTTCTTTGATTCTTCAATTTGTTCCGGTTTTGTGAGAATCATCTCCGGGATTATAATCACCTGTTTGTCGATGCACTTATGGTATGCGAAGTCTCCTGACTGGATGGTCTGTCCCGTAATGTCCTCGATGGGGGTGAGGCATTGTTGCCAGTAAGTTTTACCGGCATTACTGACACCTTGCATTATGAAGGTATTCTTCTTATTTAGTTGCATGCTGAGAATGTTGAAGGCCTTTATCACAAATTCCGATGCTGAAATCCCTTGGTGATAACACCACTTCTTGAAGATCTGTGCCGTTTGTTCAACTGAGATGCCGACGTTTGGAGCCTTTTCTAGGAAGCTGTCGATATAGTTGCCTCCATTTATCTCCTTTAGTAGCTCTAGCTCTAGTTCTGCCTGCTGCAATATGTTGTTAAAGTGAAAGTTCACCATTAATGAACGCCATTCGTTCAATTGCTTCTCATCATCGGCCTCCATGATCTGCTTGAGGATGTTCTTCGGGTCTGTGGTGTTATAGAGAGTGAAATATCTCAAGACAATATCTACATTTTTAGCCACTACGCTCGTCTTGACACATTTCTCCGTTTTTGGCTCTTCGGGGAAGTTGCCCTTGCCGACTTCTTGTATGTAGTTTTTCAGGTTTGTAATTGTTGACGCTGCATCTCTTTCTTCATCTGTGTATTCAGTGATTGGTTTTAGGCCGGCTGGTCGTTTGATACATAAGTACTCATTGAAGTCAGAGCACTTTGTTTCCTCACTTGTTGTTGCTTGTTCTTCGTCCTCTTGTTCTAATGTGAACTTGTAATCCATGATGTTCTCCGGATGTTCCTTGTTTTGCGCGTTCAATCCTACTAGTTGCGCTGTGTTGGATCCAGCGTAAATCCTTGGCGCTTTTAGCATATGGCACATTAGTGCCGAGGGATATTTCGCTTTCTGGTATTTAATTCCTATGTTGTATTTCGTTAGGTGCTTTTTAAGTTCCTTGTATTTAGGATCCTTTCCGAGTGAATCGTATTCTGAGTAGCACAATATGTGCAGGTGTAGTCCATTGTATTCGCAGTGGGGGTCTGCTAATCCGTTGTGCCAGTACATACTGCTGGGTAGGGCGTTTACCATTCTCTTGATTGCGTTGTTCACGAGTTTTTCGTCCTCCGACATGTTTTGTAAGTATCTGACGGGGTAGCCCATTGTGCCACGGGAACCGTGAACAGTCTTCCTTCTCGTAGTGAGTCTACGTCGCAGTAAGTTGTTGCGAGATTACCCTTCCCGCTCTCTAGTAGTTTACCTTCAGTGGTATACATAAAGACCTTGGGCTGAATGTAGTCCCCCCATATCATATTCTGCATGCGGTGAATTATTACTGTAAAATTGTACAGCTCGTCTACTTTTTTCTCTGACATCTCTACCGGGTTCTTTTTTGTTTTTTCTGGGTACTTTCCCTTGCTGAAAGTCAACGTATGTACTGTTTATATATTTATTAACAATTGTTCACATTTATCGCTATGCAAAGTCAGTTTCAAAATTCCACTTGCGTAGAATTTGTACAAGAATTCTGTTTCTGGAATCATTATGCAATGGTCTTATTAGATGATTTCCCGGTTTGTTGGTGATGATGACGATCTTTTTGTCTATCAGTAGATCCAGTGTGATTCCCATCGATTTGGTCAGGTCGTCGTATAAACTGCCTCCCATCTCTTTGGCTATGTCCAAAATCATGTAGTCTCTCATCATCTTGTCCATTTCCGGTTCATGTGTCTGTTTGTAGATATCGTATCTGATTCTATCGAAGTCATCATCTGCCTCTGTATCGCTGTCTGTGAAATCGTCATAGTCACTGTCCACTAATCTGTATAAGTGATATATAGCCGTCTTTTTCTCGTACTACTAATGCTCGTACCAGGTATATTATTTATGGCGTCTTTTAAGTCTTGGTAACCATCGATGAGTTCATTTAATTTTTTTAACAACTTTTTTATTATGTCATCATGTTCTTGTATGTTTTTTTCTATATCGTCTATGTCTTTGTTTATTTCTGTTATTTCGTTAGTTAGTGTATTTATATCTTCGTCATTTCTGTATAATCTGTCTATCTAATCATTGTCTGGTGTTGGCTTTGGATCTGGATCTTTTTTGTTTTCTAATTTGTCTATTCTTTGTAATACGTCTTTTATCGTTTCTGTTATGTTTTCTAGTTGTTTTTCTATATGTCTATGTCTTTGTTTATGTCTGTTATTTCGTTTGTTAGTATGTTTAAGTCTTCGTCAATTTTGTCTGTTCTGTCATGTAATTCACCTATGTAGTCTGTTAGGCGTCTTATTAATGTTTTTGGTTCTCCATAGTCTGTCGTTAAGTCTTTTATTTCTTGTCTTATGTGTATTTCTTCTTTTTTTGTTTCTTTGAAGAATTTTATGAAGTCTGGGTAAGTTTCATTGAATCTTATTGGTAAGTTTTTTATGTCATTTTCTACCTGTGTTAGTCTAGTTATTATTCCTGTTAAGTCTTGTTGTATTTGTTGGTTTACTAATTCAACTTTATGTATTATTGGTAGATCTATTCCCACTGGACCTCCTGCTTCACCATGGAATACTTTGGCAACGTCTTGTACTATTTTTACTTCTAGTCTTTGATTTTCTTTCGCATTTTCTATTTTTATGTTGTTTATTACGTCTGGTGGGATTATGTCTGGGAAATTGAAGTCTGGTGTTCCTCTTAGTAATGCTAATAAAGTCATAAGGAATGAACCTGATCCTAGTAGAGCTGCTATTATCGGACCTATTATGTCGGTATCTCCTGATTGTATTTTTTCTATTATTCTTTCGGTTGATCCTACGTTTATGTTTATATCTTGTTGTTGTTTGTAAGATCTTGTCCATTCTTCTAATGTTTGTAATCTTTGGTATATGTCTTGTTTGCTGTCTGTTTCTTTTTTGATCTGGTACGTCTGTTGGTGTTTGTATTGCTTCTTGTCCTCTGTATATGTCTCCTAAATATATTGCAATTGGTATTCCGTTTATTATTTCCTTTGCTATTGCTTCATCTTCTGGCGTTTTTCTGATTATGCAATATGTGATGTACTTGTTGTTGTATATTACGGTCTTGCAGTTTATTGTAAATTCAGAGTACCATTGCATAGTGATTGGGAATTCTTGTACATATGTACTGGTGTTTGCCTTGTGATCAATGTGATCGCAACATATAAATTGTATGTGATTTATTGGTTTTTCGTAGTCATGTGTAATACTTTTGTATTTGTATATTTGTTCTACAATTTATTGTCCAGTAGCTATTTGATAGTATATTTGAGCCTTTATTAATGTATTTCCTGTTTCAATTCTATTGTTTGATTTCCATTTATCTGCATCTAAAGGTTTGATGTAGTGGTAGTTTTCTGCATACAGGAGGACGTTAGTCTTATAATTATACGTTGGGCTAATTGCAAAAGTATGCGAAATTGCATCCGTAGAAGTGTATTCAGTGAATATAATCTTTCTTGTCTGCGTCGGGAATTTGTCCCAATTGTATGTTTGGACTTCATTTGTTTTATGATAAACTAATCGTTTATTTCTAGCTATGATATGATTGTATAATAATTGTGCGTATATTGTTTCTTCGTCTTTATCAATATCTATATCAAACCATTGGGGTTTTTCAAAAATTAATTTTATGTATGTTAGTAACTCATCAATAGTAGTATAAGACATGACTCACCCTCGTTGCATCGTCATGCTTTCTCTCGGCCACATCTGAAATTAGGAAGGCGGAATGTTAGGGTCGGTTGGTGTTTTTTTTTATTGGTACTGGTATTTGGGATATTTTGATTTTTTTTCTTAAAGGTGTAGGTTCTAATGAATTATCTGCGAATGTGCTGTCCCAATCTATGTCTGCCATTTGACTTAAGCCTGATACGCACGGTCTTGATGGTTCTTGTGTTGGTCCTATAACTTGTAAACCAACGGTTGTGTTTAGTACTTTACTTGTGTCCATTGGTACCTTTATGTTTTGTTCTCTTACCTCTTGACATTGTGATCGTAATATCATTTTAGTTGCTGTATACATTTTACCTTGTATTGCTGTCTGATTTACCTTGTCCATCTCTGCGCCTGTATTTAGGCTGTGCATCTTTACCTAATGCTCTCCATAATTGTCCCGGTAAATATACGTTTCGATTATCTAATATTATGTCTTTACCTCTTTCTGCTGTTGGGTTTGGATTGCCTGTTGTTATTGTAATTGGTAGTGTCGGTTTTGCGCATGTTTTGTCTTTGATTAGTGTGTCTCCTGTTTGGTCGTCTAAAATTAGGTCATAGTCTGGTGCTGGTTTGTCTGGATCTTCTGTGTATCCTATTACATGTTCTATGTCACTTATGTCTTGGTCACTGAATCCTAGTATTCCTAGTGGTCCTTTTGATAGAGCTGGTGGTGGATTTACGTAATGTCCGTCTGCTGATAATTGATTTGTTTGTGCTTGTACTGTCATTTTCGTCGCATTGAATTGCTATAGTTGTTGATCCTATTTTGTATCTGTTTGTATTCCTGCTTCTGTTAGGCATTTGTCTATATCTTGTGCTAATGAGTTTTTGTCCATTGTTTTGAATTCTTCTGGTAAGTCATATTCTTTGTCAATCATTATTGTTGTGTTTGCTAATTCTTCGTTTATTACATAACCTTGTTGCGGTATTACGAAATTGTCTGGTCTGCATCCGAAATTGAATCTCATGTCGTCTGCAGCTGCGTTATTGAATGGGTCATTGAAACAGTAATTACTACGTATTCCTTGATTACCGAACATGAACATGTTGATGCCGCATTTGGGACTGAAGTGGAAAGTTATTGTACTGCTGTATGTGCATTTAAATTGTGCTCTTCTAATTGCTAGTCCGTGAGCTGTGTAGTATGGTACAAATCGCATAAATACGAATTTTGGTGGTTGTATTGGTGACCTGTTTACTTGTGTTGCCATGTTTGCTTGAATTCCACATACTGTGTCCATTAGTTTGTTAGCTGTCTTTAGTCTGTTAATATTACATGGTACGTCTCCTATGTCAGCAAATAATCCTACTGGTATTCTTCCGCTGTTAATGTCATGTGACACACTTATTGATCCTCCTGTATGTAATGAAGATAATGTTAGTAGTCCGTTGTAGGGGTCAAATGCCATTAAGTTAAAGTCTGGGTTTCTTTCATGTAATGTCGATACGTACATTTCGTGCGGAAATCTTACCTTGCATCTCGGTAACATTCCTTCTTGTAATGTAAGTGGTTCTACTCTTCTAAATCCCATGTTTATGTCGAACATACTGTTATTGTTAATCGTTTCTATATTTTTTGGTTTGAACTTACCATTCGTATCTGTAAATATTTCTATTGTGTCCATTTGTGGTGTACTAACTAACCTACCGTCTGCTTGTATTTCATCTCTGCTTGTTATTAAGTCAAATAATGTTGCACTATGGTTATGTATTTCATAACTATTACATGATGACATGTATCTATGTAATTCATATGGAGTCACACCAGCTTTTGTTGTATTATATGGTAATATACTAGCTCCCCAATCGTATGTAAAACATTGTCTGCCATCTTCGTCTGTTGTTATACTACTACCAGATTTATCTACTCCATCACCTAAAAAGTGTATGTATGTTCTAGAAAATGTAACAGTTTTACTACTTCCGGATGGTTCTCCTACGCTAAAGTTTGTAACAATTCCAGTTCCATTACTAACTCCTGCTCCGGGTCCACCTAATGCATCTTGTGCAGCAGTATTATCACCTATTAAATTTATATTCGCCATAAATAATATAAATGGTACTTACATTTGAGAATTTTCACTTGTCCTTGCGTAGGTTTTACGTCTGTGTCGTTTGGATATCCGTTACCGAATGAGGATGTTTGTATTCTTTTTTACAGTTAAATACGTCATAACTGATTTTGATTGGTCGTTTCTAAGTGAAACAATGGTTTCTAAGTGAAACAATGTTCTGATTGGTCGATTTTTCCGCTTAGCCAAGTGCGAGCGGTATGATTGGACACATTCTAGGATGCGCACGCACATCGGCACCATCCCCTTCGGGGCTCCCGTAAAACCATAATTGCTTTCATTAAAAAAAATCAAAAAAATCATTGATGCTGTATATATACGTAAGAGTGAATGAAAATCTACAAACAAATTGTGGTCCACTAAATTGTTGTACGGTCCAGTTGATTTAGCTCGTTTGGTGGACCGACGGTCCACTGCTTTTAAAATTTATTCGTGAAGACTGTTCATTGATTATTGAATTATATGTAAACAAGACATAGATAATATTGAAATAATACAAATATCATTGAAATAATACAAATATCATCATACAATGTTGTTTTTAGATTTTTGGACACAATTTATCCAATACAACTTGCATATACATTTTTCACAATTACCCATTTTATCGCGCAAGGTCTTTCTCACGTTTGTCTTTCTTGACTTCGATGCGGGAGGCATATTGTGATTGTCCTGTCCGTCCTTCCGTTACAAGGTTAAGTAGATTTTACCGTTTCGTCTAGCACCAACACCGCTTATATACAACACTTGGATACCTATGCAGTTGTTGCTTATGACCATTCCATATCAGAGCTCCAGATAAGGTTTTAGCCTTAAGGGTATTTTACCCCCTGATATTTTTGTTAAATAGTATTTTACCCCCTGTCCATCAGCTCTAAAGGGTATTTGAGAAATTTAAAGAGTATTTAAATTTTTTATTCAAGATTGAAAGAGTATTTTATGTGTATGTTATACACACATTAATATTGGCAAATTATATAATAAATTGAGTGTAGATAACAAACTTTAAGTCTATCAAAGTATTACATTTGCTTACCCAAGTAGTTGCTTCTTCTGTGTGTATGATATGTATGTACATGTTTTCAAATAAGAACTGGGTATTGGCACTGCTTGTGCAAAATAAAGTCACACTGCCTGTGGGTCAGGTTAGTTAACAATATCTATAAACTTTAACTGTTACAGTTTAAACTTTGAACTTTTTCAACTACTTTTCTACACTTCTTAGCACTTTTTGGCTTTCTTGGCCCGGGGCTTGTACCCCTGAAATAGTCTCTTCTTTCTTCTCCTTTTATCCTTAAGCCAGAACAGTACTGCACTAGTTGGGTCATAGGATGTCACAGGAACTTGGTACATATTCATGGCAATCAGCAGATCAAGATTCTCCTCTTTCAGTGAACTTCTGTACTTATTTTTTCAGTCTATTCTGGGTGCTGAAACTTTGTTTGCACTCCACACTTGTAACAACCATGCAGAGTCCTATCTTGCACAACTTGGCAAACTCAGGTAATCCTCTACTTCCATGAATCTGGATAACTCTTTGGCAGAGTGTTGTTGTTGATAGGTCTTTGTAGGAACCTGCAATAATCCGTTTTAACCTTGACCATTCATCAACCTACTTATCCTTGTCTAGTAACTTGCTAATGTTCTTTCTCTCCTTCAAACCCAGCTTCCGTATCTCCACTTACAACAGTGACCTCCTTATCTTCACCATACAAACTACTCAAGGCCTCAAAAGCAGCATCACAGTCACTTGCTGGGAAACTGTTTACAACTTGTGGATTCAGGACAAGGCTCAAGTTTCTGAACACCTCACTGTGACCCTTTCACAATCTGTGTTTAATGTTCTTCTCCAACACATAACTCTCTTGTAACTTTGAAAAGACAGCATCAGAATTGTCCTTGTGTGAACAAGATCTTCACCATTTAATGCTGCACGCTTTGAACCATCCTCTTTTGTCACCATCCTCTTTTGTCACTATTTCAATGCATGCTTTCATTTCCTTCAATCTCTCTCCATCTTTTGTTTTCAAATTCTCAAGTTTACCAAGACATCCATCTATATGAGCAGGGTTTGACCTTAACTTTCGGGAAGTGGTGGTCCACATACGATTTAGTATGAACTGGCATAGTTTGTTTAATAAAGATGAGGTATCAACTTATTGAGCTTGACATAAAATTGACATCCATGCATTATCGTGTGCTGAGCAATAAAACTGCCATTATAGCAATGAAAAAGATAATTATTATGCCCCCCTGCGAAGAAGCGGGGGTATCTTGCTTTGCAACTGTCCGTCCGTCCGTCGGTTGGTCGGTAGTCTGTCCATAGACCATTTCGTTTCCGCACGATATCTTGAGAACGCTTTGACCTACGATCCTGAAAATTGGTACGCTGGTTACTTGGGAGGAAAGGAAGAACCCTATAAATTTTAGGTCAACAGGTCAAAGGTCAAGGTCACCATTGCTAAAAATAGAAAAACGGTTTCCCCTCAATAAGTTGAGAACGCATTGAGATATTTTAATGAAACTTTATACATAGATACCTTTCATCGAGACCTCGCTTGGGTTTGCATATGGGTTGGGTGGGGTCAAGGTTAAGGTCACCATTACTAAAAATAGAAAAACGGTAGACCATTTTGTTTCCGCTCTATATCTTTAGAACGCTTTGACCTATGATCATGAAAGTTGGTACGCTGGTTACTTGGGAGGAAAGGAAGAACCCTATAAATTTTGAGGTTAACATGTCAAAGGTCAAGGTCACCATTGCTAAAAATAGAAAAATGGTTTCTGCTCAATAACTTGAGAACGCATTGAGATATTTTAATGAAACTTTATACATAGATACCTTACATCGAGACCTTGCTTTGGGATTGCATATGGGGTGGGTGGGGTCAAGGTCACCATTACTAAAAATAGAAAAACGGTTTCCGCTCAATAACTTGAGAACGCATCGATATATTTTAATGAAACTACATACATAGATACCTTATATTGAGACCTCGCTTGGGATTGCATATGGGGTTGGTGGGGTCAAGGTCACCATTACTAGAAATAGAAAACGGTCTCTGCTCAATAACTTGAGAATGCATCGAGATATTTTAATGAAAGTTTGTACATAGATACCTTATATTCAAACCTCGCTTGGGATTGCATATGGGGTGCGTGGGGTCAAGGTCAAGGTCACCGTTACTAAAAATAGAAAAAACGGTTTCAGTACAATAAATTGAGAACGGATCGAGATATTTTAATGAAATCTCATACATATATACCTTATATCGAGACCTCGCTTGGGATTGCATATGGGGTGGGTTGGATCAAGGTCACCATTGCTAAAAATGGAAAATGGTTTTCGCTCAATAACTTGAGAACGCATCAAGATATTTTAATGAAACTTCATACATAGATACCTTATATTGTGACCTCTCTTGGGATTTCATATGGCATGGGTGGGGTCAAGGTCAAGGTCACCATTACTAAAAATAGAAAAACGGTTTCCGCTCAATAACTTGAGAACGCATTGAGATATTTTAATGAACTTCATACATAGATACCATATATCGAGACCTCGCTTGGGCTTGCATATTAAAAAAATTTCTTAACAATTGCGCATATTCACAACTTGGCTGCAAGTCCCGGGGCATACATGTTTTACAAACATCTGTTGTTTATTGTTATTTGATTGGGCTATCCGTTCCTTAATGTTTTGCAATCATCTTCATAAAGCGGAAACATTGAAATGAATTGTGTTTACTTTGAATGTTGTTTAATAGAGATACAATTAAAAACTGCCTGTTGTAAAAAAACGACACAATAATACATGATTGCTGTGTCGAAAAGAGAATACGTTTTTCAACTATTATTGAGCCAAGAGTAATATTAACGATATCCATGTTTTAGCCAAACCTCGAAATATCGGTTTTTGGTCAAAGAAACATGTGAACATGTGTGCGTTATAATTTGAATAGAAGTAATCTTTAACTCATTATTTTAATAACTTAATATCTGTTGTTTGATTAAATTTGTATAAAAATAATAAAATGTTATTAAATGACTATAGTTAATTAACGAAAATTGTTTCTCTAAAAATCGACTACAATGACCGTCAGATATAACTTCTTAAGTCAAAATCGTCTTATGTTGATTTTTGAACGTATAATAAGCTGTTATAACACAATGATTTTAAAGCTGAAGGATCGGAAAAGGTGCAATTGATACACGAGAGCTTGTGGAAAAATGACAATGAACAAGATCATCGGGCTGTTCCCTGTATTCTTAATCACAAAGATAATTCACGAATTACACACTCAGTTGGAACCAGTCTACAAACAACTGGTCACCAGACCTGTCATCCTTTGAAGACGACCGGTCCGAGCGAAAAATCACAGGTCACGGTCCAACGGACACGCTTTAAGGTCGAACCCTGTATATGAGATTCAATTTCAGTGAACTGAAGAGACTGTTCTTGAAGCTTTTTACCTAGGATTCCAAGCTCCTTGTGGATATCTAACATGAAAGAACAGTTTTTTAGTTAGTGTAATATTTCAGCAGGCCCTTTGCAACTGCATTCCCTTCAGCAGCAAAGCAAGAGAGGGTATCACAGACCAAGTTGGAACTTGCATACACTGCTTCTACTGCATTTTTTAGACCAAGCCACTTTATACTATGAGGTTCCTTTACTGTAAGCTCTTGCATTTGTTTTAACTTGGCTGTGTGGTTGCTAGATCCACTCATAAAGGAACACAATCCACTGAACTCCTCTCTAAACGTTCCTTGTCTTTCTTGATTGCGTCAGATACCGATAAGTTCGATCGGTGGGCAATGCAGTGAGTCTGTACCACAAATGGGGTGTATTTCGATTTCAACAATTGTACTCGTACACCGGTGTGCTTACCCATCATCACAGAAGCCCCGTCTGTAGCTCAGGACACAATTCTTGAACTGTCAAGATGCAGCCCGTTGAGGTAGTCAGTTAGGCAAGTAACAGTAGAGTGGGCCTTTCCATCTGCCAATTCAACATTACCTAAGAATTGAGTAACAGCTGCACCATTTTTCACATATCGAATACATATCGATAGATGTTTCTTGACAGTGATGTCCGTACTCTCATCAATATTAATGGAGTAAAACTCAGATTTAGCAATCTCTGCAACAATGTCTCTTCTAATAACACTACAGATACACTTCTGAATGTCTGTAATTGTATCCCAACTCACGTTCTTGTATAACATTCTACAACCATTCACTTTCTGCATATCAAGCAAGCTATTTACTTTCACTGAAGACAACTCTTCAATGGCAGCATACTACACTGTCCTAAATAATTTGACATCTGCATAATCTACTGAAACCCTGTGCTCTATTTCATCTTCCGACGGATCATCATGTTCCAATGCACTCTCAGCCGTTTGATGCTCAGTGGACTTACCATGCCTGTCAATACTGTTCCTTTGAATGTTTGTAGAGCCTTCATTTGCCCAGATACTTTGCACTTTTATTTCTGTACAAATGCTACAAGTTAATCTGATGTCAGAGCCTTCTTGGTGAACTATAAGCCAATGGTAATTCGCTTGCCACGATTTCAGTGTTTTGTTGGACAATTTTTCGCCCCTATGATGTTGTTTTTTTTTCCGGTCTCTCCATTGCTGTTACTATCAGGTCACCAATTCTTACCTTTACGGGATGCATCATTGGAATCATCTCGACTTGTATATTTTAATACTGTGGAATCACTAATTTTCGCGCGAATTGATGACCACCGCGAATATTTACCGATTTCATAGTGTAGCAATACCTTTGGAGCTGGTTCAAAAGTATGTCAGTAATCATTCATTAATATACGTATATGCCACAATGTGAATGTTTTAATGAACGTTTTTGAATGTTTTATTGTTTCATTCTGATTAATGAATGCATTTTTTTCTTGTTTTAAATGAAATTGTGAACGTTTTCGTACATTTAAGTACTGTCATACACTGCAGATCCACTGTATCACGATATGCGGGGTCCATATAAATAGACATCTATACACTATAGCCCATTTTTGTGACCTCAAATCATAAATGTAATTAACTCAGCTTTTTCATTGTTGTTAACGTTCATAATGTTATAGACCCATATTTAGAATAATCCATTTGTATATAAACATATAATATTATTTCTTACTGTTCATGTGACGTAAAGACTAATTATATTTTACAACTAAACTGCACTTGTATTTCACGTAAATCCTTTGTTCTGCTAGAAAAGTGCGCGAAAGCTATGCTGACTTGTACAACGTCATGTCATCCGCATGGAGAGTGTGGGTGCATTAATTGCCATACAAACACTTTGTTACGCAGAGAACCTTGAGATCTTTACTTTTGTATAAAAGTTTTGTAGCGCATAACAAACAAAATTGTATTTCTATAACATAGTTACGCAAAGGCACGATTCTGAACGCTCATAATACAAATCAGTAAACGGATAATGAAAATGTTACTTATGGATATACAATAATAGTACAGAAATCTCTGAAACAATGTTTGGAAATGCACGCGTGTTTGGAAGGAAGGAATTGCTAATTTACCGTCGTTACTATTACATCGGTAAAAGCCATTGACCGTGCATGCCTTTAAAAAGTTAATTTGATATAAGCAGGTAATGTGCCTAAGATGACAGTTTGTTTTCACAAGTTGACCTTTTGAGTAAAGAATAAGCGCCCCGAAAAGAGCCGAAAAAAGTATTTCAAAGAGGCATTTAATTAAAAACAAGGTGTCAGTTTGAAATAGCGTGATATAAAGTGTATATTGTCTCACCTAAATCTGCGTCCCTTTTCTTCAGAAGTGGACCACTGTTGTCAATTAAGAGCCTTATCTGGTACTAATATTTATTGCAACAAACAAGCTGTCACAATAGGACCATTCATTGGCGTAATGCCCGGTTGGTCGTTTTACTGCATAATTGACACATATTGTGTGTAAAAACAGTTTCTCGATTTTTTTTCAAAATTGTACTTGCGCAAAATTTAGACCGCGCGAATATGTCCACGATTGCAAGTGCGCAAAATGTGTACACCGTGCATTCAAGTGATTCCACAGTATATTGCCAGCTGGTGCTGGCTGCTGGGGCTTTAAACGTCCACGTTTTGAGCCACATACACGATGCGACGCCATTTTTGTCTTGAAAGGTTTGCTTGATTCACTTTTATTTTCGATTAACTTACATCATTAGCTGAACTGGATTACTGATAAAACCGGTTACGCAGTTTAATCGATTAAAATGTTTACCAAGATTTTCAATGCGTAACGTAACGTACTTGGTCAATTTGCAATGCGTTTTTTATTTATTTCAATGCGTAAATATGCGGATAGGCGTCTTATCCGGAGCTCTGCCATATCCACCCATATCACCCAACCTCACTTTGACCTTGACCTAATTTGCACTTAGATTTATTCAAAAGGGCTGTTTCTTGGTTACAGTGTTCATTCTAGGCCAAGCCTTTGCGGGATTCCCGCTAAAGAAAAATAAATGGGCGCAACAAAAATACTGTCCGTGCGCCATTTGGGCGCATGATAAATATAACAGGGGCATAGAAAATTCCATGTGCAGGCGAGTTTTTTTCGAATGAAAATCATCGTAAATCGTATTGCGAATTGTAAACATCGCATAGCCCGATTGTTAGTGGTATTGAACCGTTGCCAGGCTACCGCGCACGCACTGTTTTATAACTAACGATTTCATTGGCAGATTTTGCCGTACCCGTACTTCATCTGCATGTTAAGTTGAAAAAAACTGATAAATCTTCCAAAAAAGTTGACGGTCACAAATTTCAGAAAGGTTGGTTAGAGAAATGTTTGTGGTTATTGTACAATGAAAAGAGTTATTTGATGTTTTTTGACATTTGTAAAAAACATAATAAAAGTAACATGAAAAATAATTATGGTAAAAATTGGTCGCCCCCTGAGAAAATCCTTCAGTGGTGCACTGACTTTGTGGCTGATGGGCCGTTGGCCCGTCTGCAAATCAGGCCAGAATGAACACTGTTGGTTAACTAGATCTTACCGTTTTGTCTAGCACCAACACAGCTTGCTACAACACCTGGATACTTACACAGTTGTTGTTTGTGACCATCCCCAATCCACCCATATCACCCAACCTCACTTTGTCCTTGAAGTTGATCTAATTTGGACCAAAGTGTGGGTTTATGTGAATTATAAATTATAAACTATATACGTTCTTGGTATCAAATTGTTTGTTTTGTTGAAACTGATTCAGTTGTACTGAAAATGTTGACTTAGAAGTTGATTTTGAGTAATATGACGTACCTCCAAACCCATATAAATGCTACTGACCTGATATCAAAAAATATATCGGGCACCTTTGTACCTGGCCAATATCAACATAGTGGTATGATAAAATAAAATACGACCAATATACACTTTTTTCACTTTAAGATGCATTTTATATTTGCTAACATACTAGTTGTTGTTAAACATATTTTACTGAGTATACATTATATAAACTAAATCAACTAGGATACATACTCTCTTCAGCGCCTCCAGATTTTTTTCGGACATGGCCAGGCCTACTTTCTGAAATAGCAGGTCCAGGCTTGCAGCTTTTATCCGTACATCAAAGATGTAACGGGAAAACAGCAAAAAACCATATTAACATTAACATTAAAGGAACTGTATACAGATTTTTGTATTCTTGAAATATGCCAGAAATTGTATGAAATGGAAAAACTAAAGCATCTAAACTAAAGAGATCAAGAATTAAAACATGAAAAGCCTCTAAATGAAAAGCAGGTGCTTTCTCTGGGGCTCAAACCTACAACGTTTGAATCAAAAGTGTGAAGCTCTAACTACTTGACTAGTATGATTGATAAACATGTGTGTGAATTTTGTATGCCCCGCATCTTGATGCGGGAGGCATATAGTGATTGTCCTGTCCGTCCTTCTGTCCGTTCGTGACACGGTTAAGTAGATTTTACCGTTTCGTCTGGCACTAACACCGCTTACTACAACACTTGGATACTTACACAGTTGTTGCTTATGACCATCCCCAATCCACCCATATCACCCAACCTCACTTTGACCTTGACCTAATTTGGCCTTAACTAGATTTTACTGTTTCGTCTTGCACCTAGATTTTACTGTTTCGTCTTGCACCAACACCGCTCACTACAACACTTGGATATTTACACAGTTGTTACTTATGACCGTTCCCAATCCCCCTTTATCACCCAACCTCACTTTGACTGTGACCTAATTTGGACTAAGAAATGGGCTATCCAGCACCAACTGGGGGCATGTGTGTTTATCAAGCACAGACTCTTGTTCTCTTTATTTGTGTCCTTACCTCTCTTCCTAGCCTTTTTGGCTTCTTTTTCATTTTTTCTCAATTGAATTTTTAGCTCACCCACCTGAGCACAAAGTGCTTGTGGTGAGCTTATTTGAACGCCTCTTGTCTGTCGTGCCTGTCTGCGTCCGTCCGTCACCAATTGTTCATCCAAAAAACATCTGCTTAACCGCTTGGCAGATTTTCACAAAACTTCACAGGAATGATTATTTGGTGAACCTCTTTCAAAATTGTTCTTCACGAATAACATTTTGAAGCAGTGGACCGTTGGTCCACCAAGCTAGCTAAATCAACTGTACTGCAAAACAATTTCGTGGACCACCATTTATTTGTGTATTTTGCCACTATTATACTTGTAATTAAACTCTTGAACAAAACAACAAGGAAAGCATTAATGTTTAGTCTTTTATTCTTTAGAAAAAGATGTATTCATATGTGCATCATGAACATTTTGACATCTCCATGTCCATAGCAGAATCATCATCGTCCTTGTCATATGTGCAGCCAGATGTATTATTATACGCCCTTTTGAAAAACGGGATGTATTATGGAAACGCCCCAGTTGGGCGCACGAGTGGGTGGCACGAGAACCTTGTATAGTGAGACAGTGTGTTGCACGCAAGAACCAGGTTCCTAGGTCCAAGATCAGGGTCACAATTCAAGGTCAAAGGTCAAATATAAAAAATCTATGCTACCACTTTGGCCGAAGCATATCTTTGTCCAGCATGGATGGATTTTCAATTAACTTGGCAGAAGTGACGAGCATTGTTAGTCCGAGTGTCTCGCGCAAGAACCATATCCCTAGGTTCAGTGCTGTCATTTGACTTAATTTGGGTCCTATTCCCCTGCTTAATAAGTATACAGGCCTACAGGCCTAAATGTATGCTGACAGGCCTAACTTGTACCTACAGGTATAAATTGTACCTGTAGGTATATTTTTTAATAAGCCAATGGGCATAAATTTAGGCCTAGTAGGCACAAAATTGTGCCTGTAGGCATATTTTTGTACCTCGAGGTAAACCTATTTACTTTTGACCCAAAAGGTGCGTCATAATACCCTGGGTACTGACCTTTGAGGAGTTGCTTGAATTTCTGTTTTCACTTGTTCAATGTTTTCTATTGTCCTGGCTGATTGTGGACATCCATTGTTGCAGTGTCTTCTGTCTTCAATTGATCCTGATTCTTCAAATGTTTTAACAATCCTCGGTAATTATTTGCCACTTGTTCTATTTCCGCATAATTCTTTTTCCTAGTTAGACTGTGGGCGCAAGCCATCAGGATTTAGAAGTTGTATTCAGAAATCGGTCTTGAAGGAACTACTTTTTTACTCTGCAGGCTGCGAGTCAGTAAATCGATAAATTACTGAGCTTCCTATTATTGATGCTACTTTCTACATGTATGAATAGATGACAAGAAATAAATCCGACTTAAACACTATTAAACAATAATAATAATCCAGTTAGTCCACATCTACAAGTGAATTCATGTTATGTCTATTCACATAGGTATGATAGCGTATCTGTTTGTGCTGTTGACTGGTTAACTGCGTACATATTACATCATATTGCGTAAGTTTAACAACAGTATATTGACTCAGTACATATAGTGGAGCAATCGTAACCACTCGATTGATGATTGCTATTGTTTTTGAATTGTGCATAAGAATTTTGGAAAAGCATTGTACTTACAGAGTTTTCAAAGTTTTTTACTAAATTAACTATTTTTATTTAAATCGGTATTTACCGAGCATAGCGCTTGTGATTAAAAGCACAGAACATTGATTCAAACTTATACGGTTCATTGAGTATTTTGACCGGTATAGTTATGAGTTTCGATATTTTGTTTGTAAAAATGATTTAACAGACAGGTGACTTGCTTGAATAAATGTTCCTTATTATAAAAATACTCTCATAATTCATTGCTATTAGTTTCTTTTCTTGCCAACAGTCTTTCTATGCTGTCAGCGTTTTGATTTTAGCTACTGTTTTAATTGATTTCGTTTGGTATTATAAATTCACAATTTTACAAGAGTGCTGTCTGGGTGGTGCCATGTTGAAGAAACAAACAGACAGGAAATGAAGTCATGGCTTGTACGTTTCCCATACTTTTGTATTTCGCTTAAAATGGACGTCTTTTATAATTATAAGGGTACAAAATTTATGATTATATCTGTTAAACATGTGACGCTAGAAATATTCTTTATAAGGACAGATATTATGAAACACCCTGTTTTTCATCAGCCAAAAATAAAATCTCCAATTCATCAGATGCCACAAAACGACAGTCAATTGAAATTTTCCCTAGAACACTTAATTCATTAATGCTCTATCGACAGCGCTTGCGTTGTTCAGGTACAGTAGTATATCGATCGATGCTTTTTGACACGGACCACATGCTAAGCCTGTTACATGCTTTTCAGCTACAAACTGCTAGACAGTGGCCCCAGTTCGACTGTCGCATCAAAGCTGTTTGAAATCAAACCGACACCATTGCTATGGCTATTGCTAACGGTTTGCAGATTTTGAAGCCCGGCTAATTGATGACATCACGCTGTCACTCTTAGTCTTATAAATTTTAACAGGCAATGACTGGGAAACACATGCAAAATGCGATATTTGCACATAAAATTAAGAAAAAACGCACCGAAATTGTTGAGTACGAATCTAAAAACGCCGCCGTACAGTACTCAGTGCTCTGTCTTGTTTGCAGTTTTGTCACTATGCGGTGAGATTTTATCCTTAAAATTCATTCCGCAGTCTAAAAAACACAATATCAACAGACGCTAATTACATCTTGAACGGGAAGCGTGAGCGTCTTCGTGGGATATTTTTCCTCGATTGAAACAGACGTTCAGAAGAACTCTAATTACTGTAAATCCCATAAAAATCAGGGGAAATCCCATAGATTTTTGAAAAAGCCCATAGATTTTTGTAGAGATGAGAAAAATTGGGAATATTATTGCAAGGTAATTAGAAAGCAGTTTCAGTCTTTGAAATTAGCCCTTACCCGCTTGACCGTGGCAAGTACAAATATTGTTGGGCACAGACTAAATTCTAAGTAGGTCGCCCGACTGGCTAGTAACATAATTCGGCCAAAAAACGGTTAATTAAAAAACATCTGTTTAGTAACTTAACAAAACGTAAACATGATCGCAAATCTTTCATTTGCAAAGAAATATGTAGCCGCAAATTCATTGTTAAAATATAACAAAAATTCTATTTTTGTTTACATCTTACAGCGCGTACCTGCTCGTGACACGTTATTGTGATGCTTTCGGACCGATGCGTTATAATCTATTATTTTAAGGTTATGGCCATTCATAAATGTTATCTTGATCGCTATATAATGATTTCACAGTAAACAGATCTGGATCGTGTTTAGCCTCTGAGTTAACTTAATCGAGTACCTCGTTTTTGCTTCCGCATTTTTGTCAATGTCAAGAAAGTTCTATGCAGTTTTTAATTTTAAAAAGTTCGGGCTTGTAAAAAATGTTTTCGGTAAGTAAAAATTCTTAACTTACTGGCCCGAATGGCAAGTAATTTTTGAAAGTTAATTTCGAAGACTGCAGTTTTACGTTGATAAACAGAACACCATGCACTAATTATGAACACAATATCATGAAAAGATGACTAAAATTTTCAAAGTGAAAGAAAAGGTCTGAAAATGACTTTTACCATATACAATGCGCACCAAATTTTCTAAGCCAAATTTTAGTGTTAAAAGTGGGCATAATACACAGTCTTTTGCGTATCTGATCCCTTCTGTCGTTTCTTGACTGAGACGAACAATAACAAGAGTAGTAAATAAAAGATAAATAAATATAGGTCTGTGTCATGCCACCAAAGAAACTGAAATTTGTTTTTACTGACATAAAATATTACTTTGAATGTATAAAAGTAAAACAACTTCTAATTAAATAGTCAGTGGTAGTCATTGTTAGTGTGAACTGTTTAATTAAATAATTATTCCTGTTTTATTGCAATTCGTTTCAAAAGACATTATTTGATAGGGACTCTCTGATTTGGTTTGGGACTCTTAGTTTCAAAATAATCCCAATTTAAGACTCGTATCAGATTTCAAAATGAATCTCTGCGCAAATACCATGCTCTACCGTGGTATGTTCAACAGTTCACTTCATTGCTTTGTGATGGTTGACCAAGAGTCAGAGATGACTTCATTACATTGAAAGTAAACATTGTAAAAACAATAACATGCATTTCATGGTGCAGTGTATCCTTCGCTTGTCAGCCTTGCTGAGACCAGCACGATTTGGGCTCAGTCTGTCTGGCATTTGTACTGCATGCAGAAAGGCACAAGTGAGTGCAACCATCAGGGTATTGGGTATAGCTTCTCCAGTTGCCATTTAATGGCCATTTTGCTATCAACAGACTTGTGACACTGTTTTCATTACAGTCATGGCCTTCTTGTCACCAAATAAAATTTGGTACAGTCTGTCCATGTAGTTAATGATTAGGTTTATTGGAGACACACAGTAACCATGTACTGAAACTTTTTGAAGGCATATATATTGCACAATATTAAACAGACAACTGGGTGCTATCCCACCGAAAGGCAACAAGTACGTGGGATTTGGGAGCAGCGTGACCACGTAGTGAGTGGTTGTGCTGTGACCATAGCGGACTGGGGAATGACCAGTCCTTTTTTTCCCCAAAGAGCTGCACATTCACATATTTTTTTTATAATAAATTAAAATCATTCTTTACTTAATAATGAACAATGAAAATTCTTGGAATAACTTGACTTTTTAACTATCAATGGATGTATATTTTGGACAATCAATGCTAGCATTGTAAATTTGTGAACTTTTATAGAATGTTTCATATACTGTGAACTTGCAGCTTTTTATAAGCACAGTCAAGTTGCCTGACCAGTTTTGCATTTGGCTTGATGTTTATTTGATATTATATAAATGTCATGGACAGTAGTTTTGTCCTTTACTTTCTATGTAATGAAGCCATTCCTAACATTGCATATACCATCATTTGTATCCATTGTTACCTTTATATTATGTCAGTTTCCAAGGTTTCCATTAGATTCTGCCAGTTCCTAAGGTTTCCATCATATTCTGCCAGTTTCCAAGTTACCACTGTATTGTTTCCAATGTTTCCATTTTATTCTGTCAGTTTCCCAAGGTTTCCATTATATTCTGTCAGTTTCCAGGGTTTCCATTCTGTCAAGTTCCAAGGTTTCCTTTCTATTCTGTCAGTTTCCAAGGTATCCATTATATTCTGCTAGTTTCAAAGTTACCACTGTATTCTGTCCATTTCCAGGGTTTCCATTTTATTCTGTCAGTTTCCAAGGTTTCCATTTTATCCTGTCAGTTTCCAAGGTTTCCATATATTCTGTCAAGTTTCTAAGGTCTGTCAGTTTCCGAGGTTTCGGTTGCATTATCTCTTTCCAAGTTTTCAATTATTTTCTGCCAGTTTCCAAGGTTTCCATTCAATCTCTGTCAGTTACCAAGGTTTCCATCCTATTCTGCCAGTTTCCAAGGTTACAAGCATCTATTGTAACATTGTATGTTTGAATTCCTAGAACTGTCACAGTTATACATTACCATCAGTGGGAAACTATATCTCTGTCGAAGTTTAAACCCCACATTGCAAGGCATGTTGTTCCTGGCCCTGCAAGCAGCAAACGTCTTTGGGGTTTGTTTCTTACTGCAACAGGTCCTATTTTTATTGGAAACTGCAGTGGACTATTCGAAGAATAGGCGAGCTTTCCTACTACCCCCCGGCGTCGGTGTCCGCGTCTGAATTTGTTTAAAGTTTTTATTCATAAGTCTTTTAACTTCAAAACTACATAAGTTATTCACTTGAAACTTGAAATATACCTTTGTCATCAATTCCAGTGTCAGGGGCAACATTCCCCATAACTCTGTTTTGTAGTTTGACAGAGTTATGCCCTTTTTCACATAGATTTTCTGGTTAAAGTTTATATTCAAAAGTTTTGTAACTTCAAAACTGCATAAGTTATTCACTTGAAACTTGGAACTAACCTTTGTCATCAACTCCAGTATCGGGGTGAACATTCCCTATAACTATTTTGTATTTTGACAGAGTTGTGCCACTTTTTCACTTAGATTTTCTGGTTCAAGTTTATATTCAACAGTTTTGTAACTTCAAAACTACATAAGTTATTCACTTGAAACTTGGAACTAACCTTTGTCATCAATTCCAGTATCAAGGGCAACATTCCCTATAACTCTGTTTTGTATTTTGACAGAGTTATGCCCCTTTTTCACATAGATTTTTTGGTTAAAGTTTATATTCAAAAGTTTTGTAACTTTAAAACTAGATAAGTTATTCACTTGAAACTTGGAACTAACCTTTGTCATCAACTCTTATATGAGGGGCAATATTACCCATTACTCTGTGATGTATTTTGACAGAGTAAGCCCACTTTTTACAAAGACATTGTGGTTTAAGTTTTTTTTACAAAAATTTATAAACTATACAAGGCTTCACTTAAAAGTTTTGTATTTTTACAAATTTATGCCCCTTTCACTATCCAAAATATGTACCAACTGAAATATTTAGAATAGTCGAGCGCGCTGTCCTCTGACAGCTCTTGTTAAATCTGACATTATATGTTATTGGGACTCACATTTTCAAACAACGAGTCTCAAACCAAATCAATGAGTCCCTTTCGAATAATGTTTTTTGAAACGAATTGGAATGAAACAGGAATAATTATTTTAATTTAACAGTTTACATTAACAATGACTACTTAATTAAAAGTTGTTTTGTTTCTACAGTACACATTTAAAGTAATATTTTATGTCGAGTAAAAATAAATTGCACTTTCTTTGGTGGGATGATGCAGACTGTTCAATATATTTATTTATCAAACATTTGTGCCCTAAAATTCGACTAAGAAAATTGTGTGAGCGTTTTGTATGGTGTTTTTGTGTCGCCTGAAAAGGCGACATATAGGGGTTACTTATATCGGTGGCGGCGGCATTGTTGGCTTCGTTGGCGGCGGCGGCTACTTCAGTTTGTGCAGACAATAACTTAAAAAAAAATTGTGTAATCATTATGAAACTTTAGGGAAGTGTTAGTAAGCATAAAAGGAAGGTTAAGTTTGATTTTTGGCATAATTGCTCTTACTGTGTTAAAGTTATGCTCCTTAAAAAAAAAAGTTCAAATAAGGCTTGTGCAGACAATAACTTAACAAGTTTTTGTGTAATCATTATGAAACTTTAGGGAAGTGTTAGTAAGCATAAAAGGAAGGTTAAGTTTGGTTTTCGGGATAATTGTACTTGAGTTATGCCCCGTCAGGCGACACATCCAACTTGCGAAGTTCTGGTTTTTATTTTCTGTTCGAAAGTTTAGTTAACTATTCATAATACTGTGTTCGCAATTAATGCATAATGTTCTGTTTATAAAAGAAAAAACTGCGTTCTAATTACCTCGCAATAATATTTCCAATTTTTACAAACAATAAAATCCGTTAAAAACACAAGGTGTTCATAATTAGACCTGTTAAAACGTAGAAGACTAAGAGTGAGAGAGTGACATCATCAATTAGCTGGGCTTCCAAATCTGCAAGCCGTTGGCAACAGCCATAGCAACGGTGTCGGTTTGATTTCAAACAGCTTTGATGTTTATGCCAAACTGGGGCCATTGTCTAGCAGTTTGTAGCTGAAAAGCGTGTAACAGGTTTAGCATGTGGTCTTTGTCAAAAAGCATCGATCGGTATACTACTGTTCCTGAACAATGCAAGCGCTGTCGACAGAGCATTAATGAATTAGCGTTCCAGGAAAAATTTCAAGTGAATGGCATCTGATGAATTGGAGATTTTATATTTGGCTGACGATATGTCATGGAAATATTATGGACAGTGTGTTACGATGGAAAACTTGTTTAATGTTAATATAATTCAATTGGATAAATGCGTGTTTCGTGCATAAGGTAATCATGTATGGGTATTTTGTTTTGGTTAGAAAGCTTGCTTAATTTCTAAAGAATTGACTTTGTATTTTTATGCGTCCGACAGTCTCACATGTTTGAATTTTTTTGCGTCTTCATGAAGTACTTACGTCTCTGATGCAGGATGCACATCAAAATGAATCACAGAAACTTACTGTATTAACAAACATTTATATGCAAACATAACACATAACACTAGAATAGGGATTTTAATGAATCTTCATATTAGGATCATCATCGAGTGTTAAGAACAAGATGAAGTACTGTGTATGTGAACCATAAATAGTTCTCAATATTTATGAAGTTATTGCCCTTTATTCCATAGTTGTGTGTGGACCATAAGTCCATTTCTAGTGAATGGATTCCAGTTACTTAAAACTTCATACATTTATTACGATATTGAGAGATAGTGCCGAGTACAAGAAGCATAACTCTTCCTTTACTATTCATGGAGTTACTGTCCATTGTTACATTTTCTACTGCAAAGCATGTGTGTCTTACGTTTAGGTTAATATTCCTATAATGTTGTATTTGTCACTCCTACACGTATGTATTTACCTCCAAATTGTTACTGTGATGTTACTTTGTTTGGCGTAGCTGTCTAACCCAACTTTTGACCTTTCTCGATATCCAATCAAATGTTGTGAAAATTTCCCGCCAGTTGTCCCGTATGAATAAATCCTTATGTTGCACGGGCTAATCTGAAAATATACACACTACACTGGTACAACAGATCATTTTGCCACTATGTCAGTCAATACAACTTTCTAATGCCCCTTCTATATTTGTACAATACAATTAGCCGCATGAACGGCGTATATTGCTATGGTAGATTGACCCGTTACTAGCGATTGAGTTGATCCTGACTTCAAGTTCAGTGCCCAGTCAGTCTGTCTGACAATTTGTCGTCCATTGAAAGCCAGAATTGGCTATCAGCCTTCTTTGCACATAATTATGGTTTTCCACGACTACTCACTAGTAGTATTTTATAACTGGTCATTCCTGATTTTTTAATATACCTGCAGTCAATTTTCAGAATTCTTTAAACATTTACCCTTTCTTGTTGAAATTGGTACAGGTAACTGAATGAATCTTTGTAAGACTAAAACACAGTAAACTTGTATACTCTTATAAAAAAGCAAAGACCTGTGTTATATCAGTAAATTGTTAAAAAACGTGACTTTCATTAAATTTTGTAGTTTTATATACAATACAAAGTTTTTGTTAACATTTTGCATTTACTTCATAATTTCCCCATTCATAGCCAAAAAACTTTTCATTGTCTGATGGAGTATTATTGTTTTGCAGATTCTGTTACTGTTGGTTGTTTGTTGGGTGCCCTGGGTGAGTGTGGCTGCATTTTTTTGTCGAGGTTTCAGACTACAGGTCCCAGCTGTGACCAGACCAGCCCCAATATAGAGGACCTCACTAGGCTTTCAACAGTAAGACATTGTTTTATGTTCATAGTTTTAGTTTCAAGCAATCTGAGTAAAGTACATGCTTCTCCTACAGGAATTACTTCTTCTCCAAAACATGCATATTTTCAAAAACCTATTTATATCTCAGCCAAAAAGATTGCTCCTTTCGTTGGTTTTTGTTTTGTAATTAGCTTGACTATTCACAGAATTGTTCAAGCTATACTACTCACCTGTTTGTCGGTGTCTGCGTAATGCTCTGGTTAATGCTTGTGTGCAACAAGTACATATCTCTTAACTACTACAGATACTCAACTGAAACTTCACACATGTCATCGGGGTCATTATGTGAGGTCACTGACCAAGGCCCATAACTCTGATCTGTAATTTAGCAAAATTATGCCCCTTTTTGTACTTAGAAAATCAGGTTGAAGTTTGCATGCGATAACTCCATCTCTCTATATCTACTACAGATATTTAATTGAAACTTCACACACGCCTTCAGGGTCATTATATAAATTCACTGGCCAAGACCCATAATTGTGACCAGCATTTTAGCAGATTTATGCCCCCGTTGGTACTTACAAATGTCAGGTTAAGTAAAGTGCATTTCGATCAAATACTATAATACATAGTGCATTAAGAAGCCAATTGTTCATTGACATAGTCACTTTTAGGTTGTTGTGCAACAAGTAAATATCTCTGTAACTACTACAGATATTCAGTTGAAACTTTACACAACTCTTTGGGGTTATGATTTAAGGTCACTGACCGAAGCCTATAACCGTGACCTGCAATTAAGCGGAATTATGCCCCTTTTGTTCTTAGAAAATTCAGGGTAAGGTTTGCGTGCAACAAGTACATATCTCTGCTACTACTGACATTCAATTGAAACTTCACACATGACTTCGGGGTCATTATTTAAGGTCACTGACGAAGGCTCATTACTCTGACCTGCGATTCGGCAGAATTATGCCCCTTTTTGTACTTAGAAAATTCAGGTTCAAGTTAGTGTGCAAGTAAATATCTCTGTGATTACTACAGATATTCATCTGAAAGTTCACACATGTCTTTGGATTCATAATACAAGGTCACTGGCCAATGCCAATAACTCTGACCAGCATTTTAGCAGAATTATGCCCCTTTTTATACTTACAAATATTCAGGTTAAAGATTGTGTGCAAGTACATAATTATCTCTGTAACTACTACAGATATACGTTTGAAACTTCACACATGTCTTCGGGGTCATTATGTAAAGTCATGGACAGAATAATATGTATATTATCAAAGCGGAATGAATAGTCGAGCGCGCTGCCCTGAAACAGCTCTTGTTTATGACTAGATTTGGTATTTTCTATTTTGAACAAAAATGTTGCATATGACAGTTATTTCTACCACAAAGTATTGTTTTTAGGCATATGTTCCACAAAATGACTCTAAAATGGTATTTATGTGGTAAAAACATAAATGTGCAATAACTGCATGTTAAATTAAACTTTCTAAGGCTTAAAATAGTAATTCACTTGCACTTTCAAAACCATGAAAGCAAGGCTAAGATTTGGCGAGTGAAAGGTCATGAGGACGTGACCGTCTTCTAGTCGTTCCTTGGATCCTAATGCACAGTGTATTTTATTAGCTCGACTATTCACCGAGTAGTTCGAGCTATACTACTCACCCGTTCGTCTGCATTGGCTGATAATGCCCATAACTCTGACCTGCAATTTAGCAGAATTATGCCCCTTCTTGTACTTAGAAAATCCAGGTAAAAGTTAGCTTGCAACAACTCCATATCTCAAGATCTACTACAGATATTCAATTTAAATTTCACACATGTCTTCAGGGTTATTATATAAGGTCACTGGCCTAGGCCCATAACAGTGACCAGCATTTTAGCAGAATTATGCCCCTTTTTGTACTCAGGTACTCAAATTCAGGTTAAAATTTGCATGCAACAGCTTCATATCTATATAATTATGTTATACAGATATTCAATTAAAACTTCATGCACGTCTTCGGGGTCATTATGTCAGGTCACTGACCAAGGCCCATTACTCTGACAAAGCGGAATGAATAGTTGAGCGCGCTGTCCTGAGGCAGCTCTTGTTATTGTCCTTTCCGATAAGTGATTTGTCTTCCCTTGAATACTCTTCTTAAGCGCATGCGCAGTGACGCAATTTTAACATCCGGGGAGTACAAAACACAGAAGTAAATTGACATTGGAATACGTTAACCTTGATCGCTAAATAAAATGGACAAACCACGGCGAACTAAGCCGAAATATTGTTGTATTTGTAAGGGAATTTATCGAGGAAAAGTAATTGATGGAAGGACTGTTTCGCTTCATCGATTTCCGCAAAATAAAGTTGCCAAACGTGTTTGGATAAACAGGTGTAAAACTGTCATGAGGACATTTAAGTGGACAGAGCACAAACGTCTCTGCAGCGAACATTTTGTGGGCTTAAGTGGACCAAGTAGTCGTCACACTCTTCCCACGCTCTTTCCAACTCAAAATGGATGTGTAAAAGAATTCCCTTCTTCCGTAAGTTTATTTTTATAATTGGTATACTATAATTATAACACAAAATATTAAATTGTACTGTGTGAAATGATTTTTTAAACACAACACACCAATGACTCATTTAGCCATTAACACTAGCACAGCGCTCTACCAACTGAGCTAACCGGGCGGCTGGTTATAACGTACAATCATCCTCCCTTTAACCTTAAGGCCAACATCTAGGCACTAATGCCTTTTACTTCTGACATCATTAAAGTAAATTTACCTTTGAGGCTGGTTCTAACCCACGCACACTACAGATTTATGGTGATCACCATTGGATACAGGTTTTAATTTATATTAAAATAATGCTTAACCATAGCAAACAACATTCTCATTTGTACACAAATTGTATATGGTTTAATGTTTATTGCAGAACTTGGATGACCATCTTCAAGTTGAAGACGATTCCGACAACGAGTCTGGACAAGATATCAATATGGACAATGAAGACCTGCCCCAAACAAACCTGAGCCTTCCTATGGCACAACATTATACAGACATCTCTGTTCATCTACACGACTATTGCCAAGGGCCTGTCTTGATGCAACAAAACCCAAATGTTCGGCAAGTTTGAAGTATACTTAGTACGTTTAATTGATAAGGTTATTTCAGTATTCGACACTTTTCTGCTGGGTGGTATCAGAATTATACATGTATTGCTTTCATCGAAAGACTATTCAAAATTTTCGTGTTTACACTTTTCAGTGTGTTTTGCACAAATATGCTCTACATTAACTCATCAAATTATGTTATATGCAATGTCATACATACAGGAATTTATATTCTAGTTATCTACGTGTTAAAATTCTTAATCATTATATTAAACATGTACATTTTATAACATATACCAACACTTAAAGGGGCATATCGACGGTAGTCCCCCTAAATATACACATGTTTAAAAACAATACATATTCCTTCTTTTCAAGCAGATATGTATCTGGTAACTTTATATTGATGACACTGTAAGACAAAAATATTTACAATGCAAAAAAAACGTTTTTTAGAAACATGCCTCCAGTGGGATTCGAACTCACGCCTACAAAAATGCCTATTTCAATGAAAAGTTTACTACACTTAAGTCCCGTTATCGATAGTACGCATGCATATAGCGGTACTTCATGTACATTTCATACATAACGATTTTACTACTACTACTGATTTTCCCGCGCCCGCTAAAAGTGTCCCCGGGGAAAACTTTTTATTATTATAAAAATAAATATTTTATTGAGCGTTTATAAAAACGAGACATATGTGTGAAGCAACCATTTAATGCATACTTATTAAAACATAATGTTATTTATAAAAATATAATACCGCATTTACCGTCGATATGTCCCTTTAATAGATGTTTATTCTGTTTTCTTTCAGTTGTATGGATACACATACTGAAGCAGATTCGGTGATAACTGGAGTGCAAACGGAAGAAATATGTGTACGAAAGACATGTGAAGGGACCTCACAAACAGTGATCGAAACTCAAGATTTTGGTGTTCAGTGTTGTCTACCAAGTCTTACATTTGATGACATAAAACACGATGATGATCTTGTAAGCTTTTACACAGGCATTCCTAGTAGAAAGGCCTTCGAAGCAGTTTTTGATGAAATTAAAGATGATGCAGAGACGAGAAAATCAAGGAGAAAACTTAATTACGAAAGCAGTTCTGGAGGGCGACCTCGTACGCTTTGTGTTATTAATGAATTTTTTATGGTGCTAATGCGCCTTTGTCTAGGACTGCTTATTGAGGACCTTAGTTTTCGATTCAACATTTCAAAATCTCAATGCAGTGACATCATTGAACGGTGGATCAATTAAGTGTTCAACTATCATTTTTGGTCCAATGGCCTTCAATGGAAACAGTGAAGGCAAATATGCCTAGAACATTTCGAGAAAAATTTTCCAATACTAGGGTCATTATAGACTGTACAGAACTTTATAGTGAAAGCTCAAGCACACCGTCCTTGAAAAGTTTAATGTACAGTGACTATAAGTCTCACATGACACATAAAGCACTTGTAGGTATAAGCCCAAATGGTGTTGCAACATTTGTTTCTAATTGTTGGGTTGGAGACATAAGTGATAAAACAATAACACAAAAGTGTGGAATTCTTGACCTTTTGGAAGCAGGTGATGCCATCATGGCGGATAAGGGGTTTACAATAACTGATCTGACCACACCCAGAGGCATTGAATTGATCATTCCACCATTTAAGAAAAAAGATCAGCAGTTTACTAAACGTGAAGTCTATTTGACAAAAGAAATTGCCAGTGTTAGAATTCATGTAGAGCGACAGATGGAACGAATAAAAAACTTGAGGATCTTACACGGTAACATTCCAATCAATCAAGGACGTCGCATTTCAAAAGTATTTAAAATTTGTACATATTTAACTAATTTGTGGCCTCCTCTTATCCCCGATTAAACATTACATTTAACTGGCAAATCATCCATGATGATTATTCAGCTGTGAGTTTTAAGCCATTTATGATTTGTCGAGATATCTGTTTGATCTGTTCTTAAGTCACAATATTATTCTTAAATCGACATCTATGACCATCTAGAAGAAATAATTTCTTTTGGGAATAATTCTGAGCGGTAGAAAGCATGTTTCAGATTTGAACATTTCTTTAATGACTACATGATTTTGTTGTTTTTACATGTTTTCATGTTATTTGTGGTATTTGAATTATTATAATGAGATAATGATCCATTTGTATTGCTACTCATTAATGCATTTTAAATACCGGTATTAAAGTGTATATTTACAACTCGATCTGCTTATGCTGTGCATATATTTTGAATATTATCAGGACTGGGTCCATATTTCAGATACATGTTGAGATCATATGAAAGTATTTTCACTAAATTACAATGTTTATTAAACATCTATTTTAAAACTGCATACATCTGTATACATGTGTGATTTCCTTTCATGTTTATAACACAAAAATAAACAACTTAGTTGATGAGATAAATTATAAAATGTTAAGTTAAAGAATTTACTTAAGATGTTTCTGGAATACAGCCCCAGCTATTTTCACTAATTACTGGCAAATACACAAAACGAAGATAGAACAGACATAATTTGCATCAGTTTCATTTAATGCTGTGTTAATGCATTTTCGCCTTTATTGATACTTTAATTGGTCTTAAACTGAACCATATTATGTTTATTCATATAACTTCAGTCCGCGTCTGACACGCTGTGTGAACAACTCGGGCAGGAAGGAACTTACATAAAAATCTTTTAGCTTTGTAACCATTTCTTTCCACAGCACAGGGTCAAAATGAATATGCTCAATGTTAATTCCCGTGCAAGTCCAAACAACAAAATCACACCACAGTCGTCCAGATATCCCCATCTGACCCTGAACCTGGTAGTAGTAGGTATGTTTTTTTTTCAAGGATACAACACCATCCTGTAGAGTACAGAAGAAATCTTTATCCTTGCAGCATTCTTCTTGAGTGGCCATTCGCCATCTCATCGATGCCGGACACTTGATCTCGAGCAGTCCAACGCTATCTGTACAGTGGCTGCAGTACACAATACCGTCAGGACTAGTTCCCAGGAATGGATATTGTCTGGTTACAATTAAACCACTGTCCTTCACACAAATGCCACTATGTTCGCTTTGCATTTTCTTTACATACATTTTTCTCGCAGCTTTTTCATGCCTCTTGCCATACTCAGTGTATTTGCTTGTGAACTCATTATACAGTATGTCTTTGATAAGCCTATCTGGGGCTGTTGTGGGTTTTCTCATACAAATTCTTCCAAAATAGGAGGATGTCAAACGTTCTTGTCTGGCAAGTTTCCACTCTGGTGAACCCTGTACTCTTGTCAAAATTTCAGTGAGTGTCACTTCCTCATCTGTAAGTGCCAGAGACTGAAAATGGTCCCTGAACACTTGTCTGCACTCTTCACTTTGCAAGTTAACTGTGTCACAGAACATAAAACTTACATTTTTTAGAGTGGGCACATCTAGTTTCTTCTGTGTTGGGGGGAAATTTTTCAGCCAACCTACATTAAGGTCTTCTTGTTCCAGTCTTTTCTTGAAACGCTCCACATTAGCTGTGCAGCCATTAATTTTGTTCAGTTCATGGTCTTTCTAAATTCAACTTTCTAATTGGATGAGTACCTTGCCTCTGTTTGCAGTAGGTTACATCCTCCGATTTGCATGGTGTCAGTTTCCTTTGACGAGGATTTTTCATCATGCTATGGTTGTTCCAGATACATGGACGAGACGTTGCTGCAAGTTCTCCATCTTTCTGCTTTTGAGTCTTGTCACCGATGGCATACAGCAGCGCACTGATGTGGTTACAGCATTCACCTTGTCTAAAAAACAATGAAGGAATAATATGTATACTTAACTATTATGGAGTATTAAAATGCATCCGTACATAATGGACAATGCATCTTAGTTATGTGATGCTAAATACAACTACAAAGATCAATTAATTAGTATGATAATATGTTAAATAAGCGTATTCAAATGTGGCATTATGTTGACACAGTGAACTTGTTGATGTCAATGGACAAGTAAACATCAAAATGTTACTTGTTACTGTTGTAGGTCAGATAATTTACAAGCATTGGGAAAGTCAGGCATAAGATTTGAACACCACTGCATATGCATATTTTTTTATAATTACATGTGTGTCATATATCTATTAAAACCTTTTTTGTGATTTCAAAAATAATGCATAACAAATTAACAATAATTATTGTTTACCCTGCTGGACAGTTGCAACATGCTGAATGGATACAGCCGGTAACCTTGGACAAGAGAACCCAAGTTTGGTATGCTGGTGATTTCTTCTGATCTGCAGTGGGGAACGATGGTAGAACACGAGCTCGGACAAAGCAGTGGCTGGAATCTAGACTGATTTGATGAACCTAAAGGAAATCAATGAACATTATTTCAAGAAGTTAAATGTTTTATTTAAGTTTAACAAGGATGGTTTTAGATCCCAGTTGCACCTAGCCGGGGTCACCTGTGGCATGCAGCCCCACATCAAAATGTGCAGAGCTCTCCATTGTGGTGTTGGTTTCTCTTGCGGAACGGATGTCTTCTCAACCGTTGGCCTCTCCAGCAGCAATGGTGTTTCTGGCAGTGTTGTCGCCTCGAGCAGAGTTGGCGTTTCCTCCATCAATGTTGCGTTTTGGGGAAGGGCATGGGGAGCCGGCCTCCAGTTGGCAGCATGGCTGGTCTAGATGGGCTGTATGTCTCATCCCAAAACTAAGGACTTGTAGGCTTCTGTCTCGTTGGGGTCCCTGGCTGCGCCTTCTTTGTTTGCTGTGGGTCTATTTCCGTTTCCTTGCAGGTTTCAGCCAGCTTCCAGCCAGCCTCTCAGTCTTCAATTTTCATCAGTCTGGGTGCTAGTGAGGTTGCACACCACACCTTGACTGCCCCTCTATAGCTGCAACAGCTGGATAACCATTATATAGTCCTTCGGGAGTAAAGAAAGGTAAAACCCCCTGCTTCGGTAAACAGTTGTTGGTTCGCTGAGTCTGCGATTCCTTCGTGCCAATGTGACGTTTTAAATCATAGGGCCGACTCATAGTTTTCGGCATATCATCCAAGTACCATGGACAAACCAGGTCCAGCCTCTGGTGTTGAGACCTGATGTGAACGATCAGTTCTTTTTTAGTTGCAACAGATGCCGGACAGAGCCAGCACAACTCTCTAATTTGATTTTGTTATGTCTTTTCCTGTAAACTGCTGCAGTCTTTAAATGTTGTCTTGCAGTGTTATGCAGTGCGTTTTTCAGGTACTGGATATAGCTGTCTGTGCTTTCGGATAGAACACTATCAGATTCCATGGGCAGCATGACCTTCCTGCCAAACACCATGTGGGGATAACCTGTATGCCATGAGAAGTTTTTGTCCCATTCATCTTGACATTTTGAACATTAGCTGGATAGCATGCTTGGGAGTTGAATTAAATCTCTCAACCACAACGTTTACCTGGGGTCTCCGAATTGAAGTTCTTAGTTTTGTTATTCCTAAGAGAGTACTCATCTCTTTGCTTGGACTCCAAGCAAGGGAGTCAGATAGCAAAGGAAGTTTCACTCTGAACCTCACAATGAAGTTTTGGACAACGCTTTGGCTAAGTTTTAGCAGACTGGTCTTTCATTGGCACCGCTTCCACCCCCTTGGTAAACCAGTCACTTATTACTAGCACATATTTATAATCATCTTTGGTTTCAGGAAGGGATCCAGTCACATCTACGCAGGCCTTCTGCATGGGCTGGTACACCGAATTTCGACCCAATGAAACCCTGACCTTGGGAGCTTGTTTGTGGGAAGCACACACATGGCACTTTGCGATGTACGTCTGAATATACTTTTTCATCGCGGGCCAGTAGCAACATTGTTGGATGCGAAATATACACTTGTCGAGGCCTAAATGAGCAGCTGAAGGTAGGTCATGTTAATTGTGTCATGATAATTGTTATTTGTTCAAGTAGGCTTGCAGACACAATCAGTTGTAGTGTAGCATCTTGGCCATCGTAGAACTTTCGATTAAGTACCCTGGAGACAACTTTGAACCTGTCTCATTACCGCCTAAGTGTTTTTGCTTTGGTTGGTTGATATTTTGACCCACTCTGGTTTTTGACCACTTTCTACACTTGTGAATATTGGCTCAATATCTGGATCTTGTAATTGCTTCTGACATAATGTGTCTGTTTCCCAGTTTTCCAGAAGTGTTTGATTGTCTTCAGTTTTGCTGCTTGTTCAGTCTGGTTTCCGGTGACTGTCATGCAAACAGCCTCATCACACAAGTCAATATCTTGCCTTGGTTCCTGTTTTGAACATACTTTGCACGGGACCCCCCCCCCCCCCCCAGTCAGTAACAACAGCTAAAAAGTTCCTGTAGCTTGTGCTTGTTTATGGCCTTACTCATGTAAGCTTTGACTCTCTCATTGTTGTGTGGTTTAGCGATAAAACTCCTCCCACACGTTTGTGATGCATCAGTGTGCAATGTATATGGTTTACTAGTGATGGGGTAACCAGGAACAGGCACTGTTGTTAGTTTAGTTTTCAATGTTTCAACTGCAGATTGGCATAAGTTTGGCCATTGAAGTCTTTAGTTTTTCTCACAGAGTTGAAATAGGGGTTTGCATATTTCACTGAAACCTTGATGGAACGTTTTTAGTATGCCGAAAGCCCGACAAAACTACATACTTGCTTCACCGACCGAGGCACTGGCCACTCTTGCACTCTCTTTACTTTATCTGGGTCAGTATGTACTCCCTCTGCTGAGACAACATGACTAAAGAACGGAACTGACGTCTGTAGATTGACACACTTAGAGGGTTTTAACTTCAAATTATCTGCTCTCAAACGTTGAAATACATTTCGAGCCGTGTTAGATTTTCGACTGTCTGGCTTGGCAGGATAATATTGTCCATATAAGCGACGCATTCAACCCATGTAGCACCTCTCCTATTAAGGTATTCGACCCATCATTAGCTCGTTAATTTCCGTGTAATTTCGTCGAAAGCCAAAGCCATCCGTACATTACCTTTCGCGTTCGGAATACAAAGAAAAAATCTTTTATAATTGTATATTTCTTTAGCTACACCATAGTATTTGTTTCAGATTTTATTATCGTTGCTTTTAAATGCAAATTAAGAGAAAAAGACACAGTAACAAAGTAAATTGTGTCAGCTATGATCAGCTGCCATGATCGGTGACAGTGTGGTTGGAAAATTACAGAGAAGCATATTAGTAATAGTTTGACTGTTTATGTCAACGTGAAATATTGTAACATTGACTAATGTGATGTCAATAATGTTCTCTATTGGAAAACTGACAAAGAAACCAAGTCAAACAGCAAGCCTAATACCAAGCTGTGTACGGGTTAGTATCAGTTCATTATCTAATTGTAAAGCCATTTGTTTGTATGGTAATAGTTACTAAGATGATGACAACTCGTGAATGGTAGTGTAAATAAACTAAATAAAAATGTTTGATTTTTATGAATACACGGAACATAAAGTTTGGAAATATAATAAGATGAAGTACTTGTATTAGTTTCCAAGCATATTTAACAAAGTTCTATGTTTTGACATAATGATATAATTATGTTACAATTTCCATATTGAAAATGCCATCAATTTTGCTTTGTCATTTGTTAAGTGTTATAACATAACTTCAGAATTCGGTTACTAAAGCATGTTTAAAAATTGAACATTTGCTCGACTGACATCGCTTCCATATCAAACAATTATTAAAGCGATGATTGTTGTGTAAATTAATATCTGTAAGTAGAAACTACTGTAAAACTGTGTACTGAAAACTATTTTCAGTGATGCTGCTGGTCAGAAAAGCAAACACACATCCAGTATGATGGGCGACATGTTGGATGTCGACCAAGCTGTCAGTGTTCAACCAGAGGCATCGCCAGTAGCAGTCGCATTTCCTTATTCATCAACAGCTCGGCGCAACCAGCTGATGTTCAAAAATGAGAAGGCCAGAAACATTGATTCTCTGGGTCTTCTTGCCTATACTGACGGGATAAAAGTACTATGGCAGAGGACATCGCCGGCTCCAGTTTGTTTGCCCATGAAACATTCAACTGTGAAGGTGCGGACAGTTTATTAAGCATTTAACATGTAAATATAATGGATGGGCAGCCCTATATTACAGTTGCAAAAAGGACTTTGGAAACTTGTATAACACAAATAAGCAGATTTTTTTGAAAAAACAATTTTTTCAACCCAGTAAAGTTTATGATGGGCATGGCCTGGAACGTTTTAATTTTTTTGGATGAAAATGTATTAATTCAGTGTATAATGGTTTTGTCTATCATGTAAATATTTATTGCATTTATAAACTGTAGTAAATGCTAATTTAGTTAATGCAACTCTTGTTCGCGCTTCTAGATTATGTGTTTTAGATTTTTTAAATTCATATTGTTTATTAGAGAATATACAATGATGAAACAATGTTTAATTTGAATGTTTTATGTTAACAAGTTTTGGAACTAATTTTATATACTTTGCTTATATTTTGTATATAAGATTTTTTGAAAGTTTTATGGGAGTATCTTTCTTAGGTTCTCAATGATCATTGAAAAAGATTTAAAAAAGGTATTTCTGAAAAAAAAAATCTGGCTTAATTTTTTATGGGTGTAGTGTTAAAAACTGTCTTAATTTGTCAAATTTGCATGGTAAAGTTTATTTCTGTTGCCTTTATTTTGTAGCTTACATTCCAAGAATAAAATATATCATGGTTTAGATTCAGAACATGCATAAAATCTGCAAGTTTATCACATTTTGTTTCAATGATAAATATAATTAGCAGTATGAGTACATATTACTTCCATATAAATTCATTTAAGAATAATTATTGATTATTTTCCTAATATGTGTTCAATATACCATTCATAAATGTATATTTATATGGAGTTTATGAAATATTAATAAAGTATTTCACTTGTAAAGATGCTTATAGCTTGACAGTTTTTTATGTGTTTAACAAACGAGGGGGTATGGTAATTAACTAACTATATCTGACAAACTAAATGGTGAAATCTCCTAAAATTTTGCAGAAGAGTCCAGATATGGATGCCCTCCAAGAAAATAATATGATTTGTAGGGTTCTAGACATTGAGTATGATGGGTTGAATACCTTAAGTGACAGAAAGTGCTGGGTCCAACCGACATCCCAAAAGGCATATGGACAAATTGGGACAGGCCAAGGCTGGATGTAAAGGCGCTGATCGCTTGGTCTTCTTCGGTTATCGCAATCTGCTAATAACCGTAGGCCATGTTCATAGTGCTGAATTGACTGTTACTGGCCAGTGCAGCTAGGCACTCGTCCTTCCTGGGCAATGGGTTCGAATCCCGCTTAAGTACCTTCTGTAGTGTAAACAAATACTCGGTTTTCCGTTTTTCTTGTTGACAGTGGCAAGGTTACTACACCATTTGCTTACGGATGGTTTGATTATTCTGTTGGATAGCATTTCCTGGATTTCGACACTCAGCCTCCTTGCTATGGCAGGTATACGCCTAACAGGTTGTCGTAGGGGGTGCATAACTTCCTTAATTGTGGTTTTGTGTTCGACCAGGTCTGTCAGTCCCAAGTCTGAGGAGTCTTTAGCAAATATGTCTTGGTAGTTAATTAATAATAATTTCAATTGTTCACTTCGGTTATTAAATTGGCATATGTCGTTGGGCGGGCGGGCGTAGCACTTTTCATTTCAGCTCTTTAACGCGAGAATGAATTGAACTATTGTAATGAAACTTCATACATAGATACCTTACAGCGAGACCTCGCTTGGGATTTCATATGGGGTGGGTGGGGTCGAGGTCAAGGTCGCTGTTACTAAAAATAGAAAAAAGTTTTCCGCTCGATAACTTGAGAATGCATTGAGATATTTTAATGAAACTTCATACATAGATAGATACCTTATAGCGAGACCTCGCTTGGGATTGCATATAGGGTGGGTGAGGTCAAGGATGCTGTTATTAAAAATAGAAAAACAGTTTTCGCTCAATAACTTGACAACCTATCGAGATAATTTAATGAAACTTCATACAAAGATATCAGGTGAGCGACCTAGTGCCATCGTGGCCCTCTTGTTTAAATAGTTTTGTTTTGAAATGAATGTGAATAGTGTTATACTAAATATGAGTGATGGGCTGATTAATCATTCAAATAATCATGATGAACTGGGCCATGAGGTGACGATGACGATGGGAAAAAATAATCGACAAAACGTGTACATGTCACTGTTACTTCTTTTGGCCAAAACTGTATTCTGCAGTCAAAGAAACAAAATGTGTTTCGTTGTTCTAAACTGTTAAATATATTATAAATAAAATACACTGTACATCCAATGCAATATACAATGCTATAAAAAAAACATTCCTGGATAGGTTGTTGCTGTGTCCATTAAAGGATTTTCATGATTTTATATGAATTTTAGCATGAATGTGTTAATGATTTCTTATCGATTACTTATGAGGTAGACATTTTACAAGTTAATTCTTGCCTGCGGTTTTAAAATCATACAATAATAACATGTAAAAAACTTCTACTAACTACTTTGTTTAGTTTTGAGACATTATGTCATTAAAATTACATGTATAACCGACATCACTACAATGTCAAGGGAGGAGGGGTAGTGGTTGCTTTACACTACACTTTCTATTAAGTGCCTTTTATTCTAATTAAGTCAATCAGTTAACATCCATTATTTTTTTGTGTTAACAACAGCAAAATCAAACCATTTTGTCTTAGACTAAGACCAAGCTTAACCAATGAATTGAGAAACATTTAAATTGGTAAAAAATGATTGATGAAATATTTCTACTGAACAATAAAAATCCACATATTAAGTCATGATTAGATTAAATTAGTCACTTTAAGCTCTGATTAATCAACCACTTTTAGCTCACCTAAGCACGAAGTGCTCGGTGAGCTATTGGTATAGGGGACCTCTTGGGTGTCGTCCGTGTGCCGTCAATAATTTGGACCGTTATCGCGATAAAGACTACATTTTTTATTCAATCTTGACCTAACTTGCACACTTTGTGTATAACCATAAAATCTCGGATGGGATTGTTATTGGGTCAGATCACACCAGTAACACCAGAGTTATTGCCCTTTTTTATGCCAAAAAATTGCAAAAATGCCCTTTTCCAACATATAGACTTTATTTTCCATCCAATCTTAACCAAACTTTCACAGTTTGTGTATGACCATCAGCCAGACGCCAAAAATGGGCCAGATCGTTTTTCAAACAACCGAGTTATTGTCCTTTGTTTATTTAAAAAAATATACCAAAAATGGACATTATTCAGGATAGAGACTTCATTTTTCATCCAGTCTTCACCAATCTTGCACAGTTTGTCTATTACCATGAGATTACAGTTGAAGTCGAATATAAGCAAGATCAGACCAGAAACACCAGGGTTATTGCCCTTTGTTGGTGAATAAATACGCAAAAATGGACATTAATCAGGATAGAGACTTCATTTTTTATCCAATCTTCATCAATCTTGCACAGTTTGTCTATGATTATAAAATTAAAGGTGAAGTTGAATATAAGCAAGATCAGACCAGAGACACCAGAGTTATTGCCCTTTGTTTGTGAAAAAAATATGCAAAAATTGACATTATTCAAGACAGAGACTTCATTTTTCATCCAATCTTCACCAATCGTGTACAGTTTGTGTATGAATGTAATACTAAAGGTGAAGTCGAATAAACGCATGAGCGGACCAGAAACACCAGAGTTATTGCCCCTTGTGTTTGGAAAAAAACTTCAGCAAGTTATCAATGATTGGCTTGCACACATTTTTGATTCAATGTTGACCAAACTTACACACTTTGTGCTTGACCATAAAAATTGATTGATAAAATTTTATTTTCAACAGTTATTTTCAACAGTTGCAAGATGTGCGTGCAATTATTTGTACATGCAACATTGAAGTCTTCAGAGCCTGCATTAACATCATTTATCATCATTGGACAGAAAATTATCAAAGAAAAAGGAAAACTTTACCTTGTAGCACAGCCATCACAATTATCGCATTGCAGCTAGTTCTCCAAAACGGTTTCCGAAAAAATTTACCGTTTCGGCATTTTCCAGAATTGCCAATGACTTAATGAAAAGGGGTCAGGTAAGAATATAGAGAAAAGTGATTTGAGAACCATTTGCAAAAAAAACACAAATCGACTACCCAACTTATACTTTAGTTAGCCCTTGGCACTAATCGATGTTTTAAATGAAAATTGATCCTATCCCCTCTGCATATTGTTCAGATACCTTAATTTTCAAACCTGTCACAACAGTATGGTCTTCATCTGTACCAGTTCTCAGGTGAGCGCTTTGGGCCATCATGGCCTTCTTGTTTTTAGGACTGATTCCAATCCACTAACTTATATGAACTAAAATGTTGAATTTTCTTTGATTGCTCATATAGAATACAGTGTAGATGTAAATCATACAATACGAAGGTCCGTGCAAGTAATACCATTAATACCATTAAAATTAATACCAGACTAGTTCAGTTTGAAACACTTCATAAACTAGATTAACTATCAAAAATAAGACGCCTTTACCGCAAAGCCGACCCACTTGCTACGCCCGCTTCTAAATCTGACACTGCGTCGTGTTGTTCTTTAAATGAATGTGACATACGCATGTTAAAATATCCGTACGTAAGAATTCAACGAACATTTTAATAAATATTATATTCTTGCCTGTTTTATAATGATCTGAGTGTTTAAAAAAAAACAATTTAATTTCTAAAATGCGGGATTGTCGGAAAGGGCTGAATTTTCTATAGAATAGTGCAAATGACTACCTTTTCAACATGCAACAACACAAAATCGTTAGTTTTAAAAGCATTTATTTTTTATAATCTGTATCTCTAAATTTGTTGGACGTATGTTTGTGATTAGTCGAGTAGAATGCATCAACAGGACGCCAAAAAATACACCACAACGTCAACTCCAAAAGTAACGTCAAATTACGTCAGAACGCATATACAGTAGTCGTGTTTGACGTTGTGGCGTAAACGTGTGGTTGTAAGGTTTTTAAAATATTAGATCCTAAAAGTTGAAAAAATGGCCTATTCAGTGATATAAATTTAGTTAACCCTTGCAGTGCTGAGACCGGATATATCCGGTCAAGCTATAGGTAACCTGGCCCATGCTAAGACCGGATATATCCGGTCAAGCTATAGGTAACCTGGCCCATGCTGAGACCGGATATTTCCGTCAAATCTTGTATTCCTTATGTCCTCCACTTTCTGGTCGTTTTTTAAATAAATACAAATGTGACATCCTTTATGCTGTATATAATCCAATTCGTGACCTTTTTCTGCACCATTCTGTTTAATATTTTCTATTTTCCAATCCAATTACACTGTATAAAAGTGTTTGATTTTCTCTGTTAATAACTGTCAACTACGTCCGCCATTTTGTTGTTACAACAATTGTACATGAGGTTAAAAAATCTTCAATATTATTTATAAAAATGAGGTGTCATGCCTGTTATCTTATCAAACATGGTAAAAAAATAATTTTAATTATTTACTTTAGTAATTATTGTTAAATTTAGTTCATATTAAATTTTGTTTTGCACAGGATATGCAAGAGATTATTTCCTGTCAAAACAAACAAAATGGCGGACATAGTGTTTGTTTCCACATGGGACAAAATGTAAAGGACTTTTCCAGTGTAAATAAGAACTTAACGATGTAAAAGCATAGTATTTCTTGTGCTTTGAGGATTTCTCTCCATTATTTACTAAATCATTGGGTTCAGAAATGGGTAAGAAATCTTACACAGGCCATAGTTATAATTATGTCAATTTACTTTCACTTTCAAACTGCTTTTGTTTAAGTAAGTTTTTTAGGTTCAACTTATTTTATAATCAACAAAATTATATAAGTACTCCAAAGTTACGGAACTATAATTTGTTAAAGTGTAATAATTTACACATCTTTTTAAGGTGATTTGTGAAAACCTGAAAACCTGATGAGTATAATTACATGTATAAATCTTGTAAAAATTGCAATGTTATTGATATCTACTATAATAATAATAATTATCGCACAAACACGTTTGTTTATTTAATTTTAATACCCTAAACGTTTCGGCATGATGCCTTCATCAGTAGTAATAAAAATAATAAACATAAACAAAGGAAGTGACGTCGACGTCATACAGTGACCTTGCGTCGTTTGGCGGAAAAATGATGACCTGTAAGAAATGTAAAATAGCATTATGCTGAGCTGACATATATAGAACACATAATCTTTTTTTTTTTTTTTTGATTTCTGCTGAGTTTTTGAAAAATTAACATGTTGAACTTCCCAGCTAACATTTTACAAAATTTTCTTTGCATGTGTTGATTGCCAGTGTGCCTTTATTTTAAATTAAATAGGGTAACTCGCCCTTGAGTCGGACGGGTTAACAATTTATGGTGTGGCTCCTTCGCACTATGTGAGAAGCCGGGACCCGGCTTTTTACAGTCCATACGCAGTTACTTAAGGACCCTGTTTTTATATGAAGTACTCGGTTTCCGGCTTATTTGCTTGAAATATTATTTAATTCACCGATACTACCAATTTAGCCCTTAAGTCGAACACATTCGCCCTTAAGACGAACACATTTTCCCGTAACCATTTAACGATTAACTAAGTTGGGAAAACCATTAATCGAGCAATCAGCTATTAATTGTATTAAAATTACTATTTTAAACACAGATTTAAACCGCCGCATTTCTTCTGTGTGTCTTGGGCATTTCGACCATAGCAACCTCACGAAACCACCAACATTGGTTTGGAAACGAAATGTAAAGATGGAAATGGAAACAAACAACATAACAATACTTTTATACTGAAGTTTCTTTTAGAGTTTTTTTTTTTTTTCTTTCATATATAATATGTTAAAACTTATATATGTCAGGTTTCCAATGCGTTTTCAATGTTTGCGGCCTTATTTACTTTTTCCTCTTGTTTACGTATCTTATCCATGTACGCTTCGTCAGACGTAATCACGAAGTATCCGGTTTTGGCAGATGGCGAAACTGTTGTTTCTGACTGCTCTTTATATTTCTTCCATGTGGTATACATTGAATCGCCTACAGGGTGTTCCCCTGACTCAAACTTCTTTATGTATGATTGGAGCGTTGACGCCGACAAGGCACTTTCAACAACGGATAGTGGGGTTAAAGTTGATTGCAAAGCTATTTCGTCTCCTTGACGACTGGTGTCTGTAACCGAAAGAAGATCATGTTCTTGGTTTTTATAAAGTGCATAAAAATAAGCTAAAAAATATTTTTTTTTTAAGTAACTTTATATACAACTAAGTAATATACAAATTGTTTGCGGTAGTATTATAAACTTAAATTTTAAGACGAAAGAACAATTGGTTAGTCTACAAAACTGCTAAGCTGCATTTAGAATTTCACATGCGTACCAGCTTGTGCCTGAAAGTGAATGATTTGAAAGCCCCCGTTTTCATCCATGATTATCCGGATCTCCATTTCCCCAAAGGAATCATTATTGGATGCGTGGATCTCCTCGGGCAATGGGTCAGCAGCAACGGCTACAGTACACTCATTGCTCATACTGTCGGAAACTTCATTTGCCGTGTCCATGGGCGTCTGTGCTGCCTGCGCTTCTTCTGAAGGCAGGTAAGCAACGTCGGGAATCGCACCTTTCATTACCCTTTCTGGCCATCACCTTCGGAGGTTTGACAGTTAAGCAAAGACCTGTCTCATCCATGTTCCAAATTCTCTCTTTAACATCAAGAAGGCCATGTTTCTCTAGTGCCTCCTTGAGGGCGGCGAAATACATGGACATTCTCAAACGGGTCATGGCGTTATGCCGACCTGACGTGGTAGACTCCGGTTGCCGCAAAGAAAACTCCGGATGTCTTTGGCAAAAACCCCTCCACCATTTTTCCATTGCAACACCGTTTGGGAACCTCTCTTTACCGACAATATTGCCAACGTACCTATGTTATAAACCATATAATATCGGTTACATTGGTTGTCTTTTAATGATATTTACATTCCATGTGTATATTAAAGTATGTGTTCCAAATAGGCAAACAAACTTTATTTGATTGTAAATTATATCGCTTAATCATACACTTTTAATTTATGATAACCTGTATGTTAATGAGGAATCATTACGCATAAATATTTTTAGAGTACATGTGTGACAAAATTTACAATGACATACACTTTACAAAATGTGTAACGCATCAAATAGAATAGAAATAGAAATTTTTTCATTTATAAATTTTATATGGATTTTCAAATGCGCTTTTGTTAACACAAAATTATTGTGACCAATTACAAATACATGCATTGATAATTAAAAGAGAATCACATGAAGCTGCAATTCCTGTAAACAAAGAAAATACTATTTCAATGCGCGTTATTTAATTTGGTGTGTTATAACTCTGTGCATGTATATACCGCAAAAAGTTCTGTTTAGAGAATCCTAAACCCATCTCCGCATGTTTAAATACAAATTGAACCATTTCAGATTCTTGAGTCGCATATAAGAGGGTTTCTTTGCCCCATTTTGCTCCACTCGAAACTTTCCCAGTCTTTCTGTCATGCAAAGTTGATATAGGCACCCCGTACTTTTTAGCTGCTTTTCTTACAGAGAGGGCCCCAGTAGCCACATCTGCCACAGCACATTCTAGAGCCTCTAATGAGTATTTCCTGGACTGTAAATGTAAAGAAAATAAATAAACACTTTGTTGTAATAATATACCCATTTTATTTCACCATTCTGATACAGCATATTTAAATTAAAATGAGTCCATCCTTATATCGTCAATCATGTTCAAAGCGGTCGCTCGATCATTCACACTGAAGTTTTCAATAATATGACTTGTCAATAAAACGTGCGACCTTACTGGAATATAATCAGCATCGTTCTTTTCGGACACTGACATCCACTGTAAAATTTTGTCAATTACTTGTTTCCGTACAACCGGATAAGCCTTTGTGTACGACACATTCATCTGGTACAGATGAAAAACATACGGGTGATCGAATAATGTTTCATGTAAATACATATCATTCAGTAGCTTCAACGCCACAGTCAGGGTTAGTGAGGAGTCAATGAATCCAACCTCTCTATTAGCCAACTTGGAAGGTATAGCAGATATCATCCTGTAAAGTTGCGTTTCAACTGTCGTGTGAGCCTGAAAGTAGAAGTAGAAGTAGTAGTCTTATTAGTGGAAGTAGTGGTGGTGGTAGTAGTAGCAGCAGCAGTAGCAGTAGCCGTAGTAGTAGTAATAGTACTCGTCGTCGTCGTCGTCGTAGTAGTAGTAGAAGTAGTAGTAGAAGTAGTATCGTAGTAGTAGTAGAAGTAGTAGTAGTAGTAGTAGTAGTAGTACTAGTAGCTTATAGTAGTAGTAGTAGCTTGTAGTAGTAGTAGTAGTAGTAGTAGTGGTGGTGGTGGTGGTGGTGGTAGTAGTAGTAGTAGTAGTAGTAGTAATAGTAGTAGTAGTAGTAGTACTAGTAGCTTATAGTAGTAGTAGTAGTAGTAGTAGCTTGTAGTAGTAGTAGTAGTAGTAGTAGTAGTAGTAGTAGTGGTGGTGGTGGTGGTGGTGGTGGTAGTAGTAGTAGTAGTAATAGTAGTAGTAGTAGTAGTAGTAGCAGTAGTAGTTATTAATTATACTTTTTTATTTGATTTAATTAATTCGCCCTTAAGTCGAACACCCGTTCGTCTTAAGGGCGAATTGTGTTCGACTCAAAGGTCAATCGCCTAGTTACACAGATGAATCTGTAAAACTATGAAAATTACATTCTACAACAAAAACATGTATTAAAAGTAAAAATTAAGTGTTTGTTTTCAATGTTCGACACTAAACGGATGCTGCGAAATTCATTCGGTCCAAATGCCGACTTTAATATTTGAATTTCCCGCCAGACGAAAGTAAACATACCTTTACCCGCAGAGCGTTCTTGTGAGAAAGATCGATAATGACGTCATATGTAGACTGGTTTTTATCTTGAGTAAAAAAGTCGAGCGTTTGTTAAAAATGTTACGACAAAGGTTAAGTAACACCCAATCTTTAAGAAAAACAACGTGGATATCGTCCGACTCAAGGGCGAATTCGACTCAAGGGCGAGTTACCCTATTACTTTAAATGTTTCAACTTTTGTTTATGAATGAATAGAAATGAATAGGCCTAAATATGCGGAGTTATAAGCAGCGGCTAATCAAATACTTATGTACATATTAGTGTAAACATACATTGTATATGCTGTTCAATATGTTGTTTATTATATAATTATTTATTTGTAATTTTCTGCCAAAACTGCAATTGCAATATAGAAGTAGCAATTTACCTTCACTGGTAATAAAACTTAATTACAACTATATATGCGCATTGCTTGACGAGTAGAGCTGCAACTAATCTTCTGATGCATCTTTCGATGCATAAATCAATGGTAAATGGCCCGATCCGATTGTCCATACTAAACCAACCAATTTCCATTCAAATCTCTTTTATATACGTATAAATGATTTGTCATAAAACTGTTAAATATACATACAGTGTTTGATGGTGTAGAATCATCGTGTAAATTGATAATGGCATCAGGGTTGCTGTAACACTGAACTATTGATCTAATGTCAAACATTATCACCAAATGTTTTTCTTTTATTCGTATTGTATTTAAATATGAGGCACACGCACTGACATTAACCATTACAATGGCATTAAACAAAAACAACTCTACTATACTTAAAGTGATGCCTCATAAATACACAACCAAGCCTGTAAAAAGGAAACAAAAATCGAATCAAAATATTAAAGTTTGAAATAAAAATCAAATTTATATGGGAATATTTTCAATTTATTCATAATCAACTTCAGACAATTAAATATAAATAAATAGATAATGTCAATAATTAATTGGTCATATGTGGAAGGAAGCCAAATAAGTCAAGATAAGAATCTTATTCACATTTTCTTGTTTTTGTGTGTGTTTTTTATAAAAGTGCAAATATGATTTTAAACATCTAACTACTTGGCTATTTGGAAGAACTAATCACATGACATTTTGGTCACGTTTAGTTAATAGAATACAAGACCAATAGACGATGGACCTCAGACCTCAGATCGAAAGAAAGATTATAAAGCTTGCACTGTTACAATGGCACTCAGGGGTGTGGAAATCCTATGCCCGACTTGTCTGATGCGGGTAATTTTACTGTTGGACAAGTAAATTTTTCCTATCTACTTGTCCCAGGTAGACAAGTACAATTTCAGGGTGAGAATGATGTACTAGTTGGAAGTTAATATTTATTATTTAAGAAAAACACATCATGAAGGAAGACCTGGAATAAAACTATATTTTTGTTTGGACAAGTTACTGTTGATTGCAGATTTTTTCAATAAACTTGTCCATTGACTATTAAACAATCTTCATATTTTCACACCCGTGTTGCACAGATGACTGTCAGTAATGGGTGTTCTACTATTTGCTATGAAGATAAAGAAACATTTCCAATAATCTTGATAATTTGACCACAATATATAATTTTATTAATTTGCTTTACCAAACCAATATCATGTTAACTAGTTGTTTCGCTGTTACTAATAAAGATAATCAAGCTTTTAAGCAAGCAAATCATGTGGCAGTTCCTAAAGTCGGTAATATTTATGAATACTGTTTCTCATCTGTCAGCTATAATAACACAACTGACAAACATTTCATTATTGTGCATCTAGTTGTTTATACCCGGTACATATTTTATACTGAACATCAACTGCATGAGCGGCAAATATTGTTCTAATTACAAAAACTTGCATGCCGGTAACAACGGTGTACATGTATATCGTCCAAGATAATATTTCAATGTCTTTTACAACAATTAGTGAAAACTTTAAAGCTACCGAAAGTTCCATGAGCTGTCAGCCTTTTATAACCTTTTACCTTGCATGTTTGCTTATTTGCTGAAGATGATACAGATTTGTGCAAACCAAAACAAATAAAAACTAAAAGTACATGTGCTCGCAATTTCACGCAATGTGACGGTTAAAACAGGTAATGATTTTTTAACTATACAACTTTAATACACACAATATTCAATTATTCAAATAATGACAAAATAATTAAATAAATTTTATTTGATGAATGTCATTATATTACAAGAACATTGATTCTTGAAATTTATATTTAAAAAAACAACTTGTTTACATCCTCAACTGATTTTACCAGATAATCGGCCAAACAATGTCATGGATTGTGTGTATATTGTATAAGAGCTACACATCTGTCTGTTATGTTTTATGGAATAATTTTATATCCATCATGCTTACAGTAAGATCGTACCAACTTACTGGAAACTGTAACTCGTGTCAAGAAAAGCATAACAAGCGTTACATTGAGTCTTACAACTGAAATGTATGATTCATGAATGTTTATTTGCCCACTTTTTTTAGAATTGACTTGTTTTTAAACTACAAAAATATCAATAACTGCAACATATTAGCACTGGAATACATTGCCAGCTGGATAGAATAAAACAAAATCAACAAAACGAAATAAAACAATTATTATAACAGCACGTTGTAAATATTATAAACACCCCCCCAAAAAAACAATTTTTTCTTTTAATGTTATGTTTATTTTTTCTCAAGATAAGACCGGTATTTGTTGTTTATACATAATATACGTTATTACAATATATATAACCCATTCTTCCCATAAGAATGAAATGTTCTGTGGGATATATGTCTCGGATACTTAAAATGTTGAACAATACTCTTTCAATTCCAACAATGTCAAGTTCTGGCTTCTGTGTTATACATTAGTTGACATTAGCAAGTCCAATATTTTTTGGAAGAATATATAGAAACATTAGTAATAATATTCAATTGTGTCTAGATTATTCATATTTTTTATGCTGTTATTTCTTTCAATGATAGTTGAATGCAAAGAGTCCTTGTCTTATGCACTGCAATAGTGCATTATGTGCTTCCTGCTGCATTGTATTAGGATTGTTCTATTTCAATATCTGTATGGTGTAAGTAAAATGTTGCTGTTAGGTGGTGTAGTTTATCTGTACCTATACTCACCAAAGGATGTTGTTTTGTGTTTATTTGTTTAAAGGACATTTATTGAACTATCAACATTCAATTCTTAAAGAAAGAACATATTAGTTATGAATAAAAAGAAACAAAAACCTTAAAAAATGTTGTTTCTAGTTATTTTTATTGTTACCATGGTAATCATGGTATCTGATTGATAGTAAAGTTCCTTTTTTTTCATCAGTTGGGAAGGTCATCATATACCCATTCTATATTTCAATTTTTGTGTAAATTGTACATGTTATGTTAATTTTACAGCACTTTTAGTACACCCATAGTATTATTTATGTTTGTCATAAAACAATTCAGCACTGGCAAATAATACAGTTGAAATCAATTCAGCACTGCAAGGATTAATTTTCCAAATGAGGCCAAAATCGGTCTTTTTAGGTCGGAATGGTGACCTTGATAAACCCCCCCTGAAACATTCATGTCTGTGTTAGAAAACATTTGTGAATACGAATTCGGTGTTATTTTGGGGGTATCTGGGCCCTAAAAGTCTCATTGATTTTTAAAGCGGGTAGGGGTCAGACTAATTTTTGGTCTTTTTTACGCTCAACATGACCCGATGTTTGTGAGTTATATCCGTTGACTGTATCTACAAACATAAATGCAGCATAATACTGTTGTTGTATATCAAGTTCTTAAAATTCATGAGAATAATGATGATGTTGTTGCTGCAGCTCTGTAGATTAACAGTAATCAGGACTGCCAATGAGTCAGTACTGGATACTAATCTGCGATGACAGTCTTCTCCCTATTGTCCATAAACACGATCAGCATGACCTTCTTCGCCAACTTGACAATTTAAACTTTCTTCGGAGAGGCGAAGATAATCATTTCCACATCATAGAATCTGCTTTCGTTTCCAGTTCATAAAATGGATTCATGTTTAATTGTGTCTGTTGGTGTCATTCCTGTTCTAACACAATGCTTGATAATTGCACGTTATTCAAGTTTTTCAGTTGACGTCCTCATTCTTTTTTGACAAAACGTAACGACACAATTCAAATGACTAGCTGTTTGTCCTGTGACGTCAACTTTTTAAAGGTTTATGACATTTACGTTATTATGACGTTTCCCTATATTTTGACTATGTTTTGCCGCAAAAATATCATTGTTTAAATAGTATCAAATTTTGTTAGAAAAGACAGTCTGAAGTGGCCCACACTATTCACAATATGTGGTGCGTCGTGAGAAAACTGGACTTAATGCATGAGCGTAAAGTGTCGTCCCGGATTAGCCTGTGCAGTATGCACAGGCTAATCCGGGACGGCACTTTCTGCCTACAGTGTATTTATGTATGTTTAGAAGAGACTTCCTTGAAACAGAAAATACCATAAAAGCGGAAAGTGCCATCCTGGATTAGCCTGTGCGGACTGCACAGGCTAATCCATGACGACACTTTATGCACATGCATTAATACCGGTTTTCCCACGACGCGCCTCATATATACAAATGAAGAAGTGTTAAGATATTTATTTATCAAAATAATCAAATGAGTTTTCTGCATTTTTACCTCACCTGAGTACGAAATACTTAAGGGTGAGCTATTCTGATCAGTCGGTGTCTGGCGTCCGTCGTCAACATTTTACCTCAGACTACTTGTTCTCTGAAACCACTGGGCAGATTTTAACCAAACTTGGCAGGAATGTTCCTGGGATGGTCCTTTAACAAATTCCTTCCATTCATTAGAATATATTGAAAACTCTGGTCACCATGGCTACCAAAAGCTTAAAAACTGGAAAACTTAAAAAATGTTGTCAGAAACCACTGGCTGGATTTGAAAATAGTTTTCACAGCAATGTTCCTTGGGTGATCCTCTACCAAATCCATTCAAATCATTTTGATTCGTTACAAAACATGGCCGCCAGGGCGCGGTACATTTTTTCTTATATGGCTATTTTGAAAACTCTTCTTGTCTGAAACCACTGGCTGGATTTCAAAGTAATTTCACAGAAATCTTCCTTGGGTGACCCTCTACCAAATTCCTTCTTCAAATAGTTTTCCTTATATGGCTATATTGAAAATCTTGTATGAAACCACAAGCAAGAAGCATATTTACGAAATGAACAACATGCAATAACAAATGATGTGTTCTCAAAAAATTATAATAAAAATAAAGGATAGAAGTTAACACAATACGAAACTCAATACGGTAAATAGAATTGCATGCAGGGTTAAGAACTAAATGCATGTAAAATCAGTTCATTTACTACAATTGCAATTAGTTATAAACAATATTTGTACATAAGTGCAAATACAAATTTGAAATAAATCATCTCATTATGATAGTATGTACTAAAAGCAAATCAACAAAATAAACAACGTGCAATAACTAATGATGTGTACACAAAAATAATTATAATAATAATAAAGGATACAAGATAACACAATACAAACATCAATTAATAGAATGACATGTATAATTAAGAAATAAATGCTAGTGAAAACAGTTGATTCACTACAAATGCAATAAGTTTAAAAAAATTATACTTTAAATATAGATTATAAATAAAACATCTTATTTTGAGAGCATGCGCTAAAAGCAAAGTAACGAAATGAACAACATGCAATAACTTATGATGTGTACACAAAAATGATTATACTAATAATAAAAGATACAAGTTAACACAATAGAAACAAGAAATGTCTTTAAAAAAAGACAATCGGTGTTGAAATTAACATTGAGATGTCATTTAAAAATTACCTAAACAGGCGGCCAAGATGATCGGTTACGTGACTTCTCAGACTCCAGATTTTTTGGTCCCCACCAATATTAGGAGACTTATTGGATCCCAGATTTTTCGGACACTATAAGAAAACTTCTCGGACCCAAAAGTAAATTTGAGTTAAATTCATTAATTTAAAAATTAAATAAAATTATTATTAATATCTATGCAGTGCAGGGGTGGCGAAATCTAAAAAAAACTTACTTGTCCATGGACAACTAATTATGAAATTTAACTTCTCCGTTGATGAAATCCACTTGTCCTTATATATATAAAAATGAGTAATTCCTGTGTAAAGACCACAAATGTATCTGCCAAAATGGGGAACTGATTGCATATTTTACATGTAGCAGTTTGATCATCGTCAATACGTAACCATGGGAAATATCATTTAGCCAAGTTTGCTGAAAACTTCTTGTACGTTTAGTTGAATCATATTTCTTATCACAATCTTTTGTAGCTTTTATGGGTGGTGGACTATTCAAAGCTTCAGGTTTCTGTTCCAAAGTTGAAGATTTTATTAAAAAACGTTCCATTGTTTACCGTAAAAGACGTCTTAAATAAGATTGCAGTCTGCCTTTTGTTTATTTTAATGCAACATGATAAATTCCGTTACGAGTGCTAAAATATAGAAACCCGTCGACACTGCAGTCTAAAAGTCGGATCGTATGTTGAAAATGCGGAACGCTTTTCAATGCGTTCCATGTTTTGTGGGCCGCTTTACTTCGTATAGAGCACACGTTTTGCTCTGCACTGACAATGCAAACGCATGTCAACATCCGGTTTTGCGAAACTGAAATTCGGCTTTATTTTTTTTAATTCTCCAAGCTGTTTCTCAAGAAATTGGTTGTCCACGGACAACTTGATTGAAAAAACTCAGTTGCCCAGACCTACAAATGTACGACTCGGACAACTCGGACATTTGATTTCGCCACCCCTGCAGTGAATCAACCAATCATACAGCTCCATGTTTCCACCAGTGATATATGCATAACCAAAATAATTTAGGTTAATATAATTGTTATATGAATTTGTCGAGCCAATTTAACAAATTAACAATGTAAGAAAATAATTTCAGGAATGAATTAAAATTATGTATCAGACGAGTCTATATTGTTATTTATAGTACCAGTAATATACCATTCATGTTAGTTATCGAGTATAATAACGATTTGAAGTCAAATAAACATTTATACTGTGTATCCCAATAAAAGGCCATAGTCGGGGAAGATTCAGCGATTTTTGAAATGTTAAGACTTTATTTTTGATAACGCAAACATAAAAATTCATTAAACTAGGACGATTTTAAATTATATCAGTTGAAATATGATATATCAAGGGTTCCTGTGTATAATTAGTATTGCAAATTGTGTATTCATGCTACGCGAATAACAATTCGACGTATTCCGAATCTTGTTTCATAACATTTTATCTATAGAAAATGTAGCATCTTTTTACAGATTGAATAACATCTACTGGAGAAGTTGATAGAAATGATGCAATTATAAATAATTGTTAATAAATAGTAACCACAATTTTAATTCAAATTAACAGTATGTTTATAAATATAAATTCCCCATTTATTTATTTAGGTTTATGATTCTCTGAACGCTATTATTGATGCATGTACGAGTATATTAACACAGCTATACAATGATTGCTAGCTATGCGCGCTATTTTTAGAATGACACTACTGTTTCTGGAATGTGATGAACTCGCTAGAATCAATGGGCTAAATGGAATGGCAACTCTGTGAATGAGATTTATGAATGGGAACATTGCATAATTGCTATTTATAGAGCGTACCGCTTATATAAATGTAGGCTAAACAGAATAGTTATTTCATGACGTGAATGAATGTAGCATTCTGCTTATTGCATATAATAGAAAATATGTTCATAATTAGCCTCCGTTCTAGAGTATATGTCGAGGATATGTTTATAACTTAATTTTAACCGCTTATCTAAACAATTATGTAAATTTTTAATCCCCAAAAGTATGCAACAGTTATTGGTATACGTTAAACCATTGTTTGAAGTTTGCATTCCCTAAAATTAGAATATTTGCCCAATTCTATTGGCATTCAATTTTCCCGCTGCATAATTATCGCAAGAAATCTAGGTCAAAAGTGATCTTAGACAGCTACGCCGAAAAAATCAATAAATAGAATAACACGAATAGTTAAGGAATAAATACAAGTATAAACAGTTAATTTACTATATAATAAAATTTAATTCATCAGTGTAAATTAAAATAGTGTCAGAAAACAAAAATCAACAAAATTAATCAATAAAAATGTATATAAAATATTTTAATTTAGCCCAATGCATACATAAAATATAGAGATAAAATAAAACATCTTTGTAAAATTATTGAAGAAGCCAGGAGTCACTAAATATTTATTTCAACTCTTGTTTTAAAGTGCCAAATTAAAAAGGAGGAATGAAATCAACGCCAAAAAAAAAGACTGTTTTCTAACAATATTCCGTAGTTGTTCATCAGACAGACAAGGCCATATACCGGCTCTCTTCTGCCTGATATCCGAGCGAGAGATAGTCGCGTTATTCCTGGCTGCTTCTTTAATTTCAAAACTAAAAGTTTCCTCTATCTCTTCGCATTCCACAGGCGTGATAAACAGCCTCTGCTTCCTGGCCACAAATGGTTGCACCACTGACGGCTTCACCTCCTCATCCTCGTCTCTCTTCTCTTCCTCCTCCTCCACATCATCCAGGGCCTCCTCTACTTGCCTGATGTAGTAGGCTGCATCCTCCATCTCTGCCTGTTGAAATTCGACAAAACGTGTATGCATATGTTTAACCATTGTCGTTGTGGGCAATATATATAATATAAAGGGAAATTTGTCAGTCTCTGTTTAGGAAATGAAATGTGAAGATATAATATTAGTATATAAATCATAGCTATAAGGTAAATTTATCAGCATTGTCGTCATCATCATCACCATTGTCCTTTCATCAACATTATCACCAGCTTCGTAATCATTATCATAATTTTCATCATCATTATAAATGTGCATCAATAGTTTGTTTCATTTTCAAGCTTACCTGTGTTTCATTGATGTCCTCATCAAGGTCTCCATTCTTAATCTCTCCCGGTCGCCCTTGCGGTGGTGGTCCCCGCCTTCTCATCCCTATAACTGAACGATGCAGTCGCGGAGGTGTGGCGATCCCCACCCTCTCATATCTGTCGCCCTCCGATGCGGTCACCGTCCCGCAAGTGGTCCCCGCCTTCTCCTCTCTGTCCCCCTCCGATGCGGTCGCCTCTGCGGTGGCGGTTCCCGCACTGGCATCTCTCAGCCATATGTAGGTGGTTTGGGTTCTTCCTCTGACAATGAAGAAATTTATAATTTATAAAAAAAACCTAACATAGTCTGATTGATACATCATGTAAATTTAATAACAATAATAAATCAATACAAATCACAGTTTAATTTGCATCGTAACTTCTGTCACTGTCATCTTCTTCATCCGTCATATCTGGATTGAGTGATCCTAAATATCCCCATTCTATGTCTGAAGGTGATGGATAGTAATCACGACTCATCAGGTTCTGTGCTTGTCCGTTATATGGGTTGTCCCCCACGAAGGCCATTGCGACTGGAACATTCCTGATCCCTCTCCGTCTGGGTTCCTGCCTCATGGCTTCTTGGACTTCGAATTGTACTGCAACATAATCGAGAAGATCGTGGAAAGGACCTACATATTCCTCTACATTTTGCATGCATTCCTGGTTGCCACTTAAGGCATATTGTACTAGTTTATTGGCATCGTGATAGGTTAATTTTCTTAGGTTTGCTTTCTTATCATCCCGCAATTTTTTCTTATACTCTTCAACATCATACCCTTCCCATTCACTTTCATCATCTGACATTTCCTGATACCTTTCGGTTGATTCGTCCGTTGAGCTCACTGTTAGATCTATCGCTGCAGGGCTTTTGATTGGCTCTTCTTTTATCTCTACATCGCCGTAATCGTCATCCGTTTCGTACTGTAAATCGTGGTCCTCTTCTTGTATAATGTTTTCCTCTTCTGTTAATAGTGGTAACAAGTTGGTCGGTTTTAGGTCTTCTCTAGTGTATGTGTATGTTTTTGTTCTTTTCGCCTGCGGTGCATCTGGGCATTCAAGTTTGCGTTTCCTGTCTGTGTTTAGCCACACGTCGTCTGTATTTTCTAGCTGTTCTATCTTCGGTAGGGTCGTTATCTTTTTGATGTCCTTTATTGCTGCCAGTACTTGAGTGAGATACTTCTTTAGGAAGTATCTTGTATTTTTAGAATCCTGTTGATAAAATGCGGCGTATGGCCAATCTCATATTGCAATCATTCTTCTTCCTATGTCCGTTTGTAGTTCGTTTAGATGTTTCTTTTGTTCATCATTTAATTGGTCCCAGCTTTTGATTTGACTGTCAGTGATGTTGCTCATAAGCTGCACATTATTGTACTTCATGTGGATGTATACGGGTAGATTTTCCTCCATGTTCTCGTTAACGAAGCTGACCAGTTTGCGTCAATCTTCTCCTAGGATAGTCATATCGTATTATCCGCAGAGGAGATCCACAATGTAACTATTCTGTTCTCGTTTTTTTGCTATCGCTTCGATCTCTTCCTCCACTGCCTGAAGCAAACTTTCGTAACATGGATGAGCCTCTTCAGCGTCGTTCGCCATTCCCATTTCGTCTAATAGTTTTATGACGCTGTTGTAGATTTTTACGAAGACTTGAGGATTGGGTTGACCCGCATTCTCTAGAAATTTAGCCTCTTTTAGATTGTAAAACCCTGACATTCTATTTTTGAGTGTCTGCGACTCCTCGGAAAACATGGTCCAGGGTACCTTGTTGCAGGTTAAAATGATGGGTGTTCTTTTTAATATTCTAGGAGCCTTGTTTTTGACATTCACAGTGGTGTTGAGACCCTCGAAGATCTTCTTCGTTTCTTCTACTTGTTCAGGCTTCGTTAGTAACATCTCGGGTATTATGATGACCTGCTTGTCAAGACATTTTTGATATGCGAAGTCAGTGGATTGGACTGTTTGTCCAGTGATATCATCGATAGGTGTCAGGCAGGACTGCCAGTATGTTTTTCCAGCATTCGAAACTCCTGAAGCACGAATGTATTTTTCTTATTTAGCTGCATGGCAAGTATGTTGTACGATTTGATCACAAATTCACTGGGTGATATTCCCTGATGACTGCACCATTTCTTGAATATCTGCGCGGTTTGTTCAACGGAAATTCCCCTGTCTGGCGCCTTCTCCAGGAATGTGTCAATATAATTGCCCGCTGCTAGCTCTCTTGTTAATTCCAGCTCTAACTCCGCTTGTTGTAGAATGTTATTGAAGTGATAATTCACCATTAGAGTCCTCCATTAATTGAGTTGTTTATCGTCCTTGTTCTCCATGATTAGTTTTAAGATCTGTTTCGGGTCTGTCGTGTTGTACATCGTGAAGTATCGTAGCACGATTTCCAAATTTTTAGCGACTACCCTAGTTTTGACTCTCTTTTCTGTTCTCTGTTCCTCAGGAAATTTGCCTTTTCCGACCTCTGCGATGTACTCTTTTAGGTTTGTCATGGTTGCTGCAACCTCTCTCTCATCATCCGTGTACGTTACGATCGGTGCTAGGTTTTGTGGTCATTTGATACATATATAGTCTGTGAAGTCAGAACATTTTGTGCCGTTAGTGCTGCTACTTGGTCCGGCTTCTTCTTCATGTAATTCAGGCTCCACCGTACACTCGTAGCTCATGATCTCTGCCTCAACTTGTCTGTTCTGAGCGTTAAGTCCTACAAGTTGGGCTGTATTTGCACCCGCGAAAATCCTTGGAGCTTTCAACATGTGGCACATCAGTGCAGACGGAAACTTCGCCTTTTGATATTTACAGCCGATGTCGAACTTGGAGAGGTGCTTTTTCATCTCTTTGTACTTTGGATCCTTGGAAAGATTGTCGTATTCGGAGTAACACAATATGTGGATGTGATATCCGTTATACTCACAATTGTCATCCGCGTGACCGTCATGCCAATACATACTGCATGGGAGACCATTCAGGAATCTTTTTATTCCATTGTTCACCAATTTCTCGTCCTCGGACATCGTTTTGTACGTGTCTGCTGGCGTTGCCCACGTTGCTACAGGCACAGTGAACAGTCTACCTTCTTTTAAGCTGTCTACGTCACAGTACGTAGTGGCTAGGTTTCCCTTGCCGCTCTCCAACAGTTTTCCCTCAGTGGTATACATGAATACCTTGGGTTGGATGTAATCCCCCCAAATCATGTCCCGCATTCGATGGATGATTACTGTATAGTTATATAGATCATCTATCTTTTTCTCTAGCATATCGATAGGATTGGTTCTTGGTCTTTGAGGGCCTTTTCTGAAAATAACGCCATTTTTATAACAACATTTTATTAAGTAGCGATCACATTTAACGATCAACAAAGTCAGTGTCAAACTTCCATTTTCTCTGGATTTCCCGGATGATCCGATCACGTGCACCTTGGTTCAATGGTTCTAGTTGGTAATTGCCTGGTTTGTTGTTGATTATGACGATCATTTGGTCGATTAGCAGGTCCAGTGTAAGTCCAGTTGCTCTTGATAGGTCATCGTATACTTTTTGTCCCATTCCTTTAGCAACGTCCAGTATCACGTATTCCCGCATCAGTACGTCCATCTTGTCTTTGTGAGTTTCTTTGTAGATGTTGTATTTGATTCGGTCGTAGTTGTCGTCTTTATCGACGTCGCTGTCCGTATCGCTGTCATAATCGCTGTCAACTAATCTGTATAAGTGATATAAAGTGGCCGTTTTCTCGGAATCAATGAATCTTTTTCGTAAGTACCCTTTGCATTATTTATGGCTTCTGTTAATTCTTTGTAACCGTCTATTAGTTCTTGTATTTTGGTCCACATTTTCTTGAGTGTTTCTTGGATTTTGTCTAGTTCATCGTTTATGTCGGTTATGTCATCGTCATTTTTTTGTACTCTTGTTAGTAGGTCGTTTACTGTTTCAGTTACTTTATTTAACTTATCTTGTATGTATGTAAGTGTGTTGGTTATGTTTTCAATTACTTTTTGTATTTTTTCGAGTTCTTCGTTTATTTCGTCCAATTCTTTGTCCAATGTTTCTATGTCTTTTTCACATTGTTCCATTCTATTTAGTAATTTTTGTAACTTATCTTTTATGTCATTTATTTCGTTGTTAGTTTGTTCTATGTATGTTGTCAGTTCTTCCTTTGTCTCTGTCGCTAAGTCGTTTGTTTCTCCTATGTAATCGGTAAGTCTTCGTATTAAGTTTTCTGATGGTCCGTATAATGTTGTGAGGTCTTTTATTTCTTCACTGATGTGTTTACCTTCTTTTTTTGATTTACCGAAGTATCTTTGAAAGTCCGGGTATTGGTCATTGAATAATTTTGGTAATTCGTTTAGCTTTAATTCTAATCTGTCTACTAATAGTTGGAAGTTTATTGCTAATTTATCTAATTTTCTATTTAATTTGTTTATGTCATCTTCAGTTTTTTTTTGGTGTTCTCTGTCTACTTCATTTATTATTTTAATTTTGTTTATAACTTCGGGCGGAACATTCTGCGGAAAGTCTGGGAAATCTAAGTTTGGTTTTAATAGGGCTAATAAAGCCATTAGAAATGATGTCGAACCCAGTAATGCAGCAATAATGGTACTTAGCCAGTCGTCTCCGTTGTATTGCTCCTATGAATTTGTCCAATGCTTTTGTTTTTTCTTCTTTTGGTAGTGTTGTCAACCAGTCTTTTATAATCGTTATTCTTGCGAATAGTTCTGTGCAACAGTCGTCGTCAGTTGGTGGTGACAGTGGTGACGGTTTGTATTGTTCGTCCGGTGCTCTGTAAATGTCTCCTACGTATACTGCTATTGGTATTCCTGTTATTATTTCATGTAGTAGAGCTTCTGTGTCTGTATTATTTCGTACTATTACGTTTGTTATAAATCTGTCTTTTGATATACTTGTTTTGCAGTCGAATGTAAATTCATTGTACCATTGCATCGTGATCGGAACCTCCTGTATGAAGACACTGGTATTTGCTTTGTGATAAATGTGATCGCAGCATACGAATTGGATACATTTGATTGGTTTTTCGTAGTCATGACTTATAGCTTGATATTTGTATAATTGTTGTACTATTGATTGTTGCGTAGATGTTTGGTAATATGTAAGCGATTGTATAAGTTGTTTACCTATTTTTATGTGATCGTCTATTTCCCATAGTAAAGTATCTAAGGGTGTGACGTATGTGTAGTGGTACGAATACAAGAGGATGTTAGTCTTATAACTATTCATCGGGCTAATTGCAAAAATATGGTCATTTGCATTCGGAGAAGTGTATTCAGTGAATATAATCTTTCTAATCTGGTCCGGGAATTTTTCCCATTTGTACGTTTGGACTTCATTTGTTTTTTTGTGTATTAATCTTTTATTCCTACGTAGTATATGTTGGTAAAATATTTGTTTTAAAATTGTTTCATCATCTTCATTTACAGCTATATCAAACCATTGTTTTAATGCAAAGTTATGTTTTACGAATGTAGTAGTAGTGAGTTTATTTACCCTCGGTACCGGTTGAAAACCATATGACCGAGCAGCCAAGCACCGCCCGCTAGCTCAGCACATAGAGCGCTAGCAGTGCTCGACTAGACCGACCGACCCGAAGGCCCGCCAAATGGTCAATCATGATGTTTTACAAATGTTATTAAGTCATCTATATTTGTATAAGACATTGCTTACCCCCTCTGCAGTGTCATTGTTTCTCTAGGCCACATCTGAAATGATAAATTAATGGGGTTTATCACTTGGTTTTGATGGTCCTGATGTGTCAGTTGGTGCTGGTGGTTTTGTTGCTGGTTTTATTGGTACTGGTATTTGTGATATTTTTATTTTTTTTCTCATGGGGGTTTCCTCTAGTACGTTTTAATTGAATGTACTATCCCAATCTATGTCTGCTAATTGACTTAGTCCTAATACGCATGGTCTAGGTGGTCCATGTGTTGGTCCTATTGCCTGTAATCCTATTGTTGTATTTATTACCTTGCTTGTGTCCGTTGGTACTTTTATGTTCTTTTCTCGTACTGATTCACATTGTGATCGCAGGATCATTTTAGTTGCTGTATACATCTTACCTTGTATTGCACTTTGGTTTAGCGCCTTAAGTCGTTCCATGTCTAGTACCTGACAGTATTTTCCGTCTATTTTTACTCTTCCGTAATTGCTTAATTTAGGCCATGGAATGTACATACCTTTTCCATCTCGTCTTCTTTATTTTGCGGAGCATCCTTACCTAATGCTCTCCATAATTGTCCGGGTAAGTATACGTTTCTGTTGTCTAATATTATGTCTCTACCTCTTTATTGTGTTGGATTTGGATTACCTGTACTTATCGTTATTGGTAGTGTAGGTTTGTCGTATGTTTTATCTTTTATGAGAGTGTCGCCTGTTTGATCGTCTAGTATTATGTCGTAGTCTGGGGCTGGATTGCTTGGGTCCTCGTCATAGCCTACTACGTGTTGTATGTCATTTATTTCTTGGTCAGTGAAGCCTAATATACCTAATGGTCCTTGCTTAGTGCTGGTGGTGGATTGACGTAGTGTCCGTCGTCGTGTAATTTGTCAGTAGTTTGTTCCTTGACTCTGTCGTTTTCATCGCCTTGAATTCCTAATGTTGTCGTTCCTATTTTGTACAAATCTGTTTGAATACCAACGTCATTTAGTCGTTTGTTGATGTCATATGCCATTGAATTTTTATCTAGGTCTTTGAACTCTTGTGGTAAGTCGTATTCTTTGTCTATGACTATTGTACTGTTAGCTAGTTCTTCATTTATTACGTAACCTTGTTGGGGTATAACGAAGTTTTCTGGTCTACAACCGAAGTTGAATCTCATGTCATCAGCTGCTGCGTTGTTGTATGGGTCATTGAAGCAGTAATTGCTCCTGATACCTTGATTTCCGAACATGAACATATTAATGCCGCATTTAGGACTGAAGTGGAATATGATTGTGCTGCTGTATGTGCATTTGAATTGTGCTCTCCTTATTGCTAATCCATGAGCTGTGTAATGTGGTACGAATCTAAGGAAAACAAATTTTGGTGGTTGTATTGGATATCCGTTTGTTTGTGTTGCCATGTTAGCCTGTACTCCCCATACAGTGTCCATTAGTTTATTAGCAGTTTTTAGTTTGTTAATATTACATCATAATTTACATGGTACTTCACCTATGTCTGCAAATAATCCGACTGGTATTCTTCCGCTTTCTATGTCATGTGATACTGTAATAGTACCTCCGGTATGTATAGCGCTTAATGTTAATAGTCCGTTGTATGGATCGAAAGCCATTAGTGAGAAATCGGGATTACGTTCATGTAATGTTGATACATACATTTCGTGCGGGAATCTTACCTTGCATCTTGGTATTGTTCCTTCTTGTAACGTTAATGGTTCAACTCGTCTGAATCCCATATTTATATCGAACATGCTATTGTTATTTATCATTTCAATGTGTTTTGGTCTGAACTTACCATTTGTATCTGTGAACACTTCTATTGTTTCCATTTGTGGAGTACTGACTAATCTACCATCTGCCTGTATTTCATCTCTACTGGTTATTAAATCGAAAATTGTAGCTTTGTGGTTATGTATTTCGTAACTGTTACAAGATGACATATATCGATGTAATTCATACGGTGTTACAGCTGCTTTTGTTGTATTGTATGGTAAAATACTAGCTCCCCAATCATAAGTATAACATTGTCTACCATCTTCATCTGTACTAATTGTACTACCTGCTTTATGAACACCATCACCTACAAAGTGTATATATGTTCTTGAAAATGTTACAGTTTTACTAGTTCCTGACGGTTCACCGACACTAAAGTTTGTAATAATTCCATTTCCATTACTAACTGGGGGACCAGGACCTCCTAAAGCATCTTGGGGTTAGTATGTTTCAAACACCAGAGTTATTGCCCTTTGTTGTTTTTTTTAAATATACAAAAATGGACATTATTCAGGATGGAGACTTCTTTTTTTTATCCAATCTTCACCAATCTTGCACAGTTTGTCCATTACCATGAGATTACAGTTGAAGTCGAATGTAAGCAAAATCGGACCAGAAATACCAGAGTTATTGCCTTTTGTTTGTGAAAAAAATATGCAACCATGGACATTATTTCATCCAGTCTTCACCAATTTTGCAGTTTGTCTATGACCATAAGATTAAAAGTGTAGTCGATTATAAGCAAAATCGGCCCAGAAACACTAGATTTATTGTCCTTTGTTTGTAAAAAAAAATCTATAAAAATGGACATTATTCAGGGTAGAGACTTCATTTTTCATCCAATCTTCACCAATCGTGCAAAGTTTGTCTATGAACGTGCGACTACAGGTGAAGTCGAATATAAGCAAGATCGGACCAGAAACACCAGAGTTATTGCCCTTTGTTTGTGAAAAAATATGCAAAAATGAACGTTATTAAGGATAGAGACTTCATTTTTCATCCAACCTTCACCAGCCAGGCCGGCTAGCTCAGTTGGTAGAGCGCTGGACTACAAATCCAAGTGTCGCGGGTTTGATTCGCAGCCCGGCCACATAACTTGTGTGGGGATTGGTCATGAAATTATTTCTACGGCCATTCTCTCCCTACCTCTGATTCAAGTAGGACAGTTGTCAGTTACTGGCATAAGTACGTGCACTTAGTTTTGGTAAACCAGCTTACCCAGGAAAAGTGTGAGTAGGTTCACTGACCGCCGTTATATGACTGAAATACTGTTGAATACGGCGAACAATCCAAATAAAACAAAAAACAAAGAAAACCAATCTTCACCAATCGTGTACAGTTTGTCTATGAACGTAAGACTACAGGTGAAGTTGAATATAAGCATGATAGGACCAGAAAAACCAGAGTTATTGCCCCTTGTGTTTGGAAAAAAACATCAACAAGTTATCAATGATTGGCATGCACACACAATTTGATTCAATGTTGACCAAACTTACACAGTTTGCGCATGACCATAAAAATTGATTGATAAAATTTGATTTCCAACAGTTGCAAGACTTGCATGCAGTTATTTGTACGTGCAACATTGATGTCTTCAGAGCCTGCATTAACATCATTTATCATTATTGGACAGAAAATTATCAAAGAAAAAGCAAAACTTTACCTTATAGCACAGCCATCGCAATTATCACATTGCAACTAGTTCTCCAAAACTGTTTGCGAAAAAGACATCAAAATCTATTGTTTCTGCATTTTCCAGAATTGTCAATGAGTAAATGAAAACGGGTTAGGTAAGAATATTGAGAAAAATGATTTGAGAACCATTTGCAAAAAAATGCACGTCCACTACCCAACTCATACTTTAGTTAGCCCATTGCACTAACCGATGTTTTAAATCAAAATTGATCCTATCCCCCTCTGCGTATTGTTCAGATACCTTAATTTTCAAACCTGTCACAACAGTATGGTCTCCATCTGTACCAATTCTCAGGTGAGCGCTTTGGCCATCATGGCCCTCTTGTTATTAGCATTGTCAAGTATTTCCTGTTGTTGTGTATAAATGTTAATAATAATCATAATCGTCAGGTGAATCATTGCCAACACTATCTTTGTATTGTTGATTAGAGTTCCATTACTAGAAAAAATATTTGTTTACTTCATCCACAGTTTACTTCATCAACGGTCCGTTTGTCTTTTAGCTACTGGAGGAACATCCTGACGGTGGCAATAGCAGTGCGGATGGTGCGCGGCTGATGCTCCTTCTGGAGGTACATATCGTGTACCTGCAGACCGTCCTTCCAGCGGAGGACGCTACAGAGGGGCATCCCCTCAGCATACCCTGACAGGGCCAGAAAGCGATTTATTTCCATGCCCGCCTCGGTTGCATTTGGGGTCACAAAGGCCCCACCCCGGCGTGTCTGAAGGTGTGACATCCAGCACTCTACTACAGAAACTGAAAAAAGAAAATAATGGAATAAAGCACTAGGTAAGTAGTTTGATTCGTATATAGACATTATGCGTTGACAACTAAAGGTTATCATTTGTTCTTCTATGTTCAATTAATATGACAAATGGTACTATAATCTATAATTACTACATGAGTTGTCAAGGGGTCAGCCTTTTTTTAGAATTCTAGATGGATTTGTTGTTTTTAATGGGACATCAAAGCCCATGGGTACATCCATATCGTTTACTTACAGTTCTTCCGCCCAGCCATGACCATGGCATGGGGTGGCAGGGACAGGCAGTACTCTAGGGTGAGGAACGCCGTATCACGCTCCTCCTCCTGCCAGGCCCTGCTGTCGTCACCGTCATCTGAGCAGTCCGAGCTATCGTCCGTGCTTGTCATCTCGCAGGTCGTAGACATCGCAGTGGCGAATGCGGTGGAACTCCTCATTTGGGCCTGTAAGTGTCTAGTTATTTAAAAACTAAAACTCCAAAACTTATGTGTTGTGGTGGTGTGGATAGCGCTGCTGAAAATGTACGTACTTTACACATGTGTAAACAAAGCTTATAAATGGTTTTTGTTCATAATACATGGGCCTTAAGTCCTTAACATAAATATTTCTAAACATATTTATGTCAAGAAATTTAGGCTCATAAGGCCCGGTGTAGGTAATAGTGTGTTATTATCTTTAATATAATACTTTTTGAAAATGTATACACCTGTCGCTTTTATGAACAATTTACTTACTTTCTTATGTTAGTAAAATTTTCAACATGTATAACCTGCTATACAACCCTATTCTGATACTTACTTTGGTGTAGGCCTTCATGGCCAAAACAAAGGCCAACGAACCCTCTTCGAGCTCTGGGTGCTGGCCAGATAGCAGGTGCAGTCTCTTTTTGACGACAGACACCCCACACTGGCCACACACCAAGTACCTTCGTCCAGCCATGGGGCTTTTACTGCCCTGGTCCTGGGATGCAGAATTCACCTTTTTTAATTCCATGCCGCTGACACTATGGCATCGACAGAGGTTGTCGCTTAACCGGTTATACACAGCGTTGACCCTCTCCGCGACGCACATTGGGCACTTCCTAGCAATGGTCTTGTTAGCAGGCATCTGAAGTAGAACTTACACATTGGCATAGTGGAAGAAACTCCTAAGCTAAGTTTTACATGTATACTAGTCACATATGTTTCTAGTTCCCTGAATATTGTCTCATTACAGAATGCATTTCATTTTGCTTTAATTTATAGGCTGGTCTAATCAGTTTAAATGTTCATTAAAATAAACCCATAGAAGTCATAGTAAGTCAAAGCCAAACACCTTAAACTTCTGTATATTTTTGAGCAAACAAAAGGCTAGGGTGGGCTCGATTAACAACACAATGTTTTTAAACAATAAATACCGCAAAAAGGACCCAGGATTCGTACTTAGAGATGTTATCTAACATAAAACACAATGCTTAAACGGTGACCTTGACTTTGATGTTTTTACCCCAAATTTCACCTTGATGCATCAGGTGAAATTTGGGGTTGGAATGGTGACCTTGACAAACCCACCTAAAACATTCATGTCTATGTTATAAAGCATTTCTGAAAAGGAATTCAGTGGGGAGTATCTGGGCCCCGTAAAGTCTTATAGATTTCCAGGCATACAGTTGGGAGTATCTGGGCCCCTTAAAGTCTTATAGATTTCCAGGAATTCAGTGGGGAGTATCTGGGCCCCTTAGTCTTATAGATTTCCTGGAATTCATTGGGGAGTATCTGGGCCCCTTAAAGTCTTATAGATTTCCAGGAATTCAGTGGGGAGTATCTGGGCCCCTTAAAGTCTTATAGATTTCCAGGAATTCATTGGGGAGTATCTGGGCCCCTTAAAGTCTTATAGATTTCCAGGAATTCATTGGGGAGTATCTGGGCCCATTAAAGTTTTATAGGTTTCCAGGAATTCATTGGGGAGTATCTGGGCCCCTTAAAGTCTTATAGATTTCCAATTTCTGGTCTTTTTTCCTCTCAATATGAGCCGATGTTTTGGGGTTATGCCCTATGTGTGTGAGAAATGCTACCACGTGATCACACTGTCTTCACAGTGTCTTCGATTGCAGGCATATTGTTATTTTTATATCAACTGACACTAAGATTCACTGCTACGTCGGTCATATGTGCCCTGTTTTCTTTTATAAAACTCATATCACACTTGCAGGTGCTCATGGTAAAAGCATCTTTTAATTACTATATCCATTCTGTGGTAAATTTTACCAAATGATGGCATTTACTCATGCATGTTTATTGCTATTTTAAACGCAACTGACACTAACAATAATTTGTAAGTCAGTCATATGTGCCCCGTTTGTAAAATTTAAGTCATAGCAACAGGTGATCATGTAAAAAGCAAAATTTAATTATTAATTACTAAAGTATGTCATACTTTCTTTAAATGCATGTTGACTGTTATTTCCATTATTAAGCAAGCAACACTTTAATTGACTGTTAAGTATGTCATTTGTACCTATTAGTCTTGCGGGATGGGTCCATGAGTTATTTTACAAATTGATTAACCTTTCTCCAAATTAAGATTTACTGCAATAAACATAATGTAGATAGTACAACAACAAAAATCATTCATTCCTTAGTCACCTACCGGTGTTTCACCGGAGGGGACTATAGGTTTGCCCTCCGTCCGGCTGTCCGGCCGTAATTCTGTCCGGCCGCAAAATATTGTTCCTGCGATACTAAAGATACTTCGATGAAACTTGGTATACATATAAACGGCAATGTGAGTATTATGCGCGACCTTTTATTTTTGTGCAGACGTCAAGGTCACATGACTGTTACTAAAAATAGAAATAAACTAAAACAAACTGGATCCTGCGTTAACTCAAAAAGTACTGAAGATATTTCGATGAAACTAGGTATACATATAAACGGCAATGTGAGGATTATGCAGGACCTTTTATTTTTCACCAGAGGTCAAAGGTCACGTGACTGTTACTAAAAATAGAAGTAAACTAAATACTGTTATAATTCGAAAAGTACATAAGATATGACCATGAAACATGGTACAAAGATTGAACTATAGGTTTGCCATCCGTCTGTGTGTCTCTCTATCTGTTCGTTCATATGTTTGTCCATCCGCCCCCAAAACCTGGTTCGTGCAATAACTCAAAAAGTACTGAACTTATTTCGATGAAACTGGGTAAACATATAAACGGCAATGTGAGGATTATGCATGATGTTTTTTTTTTCACCAGAGGTCAAAGGTCCCGTAACTGTTACTAAAAATAGAAATAAACTAAATACTGTAATAATTTGACATGGACATATGACCATGAAACTTGGTACAGAGATTGAACTTTAGGTTTGCCATCTGTCTGTGTGTCGTTCTGTCTGTCTGTCCGTCCGTCCCCAAAACTGGATCCTGTGATAACTCGGAAAGTACTGAAGACACTTTGATGAAACTTTGTATACATGGCAACAGCAACGTGAGAATTATGCACGACCTTTTTTTTTTCACCAGAGGTCCAAGGTCACGTTACTGTTACGAAAAATAGAAATAAACTTAATACTGTAATACTTTGACAAGTGCATAAGATATGATCATGAAACTTCATGAAACTTGGTACACAGATTGGACTATGGGTTTGCCCTCCATCTGTGTGCGTCTGTCTGTCTCTTCATGCGTCGGTCTCACTCTGTCGGTCTGTCCCGTCCCCAAAACCTTGATCCTGTGATAACTCAAAAAGTACTGAAGATACTTTGATAAAACTTTGTATACATAGAGCAAGTTGAGGATTGTACACGACCCGTTATTTTTCACCAGAGGTCAAAGGTCACGTGACTGTTACTTTAAATAGAAATAAACTTAATACTGTAATAATTCGAAAAGAACATAACATATGATCATGAAACTTGGTATGATTGCCCTCTGTCAGTTTAGTACTGCAATAACTCAAGAAGTAACTCGAACGTCTATCAATGTTACTAAAATAGAAAAAACAACAACCTAATACTGCAGTGACAAATGGGATTTTAATATGAAGGTTTGTACATCTACAGATAAAGGGCGATTTGACGGTATTGCACATGTTTAATTAGTAGGGGTTCTCACCGGTAGGGGACTCCTGTATTGCTTGCAATACTATTAAAGCCTTGTTAATTTTTTTTTTTTTTACAATCAACCTTAGGTGGTCGATCGACTTCAATCTTGTCACTCAGATGGCTCCACCGCCCGCCCGAAATAGTCGAATGTAGGCCATCCGTGGTGTCCTGAAATAATGTCATTAATGCGTTAAAAAGGCTCATTGTATTCTGTCCATTTAAATTGTATATTAGCTGACGCGTTACTACATGGCATATTACATCATACAATACCGTCAAGCGCCATTATTACGTTATCTGTATGATAATTTGACGTTATGATATAATGTATTATCCGTTATTATATAGTGTATTTCTACTATATAACTTACCCATTCATTCGGGTCATAACTCTTTTTAAATCTGTATTATTTACTGTGTATAGCATTGTTAATTTACTTACATTGCCATCCAAGGCCAGGTTGATCCACCTGCGGTATGCTCTCTCTATTCCTCCGACATACGGCACCGGCACGGTGTCTCCTCCGCTGGCGCCTCTGCCATCACCTCGGCCTCCTCCTCCTCCGACTTTGCCTCCACTGAAGAAGATTAGCCGTGGCCGGCATCCCCTTCCCCACCTTATCCCGTCATATGAGGACGACGAGACCTCCTCGTCAGAGACGTCTTTCATGAAATCGGATGAGCAGACAGACTCTGACGCCGAGGGTACTCATGGAACTGTTTGTTGCTATCCATGCTGGAAAACAATTATCATGTGAAGTTCAGGTAATACATTGTTTATGCGGAGGACGATTATGAATTTCTTCTATCGCTGCTTTTGCTGGTGATAATGATGATGATTAAAATAACGCATTGCTGATGCAGTTGACGTTCATCAGTGAAAACCGTAATTTCTGTAGCAAGTACAGCTGCTGCTACCGGCACTGTTGGTCATTGAGATGAAAGGGGGGATTGGTCGAGCAAATTTTGGTCTTTTTTACGCTCACTATTAAGTGATAATTCTATTATTCAGTATGGAGTGCAATGTATGTAAATATGTATACAACAGAATAAATATTGTCAATATATTGTTTGGGCACTATATTTAGTTCAGACAAGGCATATACGAGTCCCACACAATTAATATTAAGTGCATTTGCTATTTTATCCACCCAAAAATGACAATTTGGGTGTACATCCTCAATTTTTACAATGTTCTTACTTCCGATAGTGCCAGTACAGTGTATGTATGCTTTGTAGTTCAGTTGTACGACATTAATGTATTGTTTTAACACGATGATTACTTCAATGAAGACATATATTGGTCCCACAGAATTTATATTAGCTGCCAGTTAGTAGTATATTAACAATACAATGACATTTTGGGTCTATATCATGACTATTAAAAAATGTCTGACCTCCAATAGTGCCACTTAAGTACATATTATTATTTTATATAGGGTAAACAGAGACAACAAGTTATTTTGACACACTAATTAGTGTAATGCAGCCATATACGAGTCCCATAGAACTAATATTAAGAGTTGGTTATTAAAAAAAAAAAGACACTTCAGCTCGACTATTCGAAGAATAGGTGAGCTTTCCTACTACCCCCGGCGTCGGCGTCCGCGTCTGAATTTGGTTAAAGTTTTTATTCAAAAGTATTGTAACTTCAAAACTACATAAGCTATTCGCTTGAAACTTGGAATATACCTTTGTCATCAACTCCAGTGTCAGGGGCAACATTCCCCATAACTCTGTTTGGTATTTTGACAGAGTTATGCCCCTTTTTCACTTAGATTTTCTGGTTAAAGTTTATATTCAAAAGTTTTGTAACTTCAAAAGTACATCAGTTATTCACTTGAAACTTGACACTAACCTTTGTCATCAACTCTAGTATCAAGGGCAACATTACCCATAACTCTGTTTTGTATTTTGACAGAGTTAGCCCACTTTTTACATAGACTTTGTGGTTAACGTTTTTGTTCCAAAAATTTAGAAACTATTCAGGGCTTCACTTAAATTTTTGTATTTTAACAAATGTATGCCCCTTCCACTATCCAAAATATGTACCAACTGTAATACTTTGAATAGTTGAGCGCATTGTCCTCTGACAGCTCTTGTTAGTGTATATTATGGATTATAAAAAAATTACTGACCTCATATAGTGCCAGTTCAGTATATCATTTGTTTGCATTTTACTTATAGAGTGTCAATATATTGTTTGGACTCTATATTTAGTTTAAACGAGGCATATTTGAGTCCCATAGGATTAATATTGGGTGCTTGTTAATATTTTATTCATCCAAAAAATGACACTTTGGGTGTATATCAACTCTTTAAACAATGTCTCGCAATTAAAGACAAGACTTAGTAATAAGGTCATTATTTTTCTCGATAATATATTTTAAAAAATACTTAAAAAAATATTCGAAAGAAAAAATAAAGAAAATTATTTAAAAAAAGAAATAACTTCCTCACTAAGACTGAGTCAAATTGAGATTGTGCTGTGCTGTCATTATTGTTCAGAACGGTAAAACCGTGTTTATAAAATATCACCAGTGCTAGTTGTTTGGGCAGCAAACATCAGCCTTGTCTGGTTTATTTACCCCCAGCAATGTTTTTCTGTGTCAGTTAAAAATATACTTTAAAGGAACTATAAAGTATAATGGCTGAATCCAGAGCACAATAAAACCTGCCTATGTTTGGTGTTAATGCAAACATAATAGTTAAAATAAATCACAACATTGAGAAGTAGTGCCACTCAGAGTGTTACGAATTGTTATATGTGTGCATTATGCAAGCTGATTAATTGGGTTGGGACGATAAGCTCATCGCCCGGTATGTTACGTATCGATACAGAGGGCTGCCAAAACAGTATTTTACGATACGATACAACCACATGATACTGTTACAAGCATCATTTCAACCAGAAGTTTTGAATATAATATATAACGTATGTTTGCAAGTTATTTACATATCTTTTTATTAATAAAATAGTTGGATATTGTTGTTTGTTAATATCCAATACTGATTCATATTTAAGTTCACAACAGTTATTTTAAATTTTCTGTCAATCAAAATGAAGTGATACACTAGTTATTAAAATGTTTTTTCGATATCCGTAATAAAAGTAAAAAACACCATGTTTTATTAGACTGTTGGCGCAAGCCAACAGGATTTAGTAGTTGTATTCAAAAATCGGTCTTGAGAGAACTACTTCTTAACTCTGAAGGCTACGAGTCAGTAAATCGATGAATTACTGCGCTTCGCTAAGCAGTAAGGCTTCCTGTTATCTATGCTACTTTCTATGAATAGATGACAAGAAATAGATTCGACTTAAACACTAATAAACAATAATAATAATCCAGTTCATCTACATCTACAAGTGAATTCCCCTTAGCTCATATTTCCGCAAATAATGTGAAATTCGGCATTTCTTCCGCAAAAATTTGTCTGCAATTGATGCGTAATAAATACGGCATATTCGGACGGATCTCCGCATGCGGAATTACCAGATCGCGGAAAAGTTGCGGAATGCAGAGTATTATGACATGGAACCTTTTTTCTCCGCAAAAAATGCAGAAAATTATATTTCTGCAGATGCGGAACTTCTGCGGAAAATAAATGTGTTTTTTCTCCGGGTTCAATGCGGACATTATTATTTCCATAGATGCGGAACTTCTGCGGAAAATTAAGACGTTTATTTTTCAGCAGGTGGAAATAATCCACAGAAAATTGACACTGAAGTAATAATTGGTTGATCTTCGCATGGCTATTGTTAAAAGTTTTTTCTATTTTTAGCTCTGGCGGCCATCTTGTTCAGTGGTGCAGAATGGTATTGATCAAATTTGGTGAAGGGTCAATTTATGTACAATTGGCCTTTTAAGCTGTTTGCGCTCTCTACCCTCATGAAAAAGTACTGAATTTTGTCTGAAAATATTTGAATAATGGCTGAATGTTAAAGACAATTTCGACAGTTTTATCCCTTTTGTGAAATTTTTTCATGTTTACATATTTTGCAGATCGCCCAATGCCTAATACAATGAAACCATAAAAAATGGGGGTCACTGCATTATATTTTTTTGAAAATGCATGTAAATGACCGACCCGTGAATGCAATTTCGGAAATGTTGATGTTGTTTTTGTTTTGTATTGGTTGAAATGGGTAATTGTAAGAAAGCAATCCGTTACATAGTGGAGAAATAATGTTATATTTGCCAAAAATTCTTTTTTTATCCTTTTTTAAGAAAAAATTATACATTTTGTAATCTTATAAAAGATTGGTTTTGACTATAGAAAAAAATCTGTTCCGTGAAAATTTGAATTTTGTGGAAGCATTATGTCTAAAAAAAAAATTAAAAAATGGAACAATACGGACAAAATTTAGAGAGTTCAGACAATATTTAGATGGCTATTCAGTCAAGTTATTCAGACTGCATTCAGACTATAACCACAGATATAACCTTTACGCTAAGTGCTCAGGTGGCACTCGATATTGATTAAGGTTCAATGGTTTTCTCCCCTAAAATGGTTTATGTCAGACATTAAATAATATGTGAATATTATAAACGTTCAACTGGACATGATTCTACAATTGTGCTTCTATAAATCAACAAACAACTTAATTTTGTGCAATTTTATGGAACAGTTGTGCTTCCATAGTTAAAATTAAAATACTGGTCATGAACCTAATGCCGGCCACTTTGTTTTTTTTTAAATTTAAATCTCACGTTGTTCTCAGCTGATCAAAATTAAACTTCACATCAATAATCCTGGGTTCAAAACTCATATAATGTGTAAGTTTAAATCAGAATGGACGCGTGTAAGAAAACTAAATAAACTGAAATAAACAACATATAAAATGTCCATTTTCCTAGCTCAAATGTACGTAAAAAATCGGCCACTTTTTAGTTTCCTCTGCAATGTTTATAACAAAATAGTTTTTTTTTAAATAAATATCCTTATCTAAAGAGTAATGACCAAGGTTTACAAAAATTAAAATTTTGACTAAAAAAATCCTACAAAAACAACTTTTAACTATAAATAACTTTAAACTTCCTCTAATTCTATTCCAGGGAGATAAATCAATTTGAACGTCTTAGTGTATAGCTGTTAATTTTTACCTCTGCGGGTGTATGCGTTTTGTGTGAGTAAGTAAATAGTCATAGTTGAAATTAATAAAATAGAGAATACAGTCTTCGAAATTCGCACTCGCCCGTTCGCAAATGCGAGTAAAAATAAAATCGGGCGAACGAAAAAATCCATAATTATCGCCCGCCTGGCGAATAAAATATTATGGCCAGAAATTAGAGATTAAAATCAAATAATCTCATAAATACTCAATCTACGTAGAAAATGTCAACAACACCGTAAAGCGTTCGTTTACAACCGTATTTTCGATTGGATTACATTAGAAAACATCATCGCGCACCTAGTCCTGACACATCCAATCGAATCCTATCGTTGAATTCCGACTTACCGGAGAGTAACGATTGTCTTAGCAGTTTGTCCGATATAAGCAAAATTGAAATGTCCGAGTAGGTACGCATTATCTTTCGTATACAGATGCCTGGCGAAAATTGCCGAGTAAATACGAATGTCGTATTTTGTTATGATTTGTGACCTTTATGAAGTAATCGATTAAAATATGCTGAGCTCCAATCGCTATTTCAATCAGGTACCCCACGTCCGCTTTCACTTGTTTGATGTGTTATTGTTCAAAACAAAAAGTTTGTTGACATGTTTTGTGATGAAAATAGTTCAGATTGTAACAGACATGTGAATGTACTAGTTTTGTAATGATAAATATAATGAACTGTTGTTGCAACTTGTGTTTTTCATTAATATAAGTTCGGGCTAGTAAAAATTGTTTCGGGCTAGTTAAAATTGTAAGGTAACAAGCCCGACTGGCTAGTAATTTAAAAATGCGAATTTCGAACATTCTCATTACTCAATTAAATATAGATATTATTAATATGAATATAAATTTCTGAAATATCAAAAATACACAAAACCACAAAAACCACCTAAATATTTATAACAACAAGGCCATAATACTTTATCCTAGACCATTTGGCATTCAAAGACTTCATAGTTAAACATAACTAAGAAATTCAATTAAGGCCAGGCCAAATGTCAGTGTCCACGCCTACTGGAAACAAGTCACCATCAGCCATGCTATCGCCGTCGACCAGCGCACACCACCCTTACCACGGAAGGAACACAAAAACTACAATCATATGCAATTACAAACACTCAAACTTACTACCGTCCAATACACACAAATTAGCAATTAAAAAACACAAAATTTATTTAACGTAATGCTTAAATAACGCACTAAATTTATTTTATCATTTGGCTCCTTTAACTTCCGACATCTAAATGTACCGTCTGACGAGCCACAGATGGAAGTCCTCACATAATGCAGCCTCAGGCACAGAAGGACTATAAACCCCGAAATAACAACAACATATCAAAAATACATCATTCATGATATGGATCGATTAATCTAAAGGCCGAATTGTTAAAGGGGCTGATTTGTCTACTGAATTGCTAACTAGAAATGGAAACTGAAAATCCATGGGCCAAATAATCTCGGTACCTTGTGTAACCATTTGGCTGAAGTATGGACTACATCATAAACTTAAGGGATTATCTAGAGTTTACAATGATGTTGGTATTAAATTCAGCGAGAATTATAAGAAAATCTGACATAACCGAATTTAAACAGAAACCACGTCTGGGCAAAACAGTGATGTGATATTTTAAACAGAAGCGGATGTTTCCTATTTCGTCAAATTTGCTTGTGAAAATTTGTTAACGGTTAGAAGATATAATGAATTTAAATCTGTAATCATGCAACACCATATTTTAGTTGCATGCCTATGATGACGTCAGTTTCCCCACGTGACTCAATATTTCCTGTTATCATACTGAGATTTCAATTCAAAAGTAAATAACTATAATTATACTTACTGGATTCGAAAAATCTGTAGAATTCTGTTGCTATAGAAAGTTCTTTTGCTAATAGTTATAAAACCATATTAAGCAGGGTTGTCATTAAGATTTATTCAAGAAGGCTCAATTACCAACTGAGGAGGCCAGAGCTTCAAACGTGGAAGGCGCGAGTGATCTAGGGGATCAGGGTATGCTCCCCCCAGACATTTTTTGAACAATAGATTCAAAATCTTAGCATTTGAGCGATTTTAGGCATGTGATTCATGATAGTTTGACGTATGAAATTTATCCTTTATTTACTTGATTAGTTTTAATAGTTCAGATTTTTTATAAATAAATATAGAAATAATACAAAAAACGAAGAATAAAATAATAAAGCTGTTAACATTTGTGTCATTTTGTATGACTTGACTACTTCTATTCATAACACATTTTCAATGATTTATACATATTGAACTACAATCACTACATGTAGATTAATAATATTGACACTATTTTGGAATTCAACAATTTAAATTATATACCGGTATTCATTATATTTTGTTAATTATTATTTCATGAAGTTTAATCAATATAACACTGCATTCAAATTACCTTGCTATTATTTTTCTAATTTGAAAAAAAATAAAAAAATCCGTTGTAAAAAAAGCATGAGTCATTAATACTAACAACTGTTAAAACTAAGAGTGACAGTGTGACGTCATCAATTAGATCCAAATCTGCAAGCCGTTAGCAACACCCATAGCAAAGGTGTCGGTCTGACTTCAAAAGTCTTCAATGTGACTGCTCAATTGGGGCCATCATCAATCAGTTTTTAGCTATTAAGCATGTGACATGCTCAGCACATGGTAGGGTGTGAAAAGGCATCAATCAATACTACTGTACCTGAACAATTCGAGCACTGTAAATAGAGCATTAATGAATTGGCATTCTAGGAGAAATATTAAGGGTGTCAAAAAAAATCAGAATGTTATTTTGATGCATTTGATAAATTGGAGATTTAAATGGGGTTGACAAAATATTAAATGGGGTTGACAAAATATACATGTCTTGGAATTAAAATGGAAACTTTCTAACAATGGAAAACTTATTGGATATTAACATTTAATCAAAACGCTGACAGGATAGAAAGACTGCTGACGAGATAAGAAACTAAGAGCAAATTAAGTATGAGAGTATTTTTGTGTCGCCTGAATAGGCAACATATAGGTGTAGCTTTTGTCGGCGGCGGTGTCGGCGGCGGCGGCCCCTTTCACCTATCCGAAGCATAACTCTTAGACTATTAAAGCTATCAACATGAAACTTCATAGGTAGATAGATCTCATTGAGGGGAAGGGCAGTGCACAAGAACCGTTACTATGCACCTCATACTTTTGGAGTTATTGCCCTTTGTTTATTTTCATACTTAATTTTTGTCCGGAGCATGACTACGACTATGAAAGCTATCTACTTGAAACTTCATAGGTAGATAGATCTCATTGAGGAGAAGTGCAGTGATCAAGAACCTTTACTCTGCATCACATACTTTGGGAGTTATTGCCCTTTGTTTATTTTCATACTTAATTTTTGTCCAGAGCATAACTCTTAAGACTATGAAAGCTATCAACTTAAAACTTCATAGGGAGATAGATCTCATTGAGGAAAAGTGCAGTGCACAAGAACCGTTACTTTGCACCTCATACTTTAGGAATTATTGCCCTTTGTAAATTTTCATAATTTTTGTGTCGCATTTTAATTAGTCTTTTCTTTGCAATTAGCCAAAGTGCAGTGCTTTTAAAGATTTCAATAAATCTGTTAAACAAAATTTGAGCATTAACCTAAAGTGCTTCTTCATTTGGATTCATCCGGCGTCAGGCGACACATCCGACTCGTGAAGTTCTAGTTATTATAAAAAACATGCATTGAAGTAAGTCACCTGTCTGTTATATCATTTCTACAAAAAAATCTCGAAACCCATAACTTTACACTCTACTTAAAATAAATTGGTATAAGCTGGTATTTGACCTAATTGAAGATGGAGATCCAGGCCACTGTTTTTTTCAAATTAAAACTAATATAGCGCATCTAATTCAATGCTATTTATCTTCGAGATTCTCATCATTATTTTTTTGTAATTTGTGGGAGGCAAACATTTTTGTGCAAACTATTTAAAAAGCAAACAGACTTATATGCATACAAGTCAATCTACAACTTGTAAAAATAGTTGATGAACCGTACAAGTTTGAATCAATATTCATAGTTTTTTATCACAAGTGCTATATTCGGTAAATACCGATTTTAATAACAAATAAGTTGAATCAGCAAAATACATTCATAACTGTCTTTAGAAGTACAATGCTTTTCCATAATGCTTATGCATACTTTAAAAACAATAGCAATCATCAATCGAGTGGTTGCTATCCCTCCGCTGGAAGTGCTGACTCAATACACTATTGTTAAACCTTCGCAATATGATGTAATACGCAGTTAACCATTCAACAGCACAAATATCTATCATACTTGTGTGAATAGAAATAACATGAATACTGTAGATGTGGACTAAATGAATTATTATTATTGTTTATTTGTGTTTTAAGTCGGATCTATTTCTTGTCATCTACTCTTATTCATAGAAAGTAGCATCGATAACAGGAAGCCTCACGGCTCAGCGAGCGAAGCGCAGTAATGTATCGATTTACTGACTCATAGCCTGCAAAGTAAAGAAGTAGTTCCCTCGAGACCGATTTCTGAATACACCTACTAAATCCTGTTGGCTTGTGCCAACAGTCTAAAAACTGGCTTTTAGAACAAGGTACACAATAATTTATTTTTATTTCTTTGAACATTTGAGCCGGCCCATATCTTATTTCAAACGGTCATTTTGGTTGGGTGCCGGCTCTAAATAACAACCCTGATTAATCTACCGGTATATCGCAAAAACGCTTTTTGAAGGGTGGCTGAATATTTTTGTACCGGTTGGAATTACGTCCATGACCAGTACAGACAAATGATGAAGTACTGTTTTTCTATTTTGCAAACTTGTTATATAATAGAACATTGATGGACGGATTATATTGTTAGGAAAACAAGAATAATAAGTCAAACGATTGTTGACTAAAGGAACATAACTGTTAATAGTAAAAAGACATGCAGCTTCAGCCCTAAGGTCGCGAAAATATATTACAAATGCTTAAAATTGTCAAACCATAGCAAAAGTGCAAAATCAATGATAGTTTATTGACTTTGTAGCTTAAATGAAATAATACTTACAAACACAGGTTTCAATTGTTCAGTATTCATGGATATTTTTTGTTTAAACATCACAATCATGTTTAAATCCTTTCAGACTAGAGCAATGAAGGCCAACTGATGACATCATATCCTGTATAGCATTGCATTGTATGGTGAACTGTAAATGTCATAAAATTGCATTATTTATGCCCTCTTGTGAGTTCAAAATTACATAAGTTGGTCTCTGAAATTTAGAATATACCTTTGTCATCAACTCCTTTAAGTGCTATTTTCCAAATAACTCGGTTTTATATTTAGACATAGTTATGCCCCTTATTCACATAGATTTTCAGGTTAAAGTTTATAATAATATTAAAACTTTTGTAACTTCAAAACTACATAAGTTCTTCACTTGAAACTTAGAATATACCTTTGTCTGCTGCTCCAACATCAAGTGCAACATTCCCCATTACTCTGTTTTGTATTTTGAGAGTTGCATAATTAATTTATTTGATATTTTTCATTCATACATAATATATTCTATATTTTATTTGAAAAAAAAAAAATTTATTCTCTGAATTTTTTCCCTTAGTAGATTGTCTTGTTTAAATTTAGTCAAATTTTAGTGGCAAATAGAGGATATTTGTTGATTTCGGTGTAAGATCGTATTTTATTTCACGAGTGTTCATAGAAAATGATATTTTCACGAGTGGCGCAGAAAAAAATCTTTTTATTTTATGCTTTTGGACAATAAATAAATAAAATTGCGCGAGATAAGCTTAAACGTCACAAGTTCGTGTATTCTGACATCATAAAAATGATGTCATAAATGATTAAAAAACTGTCACTTGTTAGTATGGTGGGAAAAAAGTGCCATATTTTGTGAATCGTTTTCACTAAATTATCACTTTGTTGAATTTTATAATGTGTTTTATGTAAACATATGCATGTGCATACTGTATATGCATGTACATACTGTACATGTATATTAATTTGCCAAGGGTTGTAAACCACTACTTGTGTATCGATGCTATTTATGGAAAAATAGTCAGTTTTATGTTATATTTTCACTGTAGTGAAAAATATAAAATCTTATATTTTCACTGCTCCAATAGTGAAAATATAAAATTTTATTTCAACAATAAAATTCGATATTTCACTGCAAAGCCTATAATAATAAGGGATCTTCCCTGTTTTAAGTCTGAATTGTTCAGACTCATCAATAATATATATCATTACATGTACTTTCAAAGTCAGAATTTTTCAGACATTTTTCATACTTTTTTTGAATCTAAAAATGATCCTTTTAAAAACGCTGAAATAGTCAGAAATTTTTGTGGAGCTGAAAAAGGTCTGAACTTTATTCAGCTTTTTTTCTGACATTTCAGTGAATCAGAAATGTTCTGAATTTTATTCACAACTATTCAGTGCTTATTCAGACAGTATTCAGAGTCTTGGTTTAGTATGTCAGACATAATTGAAATTCAGACACTGAATTTGTCGGCAGACTGAATTCAGTATTTATTCGGACAGAGCGTTAAAGATTGTTTTTGACCTAGAGGGGGCATACATGTTGTACCAACAGCTCTTGTTTTAATAAATAGATTTAACAAGCTTGTGATTTCGGCATCATGAAAAAGTCTCAAGTCAGAATTTCAGCAACTGTTCAATTTCTTAGTGTCAATATGTCCTCCACATGTTCTCCGCATATAAGAAATTTTTCTGCAAAGGCAAAAACAGTTTTGCGGAGAATCTGCGGAAAGTGAAAATTTCCGCAACATTTCTGTATCTTTTACGCATTTTTTCCGCTTCTTGAAATGCAAGGTGGAAATCTGAGCTAAGGGTCATGTTATGTCTATTCACATAAGTATGATAGTGTATCTGTTTGTGCTGTTAACTTGTTAACTGCGTAAGTATTACATCATATTGTGTAAGTTTAACAACAGTTTATTGAGTAGATATAGCAATGGTGACCACTCGATTGACAATAGCTTTTGTTTTTATGCCCCCACTTTAGAGGGGGAGCAAATAGATTTGCCCTTGTCCGTCCATCCTTCTGTCCGTCGGATTTTTGTGTCACGCATAACTCAAAAAAAGTATAACTGCTAGAGTGATGAAACTGTATAAGCATATTCATCGGCATGGGGGCTTGTGCACCTGGGTATTTTGGTGCAGTTTTTTCCGACATCAGCAGAGTTATGGCCCTTTTTAGCAAAAAATGGTATTTTTGGACTTTTGTCGCACGTAACTCAAAAAGTATTGCTGCTAGAGTGATGAAACTTTATAAACATATTAATCAGCATGTGAACTTGTGCACCTGGGTATTTTTGTTCAGTTTTTTCCGACATCAGCAGACTTGTAGCCTTCTTTTAGCAAAAAATGACATTTTTGGACTTGGTTCGAGTGTAACTGAATAAGTATTATTGCTAGAGTGATGGAACGTTATAAACGTATTAATTAGTATGTGAACTTTTGCACCTGGGTATTTTGGTGCAGTTTTTTCTGCCATCAGTGGAGTTGTGACCATTGTTTTAGCAAAAAATAACATTTTTTGATTTTTTCGCTTGTAACTCAAGAAGTATAACTGCTAGACTGATGAAACTTTATTAACATATTCATCAGCATGTGAACTTGTGCACCTGGGTATTTTGGTGCATTTTTTCCGACATCAGAGTTTTTTTGACAACCGGCGGAATGTGGGGGCCTCCGTGTCCTACGGACACATGTCTATTTGAAGTATGAATAAGAATTATGGAAAGGCATTGTTGTTCTAAAGAGAGTTTGTTAATGTATGTTACTAATGTAACTTATTTTTAATGAAATCAGTATTTACCAAGCACTGAACATTGATCCAAACTTACATGGTTCATCAACTATTTTTACCTGGTGTAGATTGACTTGTATGCTTATAACTCTGTTTGCTTTTTATGGGAATGTCGTAGATAAATAGCATTCAATTAGACGCGCGCTATCTTAGTTTTAATTTGCAAAAGAGAGTGGCCTGGATCTCTATTTTCAATTATGTCAAATACCAGCTGATGCCAATTTATTTCAGTAGTGTGTATAGTTATGAGATTCGATACTTGTTTTGTAGAAATGATATAACAGACAGGTGACTTACTTTAATATATGTTCCTCATTATAAAAATACTCACATAATTACGGTGTTCGCGATTTTGAATATAAAACTTAACTACGATGGTGATGGCACGATGGTACGATGATGATAGCATGATGGTACGATGACGATAACACGATGGTAACATGACGATAACACCATGGTACGATGACGATAGCACGATGGTGGTTTGTGATGTGTCTGGCTGGGACTCACTCGGTGGTTTGTGATGTGTCTGGCTGGGACTCACTCGGTGGTTTGTGATGTGTCTGGCTGGGACTCACTCGGTGGTATGTGATGTGTCTGGCTGGGACTCACTCGGTGGTTTGTGATGTGTCTGGCTGGGACTCACTCGGTGGTTTGTGATGTGTCTGGCTGGGACTCACTCGGTGGTTTGTGATGTGTCTGGCTGGGACTCACTCGGTGGTATGTGATGTGTCTGGCTGGGACTCACTCGGTGGTTTGTGATGTGTCTGGCTGGGACTCACTCGGTGGTTTGTGATGTGTCTGGCTGGGACTCACTCGGTGGTTTGTGATGTGTCTGGCTGGGACTCACTCGGTGGTTTGTGATGTGTCTGGCTGGGACTCACTCGGTGGTTTGTGATGTGTCTGGCTGGGACTCACTCGGTGGTATGTGATGTGTCTGGCTGGGACTCACTCGGTGGTTTGTGATGTGTCTGGCTGGGACTTGCTTGTGGTTTGTGATGTGTCTGGCTGGGACTCACTCCGTGGTTTGTGATGTGTCTGGCTGGGACTCGCTTGGTGGTTTGTGATGTGTCTGTCTGGGTCTTGTTTAGTGGTTTGTGATATGTGTCTGGCTGTGACTCACTCGGTGGTTTGTGATGTGTCTGTCTGGGTCTCGTTTGGTGGTTTGTGATGTGTCTGACTGGGACTCACTCGGTGGTTTGTGATGTGTCTGGCTTGGACTCACTAGGTGATTTGTGATGTGTCTGGCTGGGACTCACTTGGTGGTTTGTGATGTGTCTGGCTGGGACTCACTCGGTGATTTGTGATGTGTCTGGCTGGGACTCACTTGGTGGTTTGTGATGTGTCTGGCTGGGACTCGCTCAGTGGTTTGTGATGTGTCTGGCTGGGACTCACTCGGTGGTTTGTGATGTGTCTGGCTGGGACTCACTCGATGGTTTGTGATGTGTCTGGCTGGGACTCACTCGGTGGTTTGTGATGTGTCTGGCTGGGACTCACTCGGTGGTTTGTGATGTGTCTGGCTGGGACTCACTCGGTGGTTTGTGATGTGTCTGGCTGGGACTCACTCGGTGGTTTGTGATGTGTCTGGCTGGGACTCACTCGGTGGTTTGTGATGTGTCTGGCTGGGACTCACTCGGTGGTTTGTGATGTGTCTGGCTGGGACTCACTCGGTGGTTTGTGATGTGTCTGGCTGGGACTCACTTGGTGGTTTGTGATATGTGTCTGGCTGTGACTTTCTTGGTGGTTCGTTATGTGTCTGGATATGAGTCCCTCAGTGGTTTGTTATAGGTGTATGGCTGGGACTCACTCTGTGGTTCTCTATCAGTCAGTTGAGAGCCTGAATCTTCAGTTACAATAAGGTCTGGGGTGGGTGGGGCTTGTGTTTCTTCACCAGGTGATGGTGGCTGGGTGGCATCTGAATCACTGTCAAACAAATCGTGGCTGAGCATAACACTGAAAAATAGAATAAAATACATTATCAATCTTCATTTATCTCACCATATGTTTATTTAATAATAAGCACTGGTAATTTAGTTTATTAATGTATTACATTGAACAAAATGATTAACTTTTTAGTAGACGTTGAGGTTAAAAGTTATAACATATATGAGGGTTAGATAGCTACGCCGAAAAAATGCCAGAATTTGGATAAACACGGAGGCAAGAGAGCTTTAGCATTCATCAATGATTTGCCAGGTAATACCTGTTAAAAGACAAAATGCATTGATGAAAAACAACTCTCCGTCTTCTTGTGCAGAGTGTAACTTGAAAAGTATTGAAGCGATTCAAACGATAGTTTATAATGATAGAGGGTTTTGAGAGAAAGGGCAGAGTACAAGGACTATAACTCATTCTTCAATATTTACAGAGTTATTGCCCTTTGGTTAATATTCTTATGTGCAGAGCATAACTCTATTAGTTCTGAAGGGATTTAAAATAAAACCACATTATATTGATAGAGGCTGTTGAGAGGAAGGGCAGAGTACTAGGACCATAGCCAAAATATATTATGGCAAATTTTATATTCAGGGACATTCATCACTTACAGTGACAACGCACTAGAATAACATGCATATTTCATTTGCAAACAGTGTGCGTGACTGAAGACATTTCAATACCTGCGAATAGTGACTTTAGATCTAAGGTTACATGCACTTTACTTTTGCGTTCGTAACAATATGAGAAATTTCCATAAAGATTTAATCTCTTCTTAATATTAAATATATTTTGCTTCATTACGTTATAAAATGTTCGTATTGTTTAATCACCTGACAAGCACTTAAATCGTTATTCAACTCTTATTAAAGCAGTACTTAGCTGGGAATTTTCTTCTTTTTCCTTCACACATTTAGAAACATAATATTGCAATGTATCATTTATGGAACATACATTACTTGCAAATAAATGTACATTCAAAGAGAATAAATTAACAAGAAACCGAAGACGTTTTCGGACTCCATCGTGAAAGCTTTCTATCAACAAGCTAGATTCGCGTTAGCTGTGAATCAGTTGGGTTGCATCGCCTAAGGGAAGGGACCACTGCGAGTATAATTCAAGTCAGTGGCTGTTACTCCCCTTAGACCAGTACTTTGCAGTCATTAACTCTGTACAAGAAATACAGACTCCCATTTTATTGCCACCTTTTCTCTTAATATCATATAAAAATTATGTTTTCATATCCCAATAGGGTGAAGTTACATATCAGTGTCAGTTGAAACTTAGCCTGGCAGACCAAAAAATGTCCACCATGTACGGAAGCAAACATTGTAAAATTTTAATAACTTATCGTCATAAGTGCTCTTGTTGAGGAAGATATAGCCTGTCAACCATTCCAGCTCTCTGTGCTGTGACAATATTGAGCAAATTATTTCTATGGGAACTTAAGTTGATGGGATACACTGTCGTTTTTTAACCAGACTTGCAAGCAATGGTAGCCTGATTTCATTTGCTTTCCACCAGCTGAGTGGATCACTGTCCATGCTGATTTGAAGATCGTCCTTGCATATATTTCATAATATTTTTGGTAAAAAGTACCAGCTTATAATTTGAGATTTTTCAATGCAAAATTATGAAATGAATGTTCAGATAAATGTTGTAGTTGTTAGTTTACATTTTCATTGCAATCTATGTACCAATAACAGTGGGAGCATGTTTATGGTTGTTTTTTCTGAGAATATTTCTTCGAGACTGTTATAAATTTAAAACCAGATTCAAAGAGCAGGAATTTATGGTATTTTTTAATTAGGGAAAAAAGCAGCATGTTTCTGACACATGAGGCCAATATAGCAAAAGGCCTTATATAAATTATTAAATGACTGTGGGCATATATTATAATTTCTATGCTTGATGTTTTCACCCAGTTTATCAGTCCATTGAGTGGCGTGAGGTATATGATGTACGGTTTGGGTCAGAAGTGAAAATATGTCCAATTGCTATATATACATATACCTGCAGGTACAAACTTTTGCCTACAGGTGCAATTTTTTACCTACAGGTCTAAATTTATACCTGTAGGCACATTTAGAATAATACCTGTTTCCAGTGGAGTCTGAGTGGACATTGTACTATACTGACACTAGAAAGGTAGTCATTGTGCATGTAGTTGACACTTTAATTGTTTTACAGTTCACATTATGGTATCACCAGTAAATAAATCAAACAGAAATTGCTGATTTTATAGTATTGATTTTCACTGAGAGAAGTTTATATGAAATTTTATTTGGATTATATCATAAGATTTTCCTAAGGAATTTTAAGAAAATAGCCCTAGGTGAGTCAGTTCTCTTGGGTAATTATAACACTTAGTCTACCCATTGCAGGGTCAGTACCCTTCTATTGGGTGGCCATTATCCCTTCATTATGCCTGTCATTTGATGGCTAAAAGCCCGACAAATGGTTTGCTGCTCATTTACATTGGGCCTTGCTTGGTCTATCAGTTGATAGACGAATGCCACTCGGCTTTTCGATCATTGATTCTGTTACCTGCAAGTCGGTTTGTCAGCTGATGGGCCATAGTAGATAGACAAATGCATCTCAGCAGATCGATCCTTGGTTCTTTTACTGGAAAGTTGGTTTGTCTGCTGTTGGGCCAAGGCCTGTCCGCTAATCAACCGTTGGGCCTTTATATGGTCTGTCAAATGAATGGTCTGAATGCCAGTCATTTGATCAACCTCATGAAATGGTCCAATGATTTATTCATATTTGGGACTATGGGTTTCTAAAGCATTACTTTGTTGGTCATAATTTTTACAAAGATTACCTTTTATTAGTTGTACATGTATTAATATTGGTATATACAGTGATTTGTTTGACCTTGGATAGTTGTTGAGTCAGTTGAAGTATGTTTTATTCCTACACTGAGCATTAGGAATATTAGGAAATTTAGTATTTTTCAGTGGTGCAGTGTTTTAACACCTTAGTGTAGATGCAGTCTGTAGGCCAAAACCATTCAATTCACAATTATCTCTATCATAAACATTGGTTGGAGACCAAGTCATAGTGTCAATACTCAATTGTCCTCTTGCGTTCTCATTTTCTATCACCATGTCCAAAATTACAAAACATTGTGTTTGTCACTATTACTTTCCCCAGACAGACAAGAGTTCAGCTGGTCAAGTTCTTGCAATATGCCTCTACCCAACATCACAGCAAACAATTGCATCTACCCTATGCCAAGAATTAGAAGTCAGTTGCCACACTTGCTTATTTGCTCAAACCATTGTATAAATTTTTGTCTAAATAACTATAATCTCAATTACGTCTAGCCATTTCAATTTCCATATTGAAGACAAACAAATATGAATGGTCTGCTCAAATGCCCATTGTCATAGAGATCACGGTACAGACACAGTTTATCAATTTGGCACGTTAGCATGGGTTAATTGGTCAAATTGAAAACAACTGAGGCGTGTCATGGGAAACTCGGGGTTAATGCATCTGCGTAAAGTATCGTCCTGGATCAGCCTGTGCAGTCCGCCCCAGTAATTATGGAGTTGTGGCTCTTGAATTATCTAAAATTTGCACTTTCCGTTCTCTAAGTCCAACAGTTCTTCATCCTCACTGAATTTAGTGAAAATCTTTGTGGGCGTATTATCTCGATTAAGTTTGATAATCAACCTGATCATCCCAATGACTGTGGAGTTATGGCACTTGATTATCTAAAATGAGCCTGTTTAGCTATTTTAACCTATAGGGGGCATAACTGTTTTACAAACAGCTCTTGTTCAGATTTTTCTCTTCAAGTACAAAATATATTTAAGCCTTTTATAAAATAGTTTGTGTTTAAAAGTATTTGTTCCCCCCACTCTTATTGCTTGCAGGAGACATAATTACCAAAACTTGATCACGTTTTTTTTGTTTTGCTTCAGAGCTTTTGTGTATGGGCCGGTGGCCTTGTATATCACAACAAAGATTGAATTGAATTGAACTGAATTGTTTCTGAGTCAGGGGAATTTGAGGCCAACCTTAAAAATTGTTTGTTTGCCATTGCCTCCCCAAGGTTGCTGGTAACGGGTAGCTAGGTGGCCTTTTTGTAGCTCACTTGAGCACAAAGTGCTCATGGTGGGCTTTTGTGATCGCCTGTTGTCCGTCATGCGTGCGTCGTCAACTTTTCATTCAAACAACATCTCCTCCTAAACCACTTGGCAGCTTTTCACCAAACTTAACAGGAATGATCATTAGGTGGCCCTCTTTCAAAGTTGTTCAAATCGTTACGGTCCGCTGCATATGAAGGTCACCAGAGCTTAAAATAGATTTTAAAAGTGCAAACTTAAAAAAATTTCTTCTCTGAAACCACAGGGCCCAGAGGTTTCATATTGGCTATGTAACATCCTATAGTGGTCCTCTACAAAGAGTGTTCAAATTAGGCCGCTGGGGTCAAGACTGGCCACGCCCCGGGGTTCACATGGTTCATATAAACTTAAATAGCAAAATGTCTTTAAAAGTCTTCTCTGAAACCGCAAGGCCCAGAGGCTTCATATTTGGTATGGAACATCCTACAGTGGTCCTCTACAAATTTTGTTTGAATGATGCCCCATGGGTCAAAACTGACCACACTCCAGGGATCACATGGTTTATATAGACTTAAATAGCAAAATTACTTTAAAATTCTTCTCCTCTGAAACCGCAAGGCCTAGAGGTTTAATATTTGGTTTGTAACATCCGTATAGTGGTCCTCTACAAATATTGTTCAAATTATGCCCCTGGGGTCAAATCTGGTCAGCCCCCAGGGGTCACATGCTTTATATAGACTTAAATAGCAAAATGACTTCAAAAATCTCCTCTGAAACGGCAAGGCCCACAGCTTTCGTATATTTGGTACGAAACATTGTATAGTGGTCCTCTCCAAAGATTGTTCAAATTATGCCCCTGGGGTCAAATCTGGCCACACCCCGAGGGGTCACATGCTTTATATAGACTTAAATAGCGAAGTTACTTTAAAAATCTTTACTTGAAACCGAAAAGCCCAGAGGTTTGTTCAAGATTGTTCATATTATGCCCCTGTGATAAAAATAAGCCACGCCTCGGGTCCAAATAATTAGACCTAATTGGTTGATTCTGAGCTATTATTTGTATGGGCAGAATGCAAACTACGTCTAAACAGTTTATGCTAATTTCCTGTAGCAAAGCAATTTCACATGAACTTACGATTTTTCGGGTTAAACTTCAAAATATCAATAGAATTATGCATTGAATGATGTTATTAATCCATATTGTAGAAGAAAACAGCACATAAATCGAGCAGTTATCAACAGAACATCGTAATGTTATCAAATAAACTACACTCGCCTCGCCTATACACATTTCTGTTATGAAAGTGGTCAAACCAATTTCGATTTTAAACGAAATCTATTAATAGCGGACGCAGCTTTCTACTGCGCACATGGTAAAATATTTTGTCTAAAGATTTTATTCTATAGCCATATGCGATCCGTATTTTTACTGACCAATGAAAAAGCAGTATGCAAGTTTCACATTACTCAGTGCAATATGGAGGACTTTACATAGAATTTGAACAATGCATTTGTTTAAGGATAAGGATTAAGGATTGGTAAATTAATGTTTATACTTAGTGTTGAATCATTGTTAAATGAATAATGAGTGGTAAAATATGAAATTGCAGCTTGTAAAGCTTCCTACATGAATTCATGTCGGAACGATGCTACAGGAAAATAGCACTTAATGATATGAGGTCGGTGTATACCGACCTCATATATAGGAGTACAAGGTCTCAGGTGAGCGTCCTTGGGCCCTCAGGGCCCTCTTGTTTATTTATTAATGATCCATTTAGCATCAAAATATAGCATATAACACAGACATTGCTTTTAATAATATAATCAAGTGTCTGTTGATATAACGAGAGCTTGCTAGCAATCATCTTTAATTAGACAATGAATGCTGACAAACTGCCCGTTGTTTTCACAAGTTTGATAAAACATGATTAGAATTGCATTCTGATATGGCTGTTATAAGCAAGGGTTTAGCGGATACAGTTAATCTATTAACCCAATAGAAAATGACATAATTGAAAGAAGAGCGAGCTTTATTTAACCCAAAGAAAAATATAATATTTAAAATTTAGAATTATACAAAAACTGGTTTGATTTAACAAAGAAAAAACTTTTGAGTAGGGACCTTTTTGTCGGGTAGGTAGGCAATGGCAAACAAAGTTAATTTTAATTTTGGCCTGACAAATTTTATTTTTGGGGATCTATTTGCTCACCCTAGAGCTAAGCATTTTTGTCTAAATCCCCTCAGTGGGAGATGCTATAGGGGCATCAAATTGCCAGGGATCTAAAATCCGACTAAAAGTCTATTTCCCCGGGACCCAGAATCATTTGGCGTGTCAACTTCCCATCTGTTGGGAATCGATTTCAGTCTAAAGTCATTTATATGGGGGAAAATATGAGTCGTCCTGTTTTTTTTTTTTGTTGCTTTAAAAAAGAAATAAAACTCTGTCCTTGGGTTCAATAACATAAAAAGCATATTTATACTTAATCGCTTTATTTTTCATTATATCAGGTTGACAGTTCTTCATATTGGTGTTGTTTGTACCATGGTTTATCACATCAATTCTGTATATGTTAACGCTTAGTTGTTATGAGAACTCTCAATTGTAAACATATTTATCAAAAACTAGGCAATTTATGACGTCTTTCTTGACACACTAGTAGAATCCTTGATCTGTGAGCCGAACTCTGACATCTGTGTGTCATTATACGCCCGTTTTAAAAACGGGTCATATGGGAACGCCCAAGCGGGCGGTCGGATGGGTTGTCACTGCGGGAGATCTTTGTCCGAAGCATAACTTTGTCCAGCATGGATGGATTTTCAAATAACTTGGCAGAAGTGATAATCATGATGAGACAGAGTGTCGTGCGCAAGAACCAGGTCCCTTTGTCCAAGGTCAAGGTCTAAATTCAAGGTCAAATGTCAAATATTTTAATCAATCTTTAACACTTAATCCAGAGCATATATTCATCCAGCATGGATGGATTTTCAAATAACTTGGCAGAAGTGACAAGCATGGTGAGGTGTAGTGTCCTGCGCAAGAACCAGGTCCCTAGGTCAAGGTCAAAATTCAAGCTCAGTCGTAGTGGCAGCATAAACTTTTCGTTTCCGCTCTCAAACTCGAGAACGAATTGAGCTATTGTAATGAAACTTCATACATAGATACCTGATTGAAAGACCTCGCTTGGATAACATATGGGGTAGGTGGGGTCACTGTTACTAAAAATAGAAAAACGGTTTCTGCTTTATAACTTGAGAACGCATTGAGAAATTTTAATAAAAATGAATACATAGATACCTTGTATTGAGACCTCACTTGTGATTGCATATGGAGTGGGTGGGGTCAATTTCAAGGTCGCTGTTACTAAAAAAAGAAAACTGTTTCCGCTCAATAACTTGAGAAAACGGTTTCGGCTCAATATGCATGCATTGAGATATTTTAATGAAGCTTAATACATTAGATACTTTATATTGAGACCTCGCTTGGGATTGCGTGTGGGGTGGGTGGGGTCAAGGTCACTGTTACTAAAAAAAGGAAAAAAGTTTCGTGTAAAAAAACTTTAGAAAGAATTGAGGTATTTCAATGAAACTTCGTACATATATCAAGAACTCGCTTGTTATTGCGTATGGGGTGGGTGGGGTCAAGGTCACCATTACTAAAAACGAAAAACGGTTTCCGCTTAATAGCTTGTGAACACATGGTGATATTTTAATGAAACTTCATACATAGATACCTTATATTGAGACCTCGCTTGAGATTGCGTATAGATTGGGTGGGATAAAGGTCAAGGTCATTGTTACTAAAAATAAAAAAAAACATTTTCCGCTCAATAGCTTGAGAACACATTGAGATACTTTAATGAAACTTCATACATAGATATATCTAGACCTCGCTTGGGATTGCATATGGGGTGGATGGGGTCAAGGTCATTGTTACTAAAAATAGCCAAACAAGTTTCCGCTCAATAGCTTGAGAAGACATTGAGATATTTTAATGAAACTTTATAATTATGTAGATACCTTTAATCTAGACCTCACTTGGGATTGTATATGGGGTGGGTGGGGTCAAGGTCAAGGTCACCATTTCTAAAAAATTTATTTTTGTGCTGACTTTAATACATTTCATTTGAAAAATTTGGTTTGGGGGGAATTTTCACATTTCTTGTTTATTTTGGCATCTTGATTATAGATTTCAGAATATATATGGAATTGTTTTGATACCTCAACTCAACACACAGAGAGAGGCTTTGGAGATGAATTAGATGCACAAATACCATGACTCTACCGTATTAGTTTTTGAATTGTTTCTGTTTAGTCGTTTAATCTTTACCCCTAAAAAGCTTCTTTGACGGGCATATCCTTGTGACAGTGGCACTCTTATTATTATTCTTGATCATAATGCTGTCGTTGAAACCCAAAAGCTCCCACTTCTTTTCGACTGTTGGCGGAAGCCAACAGTCTTTTGAGAGGGTAATTTCCAAAACAGGTATTGCGGAAAACTACTTCTTTTCTTTGGAGGTTACAAGTCAATCGAAATTTGAAAGGGTCTTTCTTAACAACAGCAAAAATTCATACCTGTTTCCTTACCTTTTAATTATTTAAGATGATGTATGTCATGTGTATTATAATGTGTATATCATGTGATTTATTATGCCCCCCTTCAAAGAAGTGGGGGTATCTTGCTTTGCAACTGTCCGTCGGTCGGTCGTTTGGTCTGTCCGTAGACCATTTCGTTTCCGCACGATATCTACAAAACGCTTTGACCTACGATCATGAAAGTTGGTATGCTGGTTACTTGGGAGGAAAGGAAGACGCCTGTACCTTTTGAGTTCAAAGGTCAAGGTCACCGTTGCTAAAGATAGAAAATCGGTTTCCGCTTAATAACTTGAGAACGCATCGAGATATTTTAATGAAACTTTATACATAGATACCTTATATCGAGACCTTGCTTGGGATTGCATATGGGGTGGGGCCAAGGTTACCGTTACTAAAAATAGAAAAACGGTCTCCGCTCAGTAACTTGAGAATGCATCAAGATATTTTAATGAAACTTCATACATATATACCTTATATCAAGACCTCGCTTGGGATTTGCATATGGGGTTGGTGGGGTCAAGGTCACTGTTGCTAAAAATAGAAAAACGGTTTCCGCTCAATAACTTGAGAACGCATTGAGATATTTTAATGAAACTTCATTCATAGATACCTTATATTGAGACCTCTCTTGGGATTTCATATGGGGTGGGTGAGGCCAAGGTCACCATTACTAAAAATAGAAGAACGGTTTCCACTCAATAACTTGAGAACGCATCGAGATATTTTAATGAAACTTCATACATAGATACCATATATCGAAACCTCGCTTGGGATTGCATATTAAAAAAATTTCATAACATTCACAACTTGGCTGCAAGTCGGGGGGCATACATGCTTTACAAACATCTCTTGTTACAATTGCAGTTTCTACAAAAAGTCAATTTATTAAAAATGTTAACGTGAAACTAATGACACTCATATTTTCGCTATTTACTTGTATGTAACCAAATATTCACCTGGGTGTCCTGGAATAAGACCACTAAATTAATGCTCTTCATCTGTTATTCTTAACTCGTTGCAAAAGTGTTAATATAAAATTTTGTTGCCATTTCTTATTTTGAATATTTTGATAACAAATTACTGCAATGTATTAATTTTAAACTGTAGTATGGAAAGTCAAGAGCACGCATCGTTTGACTCACTTTGGACTCAGTAGGCTACAAATCACTAACAATCGATGCTCCTAACTACCACACTTCATCGGTTATTCTGCCGCGCTGTTATGTTCGTCGAGGTTGGCGAGTCGCATTTCGTTATTTGTTCTGAGTTGGGATTTTAAATAATAAGACTAAGATTTATTTGTAGGTTAACGAAAACGTTCTCTATATTCTTCTTGATAACCAGGCAAAACAACAACAGTTATAATACAACGTACAACAACAGCAGGCTCACCCCCGAACCATTGTCTGATTCTCCTTATGAGATGTTGACTGTTCTGAGCCAAGAATTTTTTTTTCATCCCGCCCTGTGACGCTAGCCTTTTTATAGGGAGTATCAGCCAATGGGACGGTACGTTACAAAATGTGGACCAATGAAAACAGTTGATACATAAATGCTGTCGGCGTTCTAAAATGAATATTTCTGCAAAAATTCCGTTTCTAATACAAAAATACAGTTAATTACAATTTATAATGTGGCGTTCAGTGGACAGTTACAAAGAACAATGTTTATGGAATGAAATGATACCCTGTATAGGGTTATCTGACAAAAGTACGGTCCCGAACGCCGGTTTAGAAAAACACACTGTCAGGTTTCAGACAAGATGGCGGATACGAATGTCACTTGACAAGTAAGTATCTTATTTGTAAAATAAGAAAACTTGCATTGCATAATTTACGTAACCCATTTCATATAACCATCAGTCTGTAACAATAACATATTAAATAGATATAGGGTGGCCTTGTCCGAATTATGCTATTATAAGCATAAGCTAACTTTTTCGAATAATAACACATTGAAAGGTACATATTTCAAACAGTTCTCCAATAATAGATTCTGTGGATAACAATGTAATAAAGAGTGTCGATTGGAGGTAAAGTTTAAAATCACAGCGTAACAATAATATTAAATAGTTGTAAATACTGGCAGTGTACTATTTTGAACATAACACCAAAAATGAGCAATGCCGAGTATAGTAACAATATTCTTTAGAAATTATTTAAATGTGTTGAATAAATCATTATAATTAGAATGTCCTATAATTATGTAACAATTAACTTGTTACACTCACCCGCCTGTACCTTTAAAAGAAAGTTATTTGTCCACTGCCCAACGTGTTGAGTATGGTTTGATCAATTTAATTGTCTTATTATTATTACTATTATTTTGTTGTTGTATGACTTGATTTTTTTGAGTTATAGCATTATCTTCATTCCCTCTAGGGTGGAGAGGAATGCATCAGTAGAGGTGTCCCTGTGGCCGAATGCTTGTTCAAACATCTCGAGGACTAATTGATTAGAGTTGCGGCCCTTCGCTATGTCTGAAAGCATACAGTAATTTGCGATTCGCATCCGTCTTCCCGCACTAACTCTTGGTTGGGGAATGGATCCTGGTAGTACGAGGAAATTATATTTGTCCATTATTTCTTCTGGGTCCGTCACAGGCAGGCCTTCCACCGAATCTAGTAGGTTGGCCATATGTTGGGCAACGGCCAACTTCTTCTGAGGGCTCATCAGCCTCCAGTCCTTTGGTGGCCAGTCCAACTGGTAAGTGGGACCCTGCAAGCGTATCGAGGGTTGGAGGTCCCAGTTTCGCCTAGTCGGAGGAACCAGCGGCATGCATCCCCATGTCAGGAGGTGGAGAGCCCTCTGCTGAAGGGTGCGTTTCTCCTGCATGGGCGTCCCTGGGAGAAGTGTCCCCTCATCTAGCGCTGCTGTGGGTGACTTGCTCCAAATTGGTGTGGGAATTTCCACCTCAACTGATGTAAGGCCCGGTTCTTGTATTGGAGTTGCTGTATACAGCCTGGTAAGTTGATCCATCTTCGGGAATGGTATAGGGAGTCTGCCTCCTGTGGGGAGCATGGCCGGCTTTGTAGGGCTATATGCTTCGCCCCCAGGAGCTGGACTGCCTGGCCTCGACATGGTTGGGGTGTCGGGTTGTTGTATTTCACCGGTTGCGTCCGCTTGTGCCAGCTTCCAACCAGCCTCCCAGTCCTCAATCTTCTTGAGTTTAGGGGCCTGTGAGTTTGCCCGCCACACCTTGATCGCTTCTCTAGCGGCAATAGCCGCCTGGCTGCTATACTTCAAAGGTCGAATGACCTTGACATAATCTTTTGGGAACAGTGCTAGATAAAATGCGCCAGCCTCTGTGAATATTTCTTGGTTTACGGCATCGGCGATTCCGTCGTGCCATCTCGTCACGTGTCTCTTTAGGTCATATGGGCGACACATAGTTGTGGGTGTGTCTTCCAAACACCACGGGCACACTAAATCCAATCGCTGGTGCTCTGTACCCACATGTACCTTCAGCTCTCGCCTTGTCAGAAAAGCCGCAGGGCACAGCCAGCAAAGTTGCCGTAACATCTGGAATATTTTTGAATATATAAATGGCAATCATGTTGTATTGCATTTCATTGGTTCTGTGTTATTTACAAGACCAGTCCATTAATATTGGTTATATACCATTCATCTGATTATATATAATTGCGATGGCTCAAATGCCAAAAATGCTTGTAGATTTTAGCATTATATTATTTCCATTTAGTCACATGTACATCGTATATTCACACAAGTTTTGCCTGGTGATCACTGTTTATAACTATAGTTAATTAATTTTTTTTTTTTTTTTTTTTTTTTTCAGGAAATCCCTAATGTTATGGAATAGTACACATCCTGAAGTAATATTCGCTTACTGCACCACAATGGCAGTCTTCACTACCAGGTAAGGAACTAAGAAGTCTCATAGTCATTATGGGTAGCTAATCCAATAGACTTGAGAAAAGAGTCGGTTGCGCGACCTAATAAAATAAAATATGCCAGTCTGAGCTGCCATTGGTACCCTATTCCATACATCTTTTCCATTACTTATGTGTACGTTTACTTCCTATTGTCTTTCACTACTGATTCCCTTTTTGTCATTTAATGTTGAAATTCATATTCAATTTGTAATATTAGAACAATTGTCAATGAATGTTCATTACAACTTTATGTTTCGACACAATAATGTTCATAGTTTACATTTCACATAACGCTGTTTTAAATTTAAACTATCCTTTTCATTAATGATTTGAACAAATTTCTGGTATTGCTATGTCCAAAGTCTAGAAGTAATTTCCTCAATAGCAATTTCACACTAAACAATGATGTCTAAAGTTAAGTTACACTGTCCCCCTTAATCTTGATTTTACAAATTTGTACTAAAAAAACCATTTCGGCAAGTGATTTCCCTTGTATTTCATTAGATGGTCGATGTGGTAAACCTTTGGTTTCTGTATTTTTCCCTTCTTGACATAATAGGTGAGATCATCTATTCTACGTGTTATAAGAAATGGACCCTTCCATTTTGGTGTAAGCTTGGTGTCCATCCTGGAACGTTTAGCGGGGTCATACAACCATACTGCTTGTCCTGCCTCTAGTTTCCTTGATTCCGATTTCAAGTCGTAGTGCCGTTTGCTATATATTGCGGCCCTTTTTAAGTTGTTTCTGGCAGTGTTATGTACCGACTGGATTGTATTCTTCAGGTTCTGTACGTAGGAGTCTGTGTCCCCTTCAGGAACAGTGTCTTCTTCTGGCAGACCAATGACAACCGCCATGGGCAGCAGGACCTCCCTTCCAAAAACCATTTTGTTTGGCGTGACCCCGGTGCTAGCGTGAGGGGATGACCGGTATGCCATTAAAACTTGTGGTAAGTATAAGTCCCATTCCTCATGGTGCTCTGCACAGTAGCTAGATAACATGCATTTGAGCGTTCTATTGAATCGCTCTACGACTGCATTTGCCTGTGGTCTGCGTATTGACGTTCTTAACTTTGTTATTCCCAATAGGGAACACAGCTCTCCGAATAGCTTTGACTCAAAACAAGGGCCATAGTCCGACAGAACCGAAAGAGGTACCCCAAACCGCACAATAAAGTTGTCGACCAATGCCCTTGCAACTGTTTTTGCTGACTGGTCTTCCATTGGAACCGCTTCAACCCACTTAGTGAACCAGTCACTTATAACAAGAACATATTTATGACCATCTTTCGTTTCAGGAAGTGGCCCAGTGACGTCAACACATATCTTTTCCATTGGGTGATACACGGGATTTTGCCCTAGCGGGGCCCTGACCTTGGGCGCTGGTTTCCTGGAGGCGCACACATCGCACTGGCTGATATACTGCTGAAGGTCATCTTTCATGGCTGGCCAGTAGCAACATTGCTGGATGCGAAAGAGGCATTTATCCAGACCGAGGTGAGCAGCTGTAGGTATGTCATGATAGTTGTGCATGACTTGCTCCTGTAGACTCTCTGGCACAATAACTTGTAGGGTTACGTTATCTTCATCATCATAGAATTTACGATAAAGAACCCCATAGACAATCTTGAACCGGTCCCATTGCCGCCACAGGGTTTTCCCTCTGCTGGAGAGTGCTGAAATTTCAACCCATTCTGGCTTTCGGCCAGACTCAACACCTCTGAGGATGGGCATAATATCTGGGTCTTGAAGCTGCTTTTGGCGAAGGAGGTCTGGTTCCCAGTCTGCAGAAGGTGTCTGGTTATCATCAGCTGTGCTGCAAGATGCTTGTTCAAACTGATCCTGGGTGACAGCCATACACATTGGGTCTGTGCTGTTGCATGGATGGGGCTCATGCTGTGACTCTTGTCGGGCACACACTTTGCATGGCACACGAGACAAGGCATCGCAGTTGACATGGAGACGTCCTGGTCGGTGTTGTACTTCGAGGTCAAAACACTCTATCACCTCCAGCCACCGAGCCACCTGTCCAGTAGGGTTCTTGATGTTTTTCATCCAGCTGACTGCTGCGTTGTCGGTCCTTAACTCAACCTTGTGACCCAGGATATATGTTCTCCAGTGTTTGACTGCAGTTACTACAGCTAGCAGTTCTTTGCGCATTGTGCAGTACCGCATCCGTGTTGGTTCATGGTCTTGCTCATGTAGGCAATCACTTTTTCATTGTCTTCATGGATCTGCGATAACACCCCACCCACACATGTTTGGGAGGCATCTGTGTCCAAAATGTACGCTTGACCAGTTATGGGATAGGCAAGGACAGGGGCTGAGGTGAGTTTAGCTTTCAATTTTTCGAATGCAGATTGGCACAAATCGGTCCATTCAAACTTCCGGTTCTTCTCACATCGTTGGAAGAGCGGTTTGCATATCTCGCTGAATCCGTCTATGAACCGTTTGTAGTATGCTGCCAGCCCTACAAAACTGCGGACTTGCTTCACTGTGCTAGGTACTGGCCACTCTTGTACAGCTTTCACTTTCTCTGGGTCTGTGCGAACCCCCTCTGCTGTCACCACATGGCCCAGGAATGGAACTGAGGTCTGCAAGAATACGCACTTGGACGGTTTTAATTTTAATTTGGCTGCCCTTAATCGCTGGAACACATGTTCAAGCCTTGTAAGATTTTCTGTTACTGTTCGGCTTGGTACAGTAATGTCGTCCATATAGGCAACACACTCAACCACGTAGCACTTCTCCGATTAAACGGCAAAATGTGCTGGGTCCCACCGACATCCCGAAGGGCATCCGCACAAACTGAAACAGGCCGAGACTGGAGGCAAAGGCACTAATCTCTCTGTCTTCTTTGGCTATGGCAATCTGCCAGTAGCCTTGGGCCATGTCCATTGTGCTGAATAGGCGGTTACCTGCCAAGGCATCCAGGCACTCGTCCATCCTGGGTAATGGGTAGGAGTCCCGCTTGAGTACGTCGTTGACCTTCCTGTAATCGACACAGATCCTAGGTTTTCCGTTCTTTTTATTAACGATGACCAGGTTACTGCACCATGGGCTTATTGATGGCTCTATGATCCCGTCAGATAACATTTGTTGAATTTCGGCCCTTTCCGCTTCCTTCCGGATTGCAGGAATTCGTCTGACCGGTTGTCGAACAGGTTGGGTACCTTCTTTCAGAGTGATTTTGTGCTCTAACAGGTCTGTGAGTCCCAAATCTGAAGAGTCTTTAGCAAAAACATCCTGGTATTGTATTAGTAATGACTTAAGTTGCTCACTTTCATTTTGTGTTATATTGTTAGAACTTCTTAAAAGTAAATCGTTAAGAAAATCTGGTACTACATTATTTTGTTTGTCCACTATGTCCTTAGTTATGTTGCAACATTGTTCATAGTTTTCTGAATTGTTTTCAGTCACTGACATGCATGTACCTATAACTGTTTTAGGATTTAATATTACATTTTCGTCACTGCAATTTACTATATTTAATTTGATATCGTTCATTGTTTCAGTCTGGATTACACCGGAGACGAGCTGTACATGATGATTCTGGGCAATTGGTTCAACTAGGGCTGCTGGTGACAAGTGCTCCTGACTAGGGATTTTCACAGACACCCACATACTGCTCTGTGCAGGTATGTCAGCTTTTGCGGTTACCAGGACTCTGCACACCATTGATGTTTTTCTTCCCACCCAGCAATGAATTTGGTCATGCCTAGTGTGTATCATGTATCTTTCATAATCTATATTTTTTACATACTTCAACATAAAGTCCTGACCAAGAATACCATCTGGTGTTATGTCACAAACTATGACGTTTTGTTGATAGTCCCCATCCCCAAGTATAAAATTTACTGTTTCAACCCCATGAATTACGATGTTGGACCCTTTAACGTCTTTCATAGAAAAATTTGCTTCTGATAATTTCGGTCGAATATTGTCGTTAACTTCTTTAAATTTTCGAATTGAAAGTAAAGTGCATGATGCCCCACTGTCTACCAACAGGTCTAATTTGACCTTTCCTATTTGACAAGACGTATAAAACCCATTGTCATAGTTGCTTGTGTTTTCTGTTATAGCGGAGTTGCTTGATGGCTGCTGGGCCCTTTCTTGTGCCATCAACGGAGGCCCTACTGGGTTGACGGCCTGCCGTTTTCCTGGAAACCCACCGCGGTCGGCTGTGGAAATACTGCTTGGTGTGATGCCGGATAACCCGCCGTACGCTGGCTGTTGTGTGTTGGTCGCTGCCGCGTGGGGCAATCACGAATTAAGTGTTGCGGTGATTGACAGTTGTAACAAAATCTGGGACCAGACCTTGCATAACCGAAATTTGGCTTGTTGTTGGTTGATTGACTCATCATTAGTCTCCTCACACACTCTTGCAAATCTTGCACTGCTTTATCGAGCTGCTGGCTCGATGTTTCTGTTTCCCGTTGCTGTCCTGGTACGTTTTCCACCATATGGACGGATGCTTTACGCCTAGCGCCGCCGTCAACGATGCTCTCGTACATCTCCACTATCGCAACGGCCTGTGTAACGGACTGGCAACCCTCGCTGATCCACTTGAACTTTAATTCTGGGCTGATTGACTTGTAGAACTGGTTAAGCGCAAGCATCTCATGCGCCTGGTTACCGAAGTCGGGGTATGCACGCTGAGTCATGCATTTCAGGTCATCCGCCAGGTTAGCGACCGATTCCTCTGGAGACCGCTTACGGGCCTCCAAGCGAGACATCCACATCGGCTGTTGTTGTCGAGCTCGACCAAACCGTTGGCCCAGCCTCTGAGTAAGCACCAAGTAGGAATCACGCTCTTCCCTACTTAGCGTGACGTAGTAGAATTGTGCTTGACCGCGTAGACTAGCCGCCAGGGTCAAAACTTTTTCCCGATGACCCCAGTTCTGCGCACAACTCGAAATGATTGAGATACACTTCCCAATCACCATCACCGTTGTAGACTTCCGGCTTCATCGACACTGTTGAGCACGGCCGCGCAGATCTGCGACGAATCCGATGGGGAACATCCCCGCCGGACAGGATCGACCCCTCATCTTCGGAAGACTATTTTTGTAGCTCCCGAATGTCGTCCCCTTGTCCGCGATTCATGATGAAAACTTCTTGATCATCCGACTCGGCCATTATATTATGTTATATTACAAAATGCTGATTAAACTTTACATACATATATTGATAATCATTAATAAAGCGCTCAAATACTTCATCAAATCATTCTATTCTTTTTTTTTTCTTTTTTTTTTACTTCCGTTATTTAAAACTAATCCGAATTCACACATGTACATTGTAAGTATGAGTAAAAAATACCAATGGCAACATTTTAATTCTTAATAACACTCATAGGTAAGTTATTGGATCTAATAATTATTGTATCCTCTAATTCTATTTTTTTTTTAGCGTCGATTCCTCTTTAATCCCGTTTCTAAATTACATTTTTGCATTCATTTCCCAGAGTTATTTTCGTGATCTACTATACGGTTTCCCACGTTAGGCTATTTTTAGAACACTTCTTACATAATCACTATCAATGACGTCGGGCGTTCAAGGTAAGCTGTCCCGTTGATGTACAACGTTATTTGGCCAGTGTAATCCCACTTCTGACACCAGCTGTTATGTTCGTCGAGGTTGGCGAGTCGCATTTCGTTATTTGTTCTGAGTTGGGATTTTAAATAATAAGACTAAGATTTATTTGTAGGTTAACGAAAACGTTCTCTATATTCTTCTTGATAAACAGGCAAAACAACCACAGTTATAATACAACGTACAACAACAGCAGGCTCACCCCCGAACCATTGTAGAATAGGTGTCTGATTCTCCTTATGAGATGTTGACTGTTCTGAGCCAAGAATTTTTAATAATCCCGCTCGCCTTTTTATAGGGAGTATCAGCCAATGGGACGGTACGTTACAAAATATGGACCAATGAAAACAGTTGATACATAAATGCTGTCGGCGTTCTAAAATGAATATTTCTGCAAAAATTCCGTTTCTAATACAAAAATACAGTTAATTACAATTTATAATGTGGCGTTCAGTGGACAGTTACAAAGAACAATGTTTATGGAATGAAATGATACCCTGTATAGGGTTATCTGACAAAAATACGGTCCCGAACGCCGGTTTAGAAAAACACACTGTCAGGTTTCAGACAAGATGGCGGATACGAATGTCACTTGACAAGTAAGTATCTTATTTGTAAAATAAGAAAACTTGCATTGCATAATTTACGTAAACCATTTCATATAACCATCAGTCTGTAACAATAACATATTAAATAGATATAGGGTGGCCTTGTCCGAATTATGCTATTATAAGCATAAGCTAACTTTTTCGAATAATAACACATTGAAAGGTACATATTTCAAACAGTTCTCCAATAATAGATTCTGTGGATAACAATGTAATAAAGAGTGTCGATTGGAGGTAAAGTTTAAAATCACAGCGTAACAATAATATTAAATAGTTATAAATACTGGCAGTGTACTATTTTGAACATAACACCAAAAATGAGCAATGCCGAGTATAGTAACAATATTCTTTAGAAATTATTTAAATGTGTTGAATAAATCATTATAATTAGAATGTCCTATAATTATGTAACAATTAACTTGTTACAGCGCTGATGGCTTGTTGCAGATTGACTTGTTAACTGGCATGTATACGTATAAACCCATTTGCATGAGTTAATAAGCTTGAAAAAATATATGTTCGTCACTTACAAATAAATGTGTATTATGATATTGTGAACAAGAAGCCATATTCTCCAGTTAATATGTGAGGAATTGAACTTCATTCAAACAAATGTTTCCTTTTTAGCAAAAATGCATCCATAATTCAAATGCTTTTCGTTTCTTTTGTCGCCAACAGTCTTTCTATGCTGTCAGCATTTTGGTTATCATTGGGCATTGCTAGTTTTGTCAGACTGAACAGTGTAAAGACTTGGATGTCTTGATTTTCTTTGCAATCTCTTTTCAAAAGAAGGGTCCAAGTCCATCTGATATTAGATAGGAAACCTTAGACATGCTCATAGAGAATTGTTCTGTAATGTTCCAGGAAACATTGCCTTCAAGCTGCAGTCCATAGAATACCATTCAATCTTAAATTTGCATTAGTTCTAATAAACCTTAATGACGTTTATTCAACTGAAAACTGTTCCTTATTTACGAAAAGCATTTTATAATGTCCATGTTTAAAAATGCTTGGTACGAACGAAATATACACTCATGTACATGCTGATTTACTCCAGAGGCATCACCAGCTATCGCATACAGATAATTTTACTATAAAAAGTTACCAAAACATTATTTTACCAAATTCAATGCGTTTTTGTGTATTTTGATCGGTGAGATGTCCATTAGAAACGATTTTTTCAAAGTTTTATATTTATCAAGATATTTCTGGACTGCTGCTTTAAATAACCCTCAATGCAGCAACCTGCTTTGCCCACATTCTGCTTTCGTCACTTGTTCATTCTCTCAAATTGGCTGAACGTAAGTTTTTGGCTGGACATCACCTCCTCCTTGCTTACTGGTACTGGACTTAACTGTAGCCATTGCCATTAGTAATTTTTTACTTTTATCATAACTTCTTTTGATTCCTTGCTTGTGCTTCTGTCCATCACCATGACCAATTAGCTGTGTAATTCCAGTAGTTGAACAAAAGATGCTTTTGGCACATACCTTGCTGTAAGCAGAATAACATTTAGCAGGATCCTCTTTACACCATTTACATAATGCAAGTCCATTATTTTCATATTTAAAGGGTAATTGCTCTTTTCAAACAGTAATACACTTAGTGGTAAAGTATGCTACATTAAAATATACATTTGAATTTTACATTTTTAACAATGCACTATTACAAACACAAATTGAGACTTCAAACACTTTAAACTTTACAAAACACACAATAAATGTAAATAACTTGGCCAATTTGAGGTTTCATTGTGTTTGTTTGTAATAAAATCTTTTTTATTATTATGCACCCCTTCGAAGAAGTGGGGGTATCTTGCTTAGCACCTGTAGGTCTGTCCGTAGACCATTTCGTTTCCGCACGATATCTTGAGAACGCTTTGACCTACGATCATGAACGTTGGTACGCTGGTTACTTGGGAGGAAATGAAGAACCCTATAAATTTTGAGGTCAACAGGTCAAAGGTCAAGGTCACCTTTGCTAAAAATAGAAAAACAGTTTCCCCTCAATAACTTAAGAATGCATTGAGATATTTTAATGAAACTTTATACATAGATACCTTACATCGAGACCTCGCTTGGGATTGCATATGGGGTGGGTGGGGTCAAGGTCACCATTACTAAAAATAGAAAAACGGTCTCCGCTCAATAATTTGAGAACGCATCGAGATATTTTAATGAAACTTCATCAATAGATACTATATATCGAGACATCGCTTGGGCTTGCATATATAAAAAAATTCTTAACAATTGCACATATTCACAACTTTGCTGCAAGTCGGGGGGCATACATGTTTTACAAACATCACTTGTTAAAATTGTCATGTAAATTATAAATATTAATACATAAATTATATGTATTGCGATATGAAGAAGTGCGTCGTTCCGTAATCAAAACACCAAACGTTCTGCATCTTTAATGAAAATAAACTTTCATAGTTTCATAATGACATTGTTTAAATGTATAATGCATACATATATGATTATGTTTGTTGCACATGGCATGTCTATGTAATGTCCGTTACCAATGTTACCCTAATATCTTAATTGTTGTTGTAACACATATAATGATATTAAAACACATATTTATACATTACACTTTTGTCTTACTATTGCTTTATTATTACCATTAATTGAAATATCACTTTCACTATCTTTGTAGATCACATCAACCATACTGTCCAGTTTGATCTTCTCCTTCACTTTCGTCTTCATCCAATGAAGCTTGCGCAATGATATTGATCAACTCCTCAGGGGCTATCTCCTTAATCCATTTGTAATCAATGTTGCCCACATTATCAATTGTCCAACCAGACTCGTTGACATTTGGTCGCTCAGGGAAGTTCTCATGGGCATGAAGCCATATATATACGCCTGGTAATTGGCCCGCCGTATGTGTAGTTCCAGAGATGATCGACATGGTGGTAGCAGACTCGTGTCAGTACCAGATTGTCCGGACAACCTCTTAGTGGATCATATTTCTTTACGAAAATGTCATACCTTAGCTTATTGATATCAGGATACTTATCTTTGCCATACATATCACTCACTAGTTGCTCAAGACCATTGTTTAACATCTCTGAACATTCATGTGATTCAGTGTCAGCTGAAACTTGGTGTTCCTTTCCACACTTCATGACATTGGTTTTGCCACGTCTGGCCAAGGCACTGACTGTGTCACATCCAGTGAACGCGTGGAGGGCTGGTAGGATTTTGCACATTTCCGGACCCACAGAAGTATGGATTTCATTTACAGTCAGCAGGCGTTGCTTGTTGCCCATGCCGCTATCAAAATATACAAGCATATGAGACAGTTCTGTCATGTATTTGCATAAGAGCACCAAAACATCTGTGTCAGGAGCCCGGACTATGATACTTGTAGCTGCTGCTTCTTTTGCATAAATGCAATGAAGGATAATCCGTGTGTCAGCTCCTTCTTGGCTTGAGAACAATTCCTCCACCTGTTCTCCATCTCTACTGGAAAGTCTGCAGCACTTGTCTGCAATCACCAAATAGATACTCTGTGACATCAATGCTTGAGCATACTTTTGATACTTCCACTGTTCAAAAATGAACTGGATGAGCTGTGTCTTGTTCTTATCATTGCCCATAAAACCTATCCAATCTCGAGGAGTCTTTGTGTTTGGGTCTAGATAAAACAAAGATTGGTGCAACACCTCTTTGCATTCGTTCAAAAGATGTGATAGAGTTTCTTTTGTAAGTGTGTGCCACAAAGTGCACATCTGACTTTGGCATAGGTTGTAGACATATTCTGCTAACTCGCCAAATGTTTCTGGTACATGTACCATGTTTTGCAGATTAGCATTTCTGTCTACATTATGACCCGATCCCTGTGATCGATCGACAATTGGCTCACCCTCTAGTTTGTGCAACAGTTTAGCTTTTTCGTGGGTAACCATCAGCTGTTGCGAGTGCCCAAGGCACGGGCTCCAGTGGGTATGACAGTGTGACTTCAATATCAATTCCATTTTGTACCGCAAGTAGGACAAGCTGTACAAAGTTGTTTCTCTCTGCTTGGATCTGTGTGACTTTGTTTTTTGAGCACCAGTTAGCACTATGAACTACTTTCAGAAATCTTCCAAGTCCCACAACTTCGAGAAAAATCATTAAACGAGATCATCCTAGTAATATGCTTACACCGTCGTCGTACTGACGCTTCCCATAAAGTTTCATTGAAAGCTGGCCTGCAGTTGCTGAGAAATAGCCTGGACAGGAATTGAGCACTATATTTCAGAAATTTTTTAAGTCCCATAAATCGAAGAAAAATGTCGAGATTGGATTGACAATGTGTTTAGCCGTTTAGAAAGCTAGGACTAGAGTGAACCCTCTGAACCAGATGACAATGTTGTTGACTGTCTCCACAAAAGGGTTCAGTCTTACCTCCTCTGGACACTAACTCTTCTCTTAGCAGGGGTCCAGGCAGTTGCTTTTGCACCCTTGTACTAATGAATTTCAAGCTCTGTAGGTGAAGGCGATTTTCATCAACTTGGCAACCTGTGGCAATTCATCAGCATATTTTGCCCAGTCCAGTAAAACAAAAAAGCCTTCTTTTACGAGTTGTTGCTGGGCACAATGCTATTTTTTCCGATTTGAACAGGTGGAATACGATCATGTAGATTAAGAATATCCAGTGAAGCAGCAATATCGTCTATATTGGTATCATCAATTTCTGTGTTTCGTTTTTTGGTTCCAACATCTGCAAGATGTGGACTGGTTCATCTTGCCAACTGTCTTTTGAAGTAGGTACATGTATAAACACATAAATCATGATATATTATCGTGCATAATTAGGGCCCCGCAAATTTGTTTGCGGGTGCTCTATAGTAATCACCCTGTCTGTCTGTCTGTCCGCTGTTCGTCCACATTTTTCATGCTTTTTTTTTCATAACTTCAAAAACGTTTCAGCTATTACTTTGAAACTTCATGGGTGGATAGATCTCATTAAGGAGAAGTGCAGTGCACAAGAACCATTACTCTGCACTTCATGGTTCTGGAGTTATTGCCCTTTGTTAATTTTTCATACTTCATTTTTGCCTGGAGTATAACTCTTAGACCATTAAGAGGTATTAACTTGCAACATCATAGGTGGATAGATCTCATTGAGGAGAAGTGCAGTGCACAAGAACTGTTACTCGGCACTTCATAATTCTGGAGTTATTGCCCTTTGTTAATTTTTCATTTTTAGGCGGAGTCAACTTTTGGTTTCAGCTCTCTAACTTGAGAACAAATTGAAATATTTTAATGAAACTTCATCCATAGATACCTTATATCGAGACCTGGCTTGGGATTACATAGGGGTTGGATGGGGTCACTGTCAAGGTCACCGTTACAAAAAATAGAAAAACGGTTTCCGCTCAATTACTCGAGAACGAATTTAGCTATTGTAATTCAACTTCATACATAGATACCTTTTATCAAGACATCGCTTGGTCTTGCATGGGGGGGGATCAAGGTCAAGGTCACTGTTACTAAAAATAGAAAAACAGTTTCTTCTCAATTACTCAATTACAGATCAAGCTATTTTAATGAATATAGAGGGAAAATTCTTTTTTCTTCCACCCTCACATTCATTCTTGAGTTATCGTCCGAAAACCATGTTTTAAGGGAATTTAAGGCAAAAAAGGGGCTATAACTCTGTCAAAATTTTGTGGTTTGTAACTAAAGTCGAACTTGACCTGTGTTCTATGATGTTACACATGTGTACCAAAAATTATTTGAATATGTCAAGCCTTTCTTGTGTTATCATCCATGAAATGATGATAACCGATAGACCGACAAGCTAACTGCTCTTGAGTTATCATCAGAAAACCATGAACACGGACAGACCAACAAGCTCACACCTATATAAACCCCCCCCCTTTTTAATCCCCCGCCGCGAAGCGGGAGGGGGGATTATAGGAATGCCCTTTGCCGTCCGTCCGTCTGTCCGTTACATTTTCGTGTCCGCTCCATATCTCCTATACCCTTTGAAGTATTTTCATGAAACTTGGCTCAAATGTTTAGGTCATTGAGACGATGTGCAGAAGACATGAGTCAGTCACGTCGGCTCAAGGTAAAGGTCACACTTGAAGGTCAAATATTCAAGCCTTCATTTCGTGTGCACTCCATATCTCCTATGCCTTTTGAAGGATTTTCATGAAACTTGGCTCAAATGTTTATGTCATTGAGACGATGTGCAGAAGGCATGGGCCTTTCACGCCAGCTCAAGGTCAAGGTCACACTTGAAGGTTAAATTGTTGAGCCTCCATTTTTGTGTCCGTTTTTCGCGTCCGCTCCATATCCCCAATACACCTTTGAAGGATTTTCATGAAACTTGGCTCAAATGTTTTGCTCATTGAGACCATGTGCAGAAGGCATAAGCCATTCACGCCAACTCAAGGTCAAGGTCACACTTGAAGGTTGAATGTTTGAGCCTGTATTTTCATGTCCATTCTATATCTCCTGTGCCCTTTAAAGGATTTTCATGAAACTTGTCTCAAATGTTCATCACATTGAACAATGTGCAGAAGGCATGAGGCAGTCACGCCACCTCAAGGTCAAGGTCACACTTGAAGGTAAAATGTTTGAGGCTCCATTTTTGTGTCTGCTCCACGTCTCCTATGCCCTTTGAACGATTTTCATAAAACTTGGTTCAAATGTTTATCACATTGAGGCCATGTGAAGAAGGCATGGAGCAGTCTTGCCACCTCAAGGTCAAGGTCACACTTAAAGGTCAAATGTTTGAGCCTCCATTTTCGTGTCAGCTCCATATCTCCTATGCCCTTTAAGGAATTTTCATGAAACTGATTAAGGTCAGTGTGATCCTTCAAATTCACCTTTAAATCTAATGAAGGATCACGGGGGGGGATATAGCTGTCCTGTAGACTGCCTTGTAATCTTTGTGGGGGAATACAAACATTTATTGCAATTTAAACTATTGCAGTATGTGTCTAAACATAAGAAATGTGCTTTGTTCACTGTGTTTGTTTTATACCCTCATTATTATAGTGTATTCAAATAATTTGGATTGAAATACTGTATATATTTTTATTATACCCCCACAAACGAAGTTTAGAGGGGGGAATATAGGAGTGGGCTTGTCTGTCGGTCTGTTGGTTTTTGGTTCACGATGATAACTCTAGAAAGGCTTGAAATATTCAAATAATGTTTGGTACACATGTGTAACAGCACAGAATACAGGTCAAGTTTGATGTTGGTTACAAACCACAAAGTTTTGACAAAGTTATGGCCCCTTTTCAACTTAAAATTCCCTAAAAACAGGGTTTCTGGATGATAACTCAAGACAGACTTGACATATTCAAATAATTTTTGGTACACATGTGTAACATCATAGAATACAGGTCAAGTTTAATGTTGGTTACAAACCATTAAATTTTGACAGATTTATGGCCCCTTTTCAACTTCAAATTCCTTATAAATTATAACAAGAAAAGCATTAAAAAAGAAAAAAGTTCCGCAACAGGGATCGAACCTACGACCTCCAGATCAACATTCTGATGCTCAAAATGTTATGCCAATCTTATTTATATACATGAGTGTGTAATTTTTAATTATGTTAGTGATTCAGATGTTTTCAACAATTTCAACAAAAACATGTACTCCAAAATATTGAATTGTTTCGTGTTACATACGGTTTATAGTTTTGTCCATTGTAAATTATGATTACTCATCAACGAAATGTTAGTTCCGAAATATCAGTAATGCAATTTTGCTCATATATACACATTTTTGGAAAGTGTCAAACCATCAATCTGTGAATGGTTCCCTTTAATGATAATGGTGCCTACTAAGCAAAAGTCTGCAAATCATGGATAACCTTGTCATCAATCCAGTCTAGTGATGGCGCTACCTTAGATATTGGCCCGATTGGCAGTGTTACAAGTAGTCGCCTTCACACTTCTTCCATGTCTGCAATTGAAGATGTTTAAACCATTGGTTTCATAAGTATTGCTTTATGAGTATGTTTCAGTTGCATTTGTTTGCACATTTATATTATTTAATACCTTATTTTGTGACCTGATATTTAATGTTGATTTTTTGTTAATGTATATTTTCATAATAATTGAGACAATGATGGATTTATATCATAATATTTTGCTTAATATATATTTAATTTATTATATTAACAATTTTACCTCGTCAGTTGACCACTTTTTAGTATATATCACTGCTTTTCCACACTCTTACAATCTTAAAGACATGTGGCGTGCTGTGGTTACAAATGGTATTTAGAGGCAGGTACTGTGCAAAGTTGTAAACTCCATGTAGCTTTATACCTGGAATTGTACAATTGAAAATTTTAAGAACAAAAAGATTGGCTTGAAATTCAGTTGTGTATACCTGGCATAAACTAGTTAGTGGTTTCTGTACAAAATATGTGTACCAGATTGTCAACCTGCAATGAATGTAATTATAATAGCATAAATATTTTGCCTATACCTACTGAAATATTCATAAACTAACAAGTGGGTCTTGTGGTATAACATTACTCAAAACCAGCAATCATGTCATCAAATGTTCGTACTTCCTTGGTTGACAGCCATGTGGAAAACCTGTACAATAATCAACATGCTCATCAAATGTGTGTTGACATTGCTATGTTATGATGCACTGATGCTAAGCTATGATATTGGTTAATTTAACTGTCATTGTTTTGCAAACTATAAATTGGCAGATACTGATTATTTCTGCTCTGCCCCCTCTAACTCCATATCTTGTAGCTGCACCTGATTAACATACCTGTTATGATGCATAAACCTCTTAAAACATACATGTTTTTGTTTTGTCCTGGACAGTTGTCCAACTGGAGGTAGAGGTCAGGTGGCAAACCTGTCATCATTAGCAGGGTATGGACAAGTACTGAAGCATAACATGAACATTTTATGCTTTTTGTCATAGTGTCATCTGTCATGACATGGTTTGTTTTATTTTCCTTCTAATGCCCATGTCAAGTTCTTTTATTTAAATAACCTTTATACAAGTACATTTTGTAATACAGTGTTATACAAGTACATGTACTGGTACATTTTGTACAACTCAAATGCCATACAAGAAATAAAAACTGCTATAATTTCATAAAAAAACACTCTTGACTAAATGATAACACATGTCTAAAACATGATATTGGTAAGTAATGCTTACCACTGATAGCAAAAGAACTGCCGTGTGCCCACTGGAAGGTGTTGAAGAATCCATAGGCACCATATCCATGGACAATGGCACCCATGAGGTTTACCTTCACCTTCCAGAGGTTGGACAGTCCTTTGGCGTTGCTGGTGGAATGCGGAAGACTTGTCTTTTCTTGGTCCATGCTTTTCCAATTAAAGTGCAACTATGAGCACCACAGAACAGGCTATGTTTATTCTAATGGCACCATATTAAAGATTTTAACATAAACATCTTATTTGTAACTACTGCAACCTGTTTATTCCAATGATCTGAATGAACAAACATTTTATGAGACCCACCAAATGATGATCTCTGTGTTTTATTTGAAATTAGAAATTGATGCTATGTTTAAAAAAAAGTACCCGATGCATACACAGACAGATGCACACATAAAGGATGAACGAAGAGCCAACGCATACGCTTGCTGGAATTAGTAATTTGTATTTTGTACTCACTTTTGCTGCCGCAAATGTATTTCTCTCAATTTAAACAACTTCTTATTTTCTTCTCTACTGGCGGACTTCTCAATGTGTGACTTAATTTTGGTACAGACATCACATCTGAGAATCGGGATATCTGCATTAAAAAAGTAAAAAATGTGAATAGCATATACCTGGTAGTCATTGAAATTCATGAGAATTTGTACAATTGGTTTCTGAAAATGAAAATTTACTATTTATTTTAACTCAAATAGACTGAATGTGATATGTGCACATCCAAAATACCATTTCTGTTACAAAAATTAAATTGTATCTTTAATATTCACACAAAAAGGACATGTTGGTTTTCACACATTAACACAACATACTTGTAACAGTCTGTAAAAGACATCACTTTTAAGTACTTTTTTTTTCATAAGACTGCATGGCTGTTACACATTTATTTTACCTTGGGGACGATGATGTGGGGCAAGTACCTGGCCCACACACGCATGAAGTGTGTCATGCTAATTATGTGTTCACCGTACACCTCTGCTTCTACACACATCTTGTTGTAGACATCCTTTTTCTTTAAACAGCAGGGCAGATGTAGTCTGCAAATTTGTCAAACAAACACTTTTACAGTATCCAATACATATAGCTAAAATAAAGCATATTCTTCGAAATAAAATGGAACAGGTAAAATTTAATTTCGGGCAAGTTCAATTTCTAAGCAGTCTTCCTGAGAGGGCAGGTAAACATTATTAGGCTTGATATGTGAAAACTACCTGGTGATCCCTGTCAATGAAGATGCTAGTGGAGATAAAGATAATGAATTAGCATAAGATTGTCTTTTCATTGACTAGTTCTTTACCAGAATAATATAAACAAGAAATATTGAAAATACACAAGAACCAAATTTTTTGAATGCAATGCCTTAAAGTTGTAATTGAACCAGACAAGCTGAAAGGTTTTTTAAGTTGGCCTGAAATTGAATTGGTATTTGCATTTTAAAAGAAACTATTATTAAGATTTAAAGCAATATACTGATGTAACTATACAAGGCATATAGTGAGAATGAATAAACATTAATTTTAATGTGAACTATGGTGGGTATTTTGTCATCGGCTGGACTAAAACATCTGAATTGTTTGTGTCTGGCATCTTGTCTGCATATCTGGTGGAAAAATTAGTCCGCCATGATAAAGCATACTGAGCCTCGGCGCTTATTTTTCCGTTGATGTTTCAAAGACCCACCAACTGTTTTGTACCATCTATAAAATGTTTAATTAAATGTTCTTATACTTTAAATGATGAACATAACATTACTATTCTGGACTTTGTTTTGTATTCATACTTTTTAGTTGTTAATTATGCCCCCCTTCGAAGAAGTGGAGTTATATTGCTTTGCACCTGTCCGTCGGTCGGTGGGTCGGATGGTCGGTCTGTCCGTATACCATTTTGTTTCTGCACAGTATCTAGAGAACGCTTTGACCTACGATCATTTAGTTTGTTTGTTTGGATTTTTCGCCGTATTCAACAGTATTTCAGTCATATAATGGCGGTCAGTTAACCTACTCACACTTTTCCTGGGTAAGCTGGTTTACCAGTACTCAGTGCACATACTTGTGCCAGTAACTGACAACTGCCCTACTTGAATCAGAGGTAGGGGGAGAATGGCCGTAGAAATCATTTCATGACCAATCCCCACACAAGTTATGTGGCCGGGCTGGGAATCGAACCTGTGATCCTCGGATTTGTAGTCCAGCGCTCTACCAACTGAGCTAGCCGGCCCGTTGGTATGCTGGTTACTTGGGAGGAAAGGAAGACGCCTATTGATTTTGAGGTCAACAGGTCAAGGTCACTGTTGCTAAAAATAGAAAAACGGTTTCCGCTCAATAACTTGAGAACGCATCGAGATATTTTAATGAAACTTTATACATAGATACCTTTTATCGCGACCTCGCTTTGGATTGCATATGGGGTGGGTGGGGTCAAGGTCACCGGTACAATAGAAAAACGGTTTCCGCTCAATAACTTGAGAACGCATCGAGATATTTTAATGAAACTTCATACATAGATACCTTATATTGAGACCTCGCTTGGGATTGCATATTGGGTGGGTGGGGTCAAGGTCAAGGTCACTGTTACTAAAAATAGAAAAACAGTCTCTGCTCAATAACTTGAGAACGCATCAAGATATTTTAATGAAACTTCATACATAGGTACTTTATATTGAGACCTCGCTTGGGAGTGCATATTGGGTGGGTGGAATCAAGGTCAAGGTCACCGTTACTAAAAATAGAAAAACGGTCTCCGCTCAATAACTTGAGAATGCATCGAGATATTTTAATGAAACTTCATACATAGATACCTATAATTGAGACCTCGCTTTGGATTGCATATAGGGTGGGTGGGGTCAAGGTCACCGCTACTAAAAATAGAAAAAATGGTTTCCGCTCAATAACTTGAGAACGCATCAAGATATTTTAATGAAACTTCATACATAGATACATTATATCGAGACCTCGCTTAGGATTGCATATTGGGTGGGTGGGGTCAAGGTAACCGTTACTAAAAATAGAAAAACAGTTTCCGCTCAATAACATTAGAATCCATAAAGATATTTGAATGAAACTTCATACTTAGATACCATATATCGAGACCTCGCTTGGGATTGCATATGGGGTGGGTGGGGTCAAGATCAAGGTCACCCATAACTAAAAATAGAAAAACGGTTTCTGCTCAATAACTTGAGAATGCTTAGAGATATTTTAATGAAACTTCATACATAGATGCCATATATCGAAACCTTGCTTGGGATTGCATATTGAAAAAATTTCTTAACAATTGCACATATTCACAACTTAGCTGCAAGTCGGGGGCATGCATGTTTTACAAACATCTCTTTTTTTTAATTATTAGTTGAATTTAAAGCAAATTTGATGGTAATGGATTGATAATATGTAATATTTTAACTATGTTGTGTTCATTAATATAGCAATGTAAACATACCTATAAACTTTGTCTGTACTGCATAAAAAGTACTTCTCGGAATCCCCAGACATGGTGTGCAAGGATTGCGGCACACCTGTATGCCACTCGGTAGAAAAACTGTTTTGTTTTCTGGTCTCCTAAAAAATTCAATTTATTATGTGATGTTATATTGAGATAGACAGATTTATTTCAACATGTTATGTACAATAACATGGCAGAATAACATTATCTGGACATGCAAACAACTTAAAACAGAATGTATACGTTAATAAATGAGCTATGTCTATCAACATTATATGTCAATGATGACACACAAAAAAGAGTTCAAAAGAACTCTATTTTCATGTGGTTCATAAAATATAGTCTTGTGTAACATAGGCATGTAAGGATGTCATAATTGTCAATCACAGCATTGATTAGGTATAACAGACATTGTATCACAATTGTATTTCACAGTATGATATTTATATGAACAATAGTTGGACTATCACAGTGAAAAACATATGTACAGCATAATATGTATGATAATCTTGTCACATTTAACATTATTACAAAAATAAATTGTTATGAGTTGCTATTTTTCACAAAGACCAACTGTATACACATAAAATACAATTATTCTATATACTGGTAATATTGTGAAATGTTTGATAAATCAAAGATTAAAAAAGAAGAAATTGATAAAATGAATTGATTATACATAATTTAAAAGTCATCTTTTTACATTGAATTTAAAAGAAGTTTTGCAACTGGAATTGCTCAAGTGTTTTTGGAAAATTAATCCATAGTCAGCAGACATTACAAGCAATTTTATTTTTTGGCCAAAACATTTTAACTTGGGGACAACATACCTCTTGCTGTCTGACATGGTATGGCTCATTAATTACATCTTTTACATGCTTGATTCCATCAGAACTTGTTGGAAAATGTTGAAATAAAATATCGACATTATCTCATCAGTTCAAATTACTAAAAATCTGGTGGCATGGACATGACTTAGGTTTAGGCTTAACAGGAATGAAATGTTCAGCTAAGTGATATGGACTTTTCAGTTTGAATTTAAAAACTTGACATAAAGTAATATGATTGACTAATTACTGTTAACCACTAGACAGTAGCCAATTCACTTTATGAACTGGTATACTTATTTGAAAGAAATCTTGTCAGCTTGTTTGACCTGCAACTTATGTTTCAAGTCAACTGTTAGACCAGGTTGATGGTGCACATAATATGTATTTTTGATCACAATTAAAGATAATAAAATATTAACCTTGTGTGTGTTGTAATCCATCGTAATATCCACTGCGAGCGTTCAAGTATTCCAACTGTTGAAAGGCCTCCCTCGCAGTTTGCATGACCTCTACTGGAACCGTTGCCAAGCATATAACTGCAACACAAGTAGGCTGCCAACACATCTAATCGTATCGGGTCTTTCTTCACTGAAATGTATAAATGTAATTGTACAAAATTCCAAATGATTGGAGTCAAATGTATGTACCGTAAATACGTAGTCATAAGTCTAGACGTCTCATAAGTCGAGAAGGTAAAATTCATTCCAGAAACGTATTTCTAATAATAACCATTCCATAAGTCGAGTTAGAATTATCATAAAACACCATCTGAAAATTGGCCAGTGTATGCCCAAATTAGTGGGTATATACGGTACTGTCTGCAGTAAATGCGTTGAAGCGTGATATCACTGCCTAATCCTCTTCGACAGGTCTTGATGTAGACAAAAACCAGTTCCGGCCAGTTTAATTAGCAATATGCTGTACACGAAAATCATGGGTTTTGTCTGCAGGTGTATTGATTTTTATTGGTGGCTGACGGTCTAGTTGGGGCCTAAGTGGGGAAATTAAGTCAATTAAAAATGAGTAAATAGTTTCATCTTATTAGTCCCCTACGGGTGTTTCACCGGAGGGGACTATAGGTTTGCCCTCCGTCCGTCCGCAAAATATTGTTCCTGCAAGAACTCAAAAGGTACTGAAGATACTTCGATTGAACGTGGTATACATATAAACGGCAGTGTGAGTATTATGCAGGACCTTGTATTCGGCGTAGCTGTCTAAGATCACTTTTGACCCAGATTTTCTTGCGATAATTATGCAGCGGGAAAGTTGAATGCCAACAGAATTGGTCAAATTTTCTAATTCTAGGGAATGCAAACTTCAAACAATGGTTTAACGTATACCAATAAACTGTTGCATACTTTAGGGGAATAAAAATTTACATAATTGTTTACATAAGCGGTTAAAATGAAGTTATAAACATATCCTCGCGTATACTCTAGAACTGAGGCTAATTATGAACGTATTTTCTCATTGTATGCCATAAACAGAATGATATAATTCATTCACGTAACGAAATAACTATTTTGTTTAGCCTACATTTATATAAGCGTTACGCTCTATAAATAGCAATTGTGCAATGTTCCCATGCGTAAATCTCACAGAGTTGCCGTTCCATGTAGCCATTGATTCTAGCGAGTTCATCGCATTCCACAAAAAGTAGTGGCGTTCTAAAAATAGCGCGCGTAGCTAGCAACGGCTGTAGAGCTGTATTAAAATACTCGTACATGCGTAAATAATAGCGTTCAGAGAATCATAAACATACAAATTTCAATAAATGTGGAATTTATATTATAAACTTACTGTTAATTTGATTTAAAATTGTGGTTACGATTTATTAACAATTATTTATAATTGCATCTTTCTATCAACTTCTCCAGTAGATGTTGTTTAATCTGTAAAAAGATGCTACATTTTCTATAGATAAAATGTTATGAAAGAAGATTCGGAATATGTCGAATTGTTATTCGCGTAGCACAGGAACCCTTGATATATCATATTTCTACTGATATAATTTAAAATCGTCATAGTCTAATGAATTTTTAAGTTTGCATTATCAAAAAATAAGTCTTAACATTTCAAAAATCGCTGAATGTTCCCTGACTATTGCTTTTTATTGGGATACACAGGGTACATGCTTATTTGACTTCAAATCGTTATTATATTAGATAACTAACATGAATGGTATATTACCGGTACTATAAATAACTATATAGACTCGTCTGATACATAATAATTTTCCCGAAATTATTTTCTTATATTTGTTAAATTGGCTTGACAAATTCAGATAACAATTATGTTAACCTAAATTATTTTGGTTATTCATATATCACGGGTGGAAACATGGAGTTGTATGATTGGTTTATTCACGGCATAGATATTAATTATAATTCTGTTTAATTTATAAATTTATCTCAAATTAACTTTTGGGTCCGAGAAGTTTTCTGATAGTGTCCGAAAAATCTGGGGTCCAATAAGTCCCCTAATATTGGTGGGGACCAAAAAATCTGGGATCTGAGAAGTCACGTAACCGATCATCTTGGCCGTCTGTTTAGGTAATCTTTTAAATGACATCTCAATATTAATTTCAACGCCGATTGTCTTTTTTGAAGAGATTTCTTGTTTTTTTTACCAGAGTTCAAAGGTCACGTGACTGTTACTAAAAATAGAAATTAACTAAAACAAACTGGATCTTGCGATAACTCAAAAAGTACTGAAGATATTTCGATGAAACTTGGTATACATATAAACGGCAATGTGAGGATTATGCAGGACCTTTTATTTTTCACCAGAGGTCAAAGATCACGTGACTGTTAATCAAAATAGAAATAAACTAATACTGTTATAATTCGAAAAGTACATAAGATATGACCATGAAACTTGGTACAAAGATTGAACTATAGGTTTGCCATCCGTCTGTGTGTCTCTCTATCTGTTCGTCCGTATGTTTGTCCGTCCGTCTGTCTCCTCCGTCCCCAAAACCTGGTTCCTGCAATAACTCAAAAAGTACTGAACTTATTTCGATGAAACTGGGTATACATATAAACAGCAATGTGGCAATGTGAGGATTATGCACGACCTTTTTTTCACTAGAGGTCAAAGGTCACGTGACTGTTGCACATAAAAATTGAAATAAACTAAATACTGTAATAAATTCGAAATGGACATAAGATATGACCATGAAACTTGGTACAGAGATTGAACTATAAGTTTGCCATCTTTCTGTGTGTCGTTCTGTCTGTTCGTCCGTATGTCTGTCTGTCCGTCCGTCCCCAAAACCTGGATCCTGTGATAACTCGGAAAGTACTGAAGACACTTTGATGAAACTGTGTATAGATAGAAACAGCAATGTGGGAATTATGCACGACCTTTTATTTTTCTCCAGAGTTCAAAGGTCACGTGACTGTTACTAAAAATAGAAATAAACTTAATACTGTACTATTTTGAAAAGTGCATAAGATATGATCATGAAAAATCGTGTAACTTGGTACACAGATTGGACTGTGCGTCTGTCTGTCTGTTCGTCCGTCGGTCTCACTCTGTCTGTCTGTCCCGTCCCCAAAACCTGGATCCTGCGATAACTCAAAAAGTACTGAAGATACTTTGATGAAACTTTGTATACATAGAAAGAGCAAGGTGAGGATTGTACACGACCCTTTATTTTTCACCAGAGGGGAAAGGTCACGTGACTGTTACTTAAAATAGAAATAAACTTAATACTGTAATAATTAGAAAAGAACATAACATATGATCATGAAACTTGGTACACAGAATGGACTATATGATTGCCCTGTGTCACTTAAGTACTGCAATAACTCAAAAAATAACTCGAATGCCTGGTCAATGTTACCAAAATAGAAAAAAAACAACAACTTAATACTGCAGTGACAAATGGGATTTGAATATGAAACTGTACATCTACAGATAAAGGGCGATTTGACGGTATTGCACATTGTTTAATTAGTAGGGGTTTTTACCGGTAGGGGACTCCTGTATTACTTGCAATACTATCAAAGCCTTGTTTAATAATGAAGCTGTTTTGCATTTTGTCTTAATTATGCACTGAGTCATCGGAATACTGTATGGGTGTCATCGGTATTCGGACGGCTCAGCAATCAGTGTATATATAAAACATAATGACAATTGCATTATAAAATATACAAAATCCATGCTTTTTTTTTTTCTACTGACTTGCGTTTTATCGGTAAAATGACACAATTTGAAATGGCATTGTTCAAAACACGGCGCTGGTTAACTTTTCACGGCGTGGTTTTGTTTACGTCCGATAAAGAAAAAAAACATTGCACATTGTTATGGACTATGGGCTATAATACTACTCTATATTACTAAAGGAAGGGAAACATATAAGTTTCAGATATAAAATATTGTTTTCAATGTTGTTATAGCAACAGTTGATGATGATGATGAAATTCGTATAATTTTCACGATAAGTTCCTGCTGCTTCGATGAAGAGGAGGGTGTGGCGGAGGAATTGTGATAATAGTATTGACACTTTAATGACCTGATAGTGCTGATTATATTGCTAATTCCAAAGTCCCTGCTGCAGCTCTGATGATCATGATGAGGAGGAGGATGAAGATACGACTATTGACATGTCTGTGATGACAGTAATAGCACTTGACCTGATTGTGTTGATAATGCACGAGTGATGGTGACAGTTGCTGCTAATGATGATGAGGAGGAGGAAGAAGATTATGCCTTTCCATATATGTGATAAAAGTAGTAGCACTTGACCTAATAGTGGGGATTGTGTTGCTACTACTAAATTTCCGCTGGCTGCTTCTGTTGCCTTTTTTGCCTTTGCATGATGATGACGGAAATCAACATAATTAATGGACAATATATTATGATGATGGTCTTGGCTGTCATTGTTTATGTGATTGGTGATATTGAGACAGAAAGCCGTGGTCGTGTTGTTCCGTGATCTTGCTATTGCTGCTGCTCCTGTTGATGCTGCTGATACTTATGACGATGTCACGGGTGAGTGTGCAGATTTTCTTTCAATATACAACCAAACAAATAAGTGTGTTTAAAAAAAATATTGTAACATGTCTGCATTGCCACCTTTCGGCGTATCTTTTAGTAGCAGTTATTTCTTGTACAGAGTTAATGACTGCAAAGTACTGGTCTAAGGGGAGTAACAGCCACTGACTTGAATTATACTCGCAGTGGTCCCTTCCCTTAGGCGATGCAACCCAACTGATTCACAGCTAACGCGAATCTAGCTTGTTGATAGAAAGCTTTCACGATTGAGTCCGAAAACGTCTTCGGTTTCTTGTTAATTTATTCTCTTTGAATGTACACTTATTTGCAAGTAATGTATGTTCCATAAATGATACATTGCAATATTATGTTTCTAAATGTGTGAAGGAAAAAGAAGAAAATTCCCAGCTAAGTACTGCTTTAATAAGAGTTGAATAACGATTTAAGTGCTTGTCAGGTGATTAAACAATACGAACATTTTATAACGTAATGAAGCAAAAAATATATTTAATATTAAGAAGAGATTAAATCTTTATGGAAATTTCTCATATTGTTACGGACGCAAAAGTAAAGTGCATGTAACCTTAGATCTAAAGTCACTATTCGCAGGTATTGAAATGTCTTCAGTCACGCACTCTGTTTGCAAATGAAATATGCATGTTATTCTAGTGCGTACGCCGGGAATGATACTTGTTTGTTACATGATTGTTTTTTACCATTCACAAGTTGCGCATTTCGGGGAATAACGTTTAACAAATGAACTGTCCTCTGACGTCCGTGTGGTGCATTACCATCTGTCCAAATACCGGATAACTCCTTATGATAAAGTATAGCATGCGAGTTCTTTACTTGTATATTGACAACTACATGTAGCATATACAATATAACTCAGTTATGCCATTGATGCTGAGATGAAACATTTAGCACTAATATTGCAGCAATTTGTTGTCGGTCGTATCATACGCGTCGTGTATATAGGCTAATTCGCGCTTTAAAGGGGGCAGACAACTCGGTTAAGATTTTGTGATTAATGACTTACATGATGGACACGCCAAACTGCGGGTGATTAATTTGCCCCACACCTGGGCAGTGGTGGGACATTTGCATAGCCAGTGGGCGCTGGGTGATGGACACAAATTTGGTCCGACTGGCCCTTTAAAAGTGTATGGAAAGATACTTTTGCACAAAGTGACCGAAGTAATTTTAATGAATTTTAAACAATACTTCACGCACACTTTGAAAATCTTTCTCGAAATGTTGACCGTTTTCGTAAAAATATCTGGTTATCCAGAAAAAAATGTCAAATTAGTGACCACTGTTGCATTATATAATCTGATATAATTTCATGCGAAATTTTGTAAAAAGTTTTATGAAACGTCAAACTTTTCCCGCAATGTACTTTTTTTTCATGAAAATTGTCGAGTAAATATGAAAAATATGTGTGTGAGGGCGGTCATTGAACAATGTTTAGAATAACTTTTAGCATATTAACTCCTGTGACATTATCACAATCGTGACAAAATGTGGAGAAAGAGAAAAAAGAATGTGAAGTCGTTTTATTACATTTATTTACTTATGGGATGCGTGTTGGTGATGGCTGGCCAACACTATTTAATTTTGCAGTCCAGACCACTTTTGGCAAACCCTCGACGTAACTTTTTTAAACTTAAAGCAAAAACCCACTTGACCGATGTAACTTATCACAAAAGATTCTAGGATAATAGCCCGTAGGACATTGACATTTTCATGAAAAAAATAATCTGTAAACGGACGGAAGCACGTCCTAAAATTAGTGTGTCATCTCCGGAAGCCCCTTTTAATATTTAAACATGAGTTGTCACTTAAACAATTTTCGCGTATGTGGAATGGCAAAAACAATATCTACAATATCTACAATGTTCTCCTTATCAATAAATGTTCTACGAGTTAATATTATAAATTGCTTTCAAATTTTTACCAGGATGCTGTTTCCATTAAGGTTTTAACTAACTTTAAATAATAAAAACCATTTATATGGGACAAAACAATAAAGATGGTGTGTATTTATTTGAAAATAATGTAACCATTAAATAGAGCGGTGGTACATACGAAATGACGTTCAGTAGCTTTATTCGGCATCCATATTTATTTATTTATTTTTATTTATTTTTTTTGGTGGGGGGATGTAACTAGGGGACACACATGTTGTTTTTTAGGTTTGTTTTTTGGTTTTTACCATCTACTTTTCCATTCGTTATTAAAGTCCGTATGAAGCAATTTTTACAAATATATTTTCCTGTTGAAAGCCGCAAATGTTTTAGGGGCGAGTTTGTTTGTATTTTCTTTTCTTACCATCCCGAATTCCGTGTGGCATTTTGCATCTTTCACAACAAATTTTTATGTGTCTACACTGGTTAATGGCTTTTAAAAACAAATACTTTCCACTTAACAGATGATGGTGTCATTTGTCCAGTGAAGTTGTCGATGATTTACAATTTACCAGGGGCGATTTGGCTTTTCCTCACAAACGTGGTGGTAAACGTTAGGTCGACGTCAAGTTACGTTTAATTGTGCGAATAATACATCTTGACAAAAGAAGAAGAAAACTATTTAAAAAAATAAAAGAAACAAAATAAAAACTATTATAACTATTTTAAGTGTTTTATTGCAGTTAACGTTTAGCTTTGCCCCACGCTGCAATAGTCAAATATGAAGAGGTTGACACAAACGGCTTTACACTATAAAGTCATATCTTTATCTTAATTTTATTCATTTTCTTGTAAATGCTGCATTACGTCGTAAGCTAAACATAAACTGTCACATATATATGTATATCATAACGTATTACGTCAAGGCAATGACATGTCTGGGCGGGCAAAAAACCGCCACCAGGAGGATGTGACAGTTTATTTTTTTGTATATTCATGTATATGTTTTTAAGGCATTTTAAATAAATGCCCCTTTTCAATCTACACGTTTTCAGTGTGTTTATTTTATGACATGCGAGTTCGACCTCCTGTTAGGAACTTATTATTAATAGGTGCTAAGACAATACATAAAATGCCCATTGACTGATTGGCCTGTTGAAGCTAGCGGAATCCTTTATATGTCTGTACTGACAACGTTCAACACCTAAATTGCGTCGTTTTTGCTGCAACACCGGCAGTGTATAATTCTCTGTGCAATAAAATTCTGTCACGAGTGGCTGTTCCGTCTTTTTTGGCTGCTTCTTCGGCAACGTGTAATATTCTTGAAAATCGGGCTGAATGCATCTGCGTAAAGTGTCGTCCCGGATTAGCCTGTGCAGTCCGCACAGGAATTACGCCCGGGTTTCCCACGACACGCCTCATATAATGTCTGTAATCGAGAATACCCGGTAGGTGGAATGTTGTAAATTTCAAAGCATGGTAACTTGGAACCTTAATTCGAACCCGTTTCCGTCACTTGTGTTGATATTACTTTCGAGAAAACGCTTTATGTGGTCGGTAAAGTAACATCTAACGTAATGTAAACCTTATTATAACATACTAAAATACTCCCTTGACGTTTGTTATGGATGTATTTTCTTGATGTTAGACATAGACTTGTATGCTTAAACATACACGTGGCCGGCGATCCATACCATGTTATTTGCCTATCAATATTGCACCATATCATGTTATTTGCCTAACAGTATTGCACCATATCATGTTATTTGCCTTTCAATATTGCACGATATCATGTTTTTGCCTATCAATATTGCACCATGTCATGTTATTTGCCTATCAATATTGGACCATATGTTATTTGCCTTTGAATATTGCACCATATCATGTTATTTGCCTATGAATATTGCACCATATCATGTTATTTGCCTATCAATATTGCACCATATCATGTTATTTGCCTATCAATATTGCACCATATCATGTTATTTGCCTATCAATACTGGATCATATGTTATTTGCCTTTCAATATTGCACCATATCAGGTTATTTACCTCTCGCTGTTCTGCGTGTTGCACCCGCACCTTACAGTTTGTATTTTGTATTCTATCATGTAAATCTCCAGAAAATGAGGGGAACGAAGATATATAATGTATCACGTGATTAGAAACGCTCTCTGGTACGCAGAGAGCACGCGCCTGAAGTCAAACAGTTCAACAGATCCGATGTCTCATTCTATTGCGGCACACATATATCTAGGGAGGATCCTGTCACCATAAACCACGGGTAATGTCCTCGTGGCGACGTAAATGGGCCGTCCGCGTGGCAAGAGGACCTGGGGGTACGGTCAGCATGGCCACATCTGTTGTATAGGAGGGGTTCTTGTAGAATTTCACATATAAACACCGTTGTAAAACGCTTTTTAGCGTATATTGTAACTGTATAAGTTAGGAACGTAAACTTCACTTCATATAGGAATATTTAAAATTGATTAAATGTTTTAACATGATTTCCAGTGTAATCTTGAGCCGGCTGTTAAGAAAATTATACGCCTCATAAATGTTGTTCTATAGATGAAAAGTTGCTCCTCGTGATATTCATAAAATGGAACTACATTTTCCTTGACTTTTAATTCTGAAACATGTTCAGAACCATAATGCACCCGGAAAGCGCAGACTTCCTCCAAGGTCGCTCATTCCGTCAATTATTTTATACAGTGGCCTAGCTTGGGTATACAAATGTATACCGTAAGCACAATAGGACCAATTGACTTATAACAGGGGTGTTTATCTTTGGTTTATCTTAAGTTACAAACCACAAATTTAAGCTAAACCCCGATTATAAAAATAAAACAACCATTCATTTAATATTGTATGCAATCATTAAGCAATGATGTATCGGACATAACCTACAACGATTTCCCCGCAGCCTCGTTCATCCTTATTTTATTGCATTTTCTTGCTTTTTAAATCATTCATCTCTGGAAAAATGTATAGGCACGTGCCTTTTGTGCCTAAAGGAAGCTACACTACTGGCCATTTGCTGTTCGGCTATTGAGTTATAACTTCATATTGTGGCAATAATAAAGAATCCTTGAAGACATTTCTGGATACGGATCACCACCAACGTCAAATTATGTGTTAATTGGCCCACGCCTTACCTTCCCAGAAATGTTAATAAAAATCCGTTCATAAAAGTGTTTGCGTTATGTTGGTAACTATAAAACATTAAAAAATGACAAAGTGGGGACTTATATATCGAAAATGAAATTTAATTTTTCATGATCACTACATACCAATCCGTACGTAATTTTAGACATGTTCACAACGATGTTCTCCTTCCGGACATGTTTCTATCGTTCAAAGTAGCCAACATTTCTGATCGGTGACAATTGTGGAACCATTTTAAAAATGAAAAGATACATCACTGTCAACGTAATACAAGCGCAACAGGTAAATTTAACAAAAATGGACATTTTAAGAAAAATGTTCTTATTTAGACTTTGCAACATACTGTTCTAGGCAAATAATACTTGGGCGGGAGGCGCAAAGTATTGTTTAAATGGGCTATATTGTCTTACATTCAGATCAATTAAACCAAGATCAAACAAGTCGCCGACCGATTATACAATACGCGCATACTCGCATTAAGTCCGTAAAGATAGAAAAGAAGACGAACACGTTACGTTGGGTGTGCTTCGAACTAATAATGATAATTGCACGCCAGGGCTATATTACATGCATTAAGACCCTGACTACACTCGTTGTAAGTAGTGCGGGCTGGTTAATTCACAGGTCTGTGTGACATTATACACGACAGATCCAGTTAGTGTGGCCATTAACGACCACACGCCCATAGGTTTATGCCTGCCCTTCGGCTGGGCTCTTTGAGCAGGACATACATGCACACATGTAGGGAGAGATCTACGAGTAGAAAAGGTACAGGGTGCTGCTAAAATGTCTCGGGGTGAATCCGGGCCAGTTCTATATATATAAAAAAATCAAATTTTGGTTAATAATGGGATGTTAGGAATATAATGCTTCTAAGTAAGTTTTTTTTTAACGTGTTGTCTTCATTTATAATTGAAAATTTGCAAATATGCATTAAATTTGACAAGATATTCATAATACCATTGTTTAACACCCCAGAGGGGGCAGTTAAAAAGGAACAGGGTGCAGAACGCTGCTATTTTACCCTAGATCTGTTCCATGTATATGTACCCTGGTGATTTAGATCTGCCTGTATCAAAAACGTCAGTTACAGAGGTTGATTTTTGTTGAAACAACCGATTTGAGAACGCGATCCAATTAATCCAAATCTTGAAGGCCAATTAAGGTAATGGCTCGTGAACGTTATAATAAATAAATAAAGTTTAATTTGAAACGTTTTTATTATTATTTTTAACCTAAAATCCATGTCCAAATCTACACGGCCGTTAGGGCATCCTTAAAAAATTGTTTGCGGTAACGCGACCCAGGTGGGTAGGTTTGTGGGGGGGGGGGGGTTTGGGGGGGGGTTTAACAAATGGACTCTTAGACAGGGACCAAATTACCTTAACACATTACAAGAGCTAATAATATTGCTAAGTGTATGTCAGTGGCATCAGGATACTAACACTGCTCAAAATTCAGCTTAATTAGTGTAAGTTTAGTTTATAAAAACATAATGAATTAATTACGAACAAAATATGATGCATATGTAACTGAATTTTTTGAATAGAAAATAAAAAAATAAGAATGAAAAAGAAACTTGTGAGTCGGGACCAATTTCGTGAGTCGATCGCGTTTCCACAAACAAACAATTGTTTAAGGATGGCCTTAACCCTTTTGCCCGTTAAAACAGATCTCGCCCATAAAAGATCCCGCAGTGCACGCAGATGGTTTCTGTTTTAGTCCTAAAACTCTAGTTAACAATTCCAGATTTACTTAAGTAATTAATACACGTTATTCACGGTGTACACCAAAACCCCGCTTTACGACCACCTCGATTTTACGACCACCCCGCTAAAGCGGACACTTTTTTAAAGACCCGAGGGTTTCCCTATATATTTCAATGGTCGCAAACCACGATTATACAAGCACCCCGCTATTCCGTGTTACGACCACTTATCCTAGACCGAACGTACCAAATAATGCTGAAAATAACCCCGTTATTGCGACCAGTGTCATTTGGTCGTTGACACTTAACATCATCAATTAACAACATATGCCGTGGAGATAACATAATGCTTTGCGGTATAAGAGGAGCGTGTGAAAAACAATGTTACAAATGTTTTGATAAGGGATTAGCACATCGACTGTGTATCATATTATGTTAATTGACACTAGCTGACATCGGGTAGCACTGATGAATGCTGACCCTTAAATGGGCTTAGTTAATCAAGTTTTATTTATTTTCTTAATGTAAAGTTCATACATGTATCCATAACTATAAGTTACATAATCTCTATTCAATAAAACATATTATTGAAAACAAATATGAAATTTTCGTTATCTATTGATTATTCATTATTTTCATGAAAAAAAAAATTACACAGAAATATGCATGTACTGACTCGGTGATCTGCCGGACCTCGATAATACGACCACCCCGCTATTAAGACCACTCTTATTAAGACACCCAAGTGGTCGTATTAGTGGGGTTTTACTGTATATGGTCACCGTATACTGATGTAAATGTAACTACGGTACTTTTATAATGAATGGATGGGCACCGCACACTTAAGGACAAAAAAAAAGAGTGCAGTGCAAGAAAATGTTCATTTCACTGGGTTTTCATCATTATATGACAATAATTTAAGTTCTACGGAACACAGTGGATATCGCTACTAAATATTCTTACAACATATTTTCCTGAAATTCGCCTTTTATTCATGAAGTGAATTTTCAGATATATTCCAGTTGGACTATGAATCGTGTGATTGAAGCTCATTTAAGTTTCTGTGATCTTGTCACTGTGTTTTTGTTGATAAAATACGTTTGGAATTATAAACTTTATATTGAAACTTAAGGTTTAAATGCCAATTCTGCATATCATTCAATAATAGTACATGTTTTTGACCGAGATCTATGTTAGCACTATTTTACTAAAATTTAACGTTTATACGCGGCTTAAATCATATTTTGTGTCGTGCAACTCGTGGTTTTATCATAGAGTATATGGGTTGTTAAATATTTGAATTTATATACAGATACATGTATATCTTGCCTTTTCAACGACTTTTTCCACGAAGTATACTGCGCATTCCAATTTTATTTCAGCAGTATACGGTGACCATATTCACCGTGTTATTGGACCGAAAGTATGATATTAGTATGCTTACGAAATTTGTTACCAAATAAAAGAATTTGCTGCATTGATGCGGGTGTCAGCTCGTGAGGTTTGGTTCCATATACACATGTATACTCTGACGGTTTAGGTAGGGGTGTTTGGTTCGAAAAGGTCCGGAGTCTTGGTCCGAGATGGGTCGGGATATTTGGTTGATAGTCTTGGGAGGTTTTGTTAGAGATACGCTAGGAATGATTAGTTCGAGACATGTTCAGCAGTTTGGTTCGTGAATACATCGTAGTTTGGACTCGAGACGTGTTCAGGAGACTTGGTTCTTGATTGCTCTGTAGTTTGGGTTCGAGACATGTTCAGGAGGACTGATTCTTGATTGCTTTGTAGTTTGGGTTCGATACATGTTCAGGAAAATTGGTTCTTGATTGCTCTGTACTTTGGGTTCGAGACATGTTCAGGAACAGTTTGGTTCAAGAAAGGCTTGGACGCTTTGTTTCGAGATAGGTTCGGAATTATCGAATGTTTGGTTGAGAAATGCTCCGTAGTTCGAGTTAGGCGGGGTGGATTTGGTTCAAGAAAGGCTGTTATATGGTTGGTTCTAGTAAGGCGCGATGGATTTGGTTCGAGAAAGGTTATCTAGCCAATAGGTTTGGTTAAAGATAAACAGAAGCGGTTTGGTTCAAGATAGAAATAGGAGGTTTAACCAGTGACCTACTTTGGTATACAATGGCGTAGCCTTCAGCAATGTGAATTAAACGTGAATAAAGGCACCAACAACTATGGGCTCCAAAGTCTTTGATCAGCTGAACGAGACTCGGTTAGTACCTTCGTTGACAATTTAATTGTTATGGTGATCATTTCAGCAGGCTGTTAATACATAATGCATATTAATGTATACACTTTATGCATTGAAATGATGCTTTTATAACCATATTCATTCATAAATAAATGTGTGACTATTTTGACTAACCAGTAATTTGATTATTCACACGTGTTTTAGTTACGATGACGTATGCATGTTTACGTTGATTAGTGTAAAGGTTACGTTGATCAGTGTAAAGGTTTAACGAAGTACGACGTTTATGTTGTGCAGTTTTGTGATTGATCTATGCTTTGGGTCTAGAAACAACGCCATAATTGACGTGGCGTTTTCTATACGCCTAGCTAGAATTTTCGTGCACGATAGTTAGATTAAGGTTTCAGAATTTCTTACACAGGCGTGCCCAGGCACAGGCACGTACGCACACTTAGTTGAAATATCGAAAATGTAACCTCATCGGTGTGAGATACGGTTTATAAAAAGCTTGGTTATATGCACAGTTGTGTAAAAACCTGCTTTACAAGCTATGTTAAATGTGCTGGCAATCATTTTATGGATTACATTTTTAAAAGAACACGTAAAGTGTTACGTAGTTTGAACGTAAGAAATGGATTCCGTTTTATACTACATGTAGCACCCTGTAAATCGCATCTTCACCATTATAATCAAAACGCTGACAGCGTAGACAGACTATTGGCGACAAAAGAAACTAAATGCATATGAATTATGATTGCTTTATTTTTGCTTAAAGGAAACATTTGTTTGAATGAAGTTCAATTTCCCACCTTTAAATTTTATAATTTGGCTTCTTATTCAATAGTATACAACATCATACTGATAACTAATTTGTAAGTAACGAACAAATATTTTGTTCGAGCTAATTGTCTTATGCAAACGGAGTTATATACATGCCAGTTAACAAGTCAGTATGCAAAGGGCCACATGTAAGAATTTAGCTGTTTTGAAGAAGGACCCTTTCTGGTTTTGATTTACTGACTAATAGCATGCACAGAAAAAAAGTAGTTTTCCGCGATGCCTGTTTCGGAAAGTACCCTCTCAAAAGACCGTTGGCTAAAAACAAATCACTTGCATAGGGCATGTCCCAGTACCAGCATCAGTGCGTATCACAGATTCAACCTCTGGCGCAATCTCCCAAACTCCTCGCAGCGGTTACCTGCCTTATCGGTTACGGTAACCACTGCCATCACAAAGTAAAATCCTTCCACATCTGGAAGGATTACGTGTTTGTAACTTTTACTTATTTAATGCAACTCAATGCAATTTTCTACTTATTTGGACTTTTTTTATATAACAATTTCACTCAATAATGAAAAAATAAAATAAAAATAACTAAATAAAACCATCAAGGTTACAATATACTAATTCCAATCCTTATGTAATTTAATGTAAAAACGATAACTTTGACCAAAAATAAATGCAACATTTTGCACATAGGGACCCGCATAACCATACATTTTCTTAAAGAGCATTCTAAGCTGAATTGATTTAAGCAATAAAAAGGGTATGTCATTGTTATGTAAGAAAGAAATCGACACTAAACAAATTTGACTGTTTTATCAACATCTTTTTAGCGGCTACTTTCTAGTTGAATGTAACCCGCCACAGCGCAAGTGTCATACTGTAGTATCCAATCTTAAAACTTGTGATTTATTTGTGCATTCCAATGCTTACCCTACCAACATCTCCAAAAAAGAATACCAAAACAAGTGTCTAAACCTAAAAACATGTCTTCGAGTTAAACTTGTTGATTTATTTAGAGAGTACAGCCCTACATCACTTATTTATTTAGTGTATTGTGACCTCAATAATATCTAGAAGATTTATATCGATCTTCATCACGTGGTTTGTTATGACGGCATGGATTTGATTAGAGCTATGGCCGGAACCAGTCATATCTCTGCGCGGAGGTTGGCAATCTCCTAGCAGAGTTGTCGTTCGTTGCTCTAACCATACACATATGCAATGGGCTCAATGGCAAGCATCTTGTCAAAACGGAACAAATGTATTTAACGCACATTTAAGACCGATAGCATAGAAATAAAGAATTAATGGATTTTAAATTATCATAATTTGGGCAAAAATTAATAATTTTGATTCATATTATTGGAACTATTTTCTTGCACATTTACGCAAATGGAATCAGTTCGCACATATAATGGACAAAGTGGATTGGGCGGTGCGTTTGAATGTGATGATCATGTGACTAAAGTCACGTGCATGAGTTTGGACTACTTTCCGAGCCAATTACATAAGTGAATGGAATGTAACCGGTTTGCAAGAGATTACCTCAGGCGCACACTTGTCTTACCTTGTATAGTGCCAGAAATGAATCACGATTTCATCACCGTACGATTTCGCAATATGTTAGTTGATGATGAGCGTTTCGAAGTTCTGTGGCGCATACTTACGATATTACTTGAACAACAAATCTAATGCAGTCTGACCAAAGAGTTATTGTATTATTAGTTATAAACATCAATCTAAAATAAAAATCGGTGCAGTATGTCCCTCAAACGGAACAGCGAAGAAAAAAGGAAACTAGGCCAGTTCTCTGTCATTTATAATCATATGTTAAATCATGGGTTGTATCATTTGAATGCTTCTGATGACATGCTCTCTTCATGTGTTATTGAAAATTATCAACAATATATTTAATGTTAAAAGATTCCTCATTTTCACCAGCCCAGACGGGCAGTAAGGGGGTTGGGGAAAAAAAAGTGCCGACGCAGTACTGTGTTACTTCGATCTGGATCTTGACCTGTATTATATTCATTTTGTCGGAAATAAATATATACTTCAAATGTAATATTTCGTTATCGCATGAATAATTATTGTACTTCGTCACAAAGTTTGCACTTTCGGATTTTCTTTACATTCGGTTCATTGTTATCGGACAGGCAATTATTACAGCCTTGAGCATGTAATCATGTGAAAACAGCGCGCAAGAATACAATGGCTAGATATGGCATTATAGTTTACCAAAAGAATTACATGAATGACAAAGGCTCAATTTATCACTGAAATCCAAAACATTTGTAATAACACTTTCGAAAATGGGGTACAATAATGATGGATTCATTTTAATATTAGGGACATGTTCACGAACATTTGGGCAAATTGACAATTTTAATATAAAACTTTCGAAAATGGGGTACAATAATGATGGATTCATTTTAATATTAGGGACATGTTCACGAAGATTTTGGCAAATTGACAATTTTAATATAAAACTTTCGAAAATGGGGTACAATAATGATGGATTCATTTTAATATTAGGGACATGTTCACGAAGATTTTGGCAAATTGACAATTTTAATATTTTTTGTCATAGATCCCCAAAAGAAAAATGCATTATATATAAACAAGCGAAATAACACTGCTGACAAAGAAATATATTGAAAATCAAATCTCAGAAATTTGCAACTTGACTACCGCATATAGGCATTATTTTGGCCTATTTATATGGACGGTTGATTCATAAAGATATGGATCATTTGCCTTTAACATTCAAGTATAGTCTATATTTTAGGTTTTTGTGTAACCGAAGTATATTACTTGTTGGAACATTGTTGTTTGCGTAGACAGCGGCACAGTTGCGGAAGATTTTTATGGCCGTTACTGAAACCAGTTGTGTGGTATCTGAAAGCGCCCATATGTTACTGGCGTTCGTGTGCATTGTTAAAGTAGCAGTACACTATAATTATTTCTTTAAATCGAGCGTGCAATGGTAATAAATCATTTAGGTAGACTGTAATCCATATACTAGTACTGTGAAGTATATTCGTACATTTTCGTTTTTTTTCAGTGGATAAAAACTTCGAATCATAGACTACTGAAATTGCAGCCTTATATACGCAACATTGTTACTAGCGTCGTATTCAAGAAATAAACTAGTTTTGCAGTTGTGGACTCGCGAACAGGTAATGACTGGTAATGAACATTATAAGTTCCATCGTACACAGGAATTCCGGCAGTGGTTTAAGGCTGCTGCGAAACCGACAGTCTTTTGTATCGCAAATCGCAATCAGGTATTGAAGAACTACTTTTTAGACACGACCAGTTTGAACTCCGTATCATTATGCAGATTGCAGAGTATTAAAAAGTGGTATATGCGAAAGGAGAACGATGAACAGAGAATTAGATCCGATCATTACCCTAAAGGATCATCAAACACGTATACATGTGTATTTAATAACATCACACCATCTATTTGCCGGCTACTACGGCGGCATGATTTGGTGTTTATGCTGAACTTTTATGATAATGATATTAATGCTGAATCCACGGTCGTTCCTTGCTGCCTGAGTTTTTATTTGTTTTCATGTTACACATACAACAGACGGAGATCTCGATCACAACAAATCACTTGTGTTTTACAGAATTGCCAATAATGACAAAAAAGCACACACACACATCGGAAATCAAATGCATTAGAAGTTCCCATCCCACCTTGGGTGTATGCGGTGGTGGTGGAGGGTGTCGGGGTGGGTGCGGGCTTTTCCATATTTTGTAGCCTAATTCTGCTTCTAAATCGGTCTGACACGAGCTCTTAACAATAAACAACGCATGCATGTATTTGATTAATTAAATTAATTCAAGGTCTTTATTATTCTTTTTTTTCATTAATTAGAAACACTTCAGTAATTGGCCACGCACGTTTATTGTATTTGCGCCGTTAGTTCGACATGATCATTCAATCATGTGGGAGGCATTTACAATGGCAGATTGCACCTAGGCGTGCATAATAACTTGAACATACCAATACTGTGGGTTTCTCCGGATTGGTGCAGTTAAAGCCAACAGCAGAAGACCAAATCAAATCGAAACGCTGACCGCGTAGAAAGACTGTTGGTAACAGAAGAAACTAAAAGCATGTGAAAAAGTCATTTTTTGATAAAAATAAACATTTGTTTGAATGATATTCAATTTCCCACCTTTAAGCTTAATAATATGCCTTCTTACTCAATAGCATACGACATCATAATAAACATTAATCTGTAAGTAACTAATTATCTTACGCAAACGGAATTATACACATGTCAGTTGACAAGTCAATCTGCAACGAGTCATGCATAATACGTCTGAATAACTGATAAAGCGTGGTAGTTAGGAATATCGATTGTTAGTGGTTCTTAGCCTACTGAGTCAAAGTAGGTCATACGGTGCGTGCTCTCAATTTTCCATACTACAGTTTAAAAGTAATACAGTGCAGTAATTTGTTGTCAAAATATTCATAATAAGAATCAGGAAAAAGAAATAACACTTTCACAATTAGTCCAAAATAACCGATGTAGCGCATACATTTAGTCCTTATTCCAGGACACCAAGGTGAATATTTCGGTTACATACAAGTCAATAGCGAAAATAGGGGTGTCATTAGTTTGCCGTAACATTTTTAATAAATTGACTTTTTTATAAATTAAAATTGTAATAAATCACGTGATACGCACATTATAATACACACGACATACATTATCTTAAATGAATAAAAGGTAAGAAAACAGGCGTGAATTTGGAATGTTTGCTGTTTTGAAGAAGGACCCTTTCAGGATTCGATTTATTGACTCGTAGCCTGCAAAGAAAACAACAGTCTAAAAATCATAAAGCGTCTAGTAAAATTACCAGTAGTACCAAAACATATAATAAAACATTAGTTCAGTGTTTCGGTGTGTCTGGAAAGCTATTTAGATTGTGGTCAGCGGACACACATGTAATCAAACATTAGTTCAGTGTTTGGGTGTGTCTGGAAAGCTATTTAGATTGTGGTCAGCGGACACACACCACACGGGTCCACATCTGATACAACTTAGGCGCTGAAGGACAACAAAGCTCCATAGGGAAACCTTCAGTAAATTTCTTAAATTCAAGTATTTTTCTGTTTAATGGACATGTCCTTTTACGTTAAACTGTTTTAAACTAGTAAATATTGCAAAGATGTTTAGTATTTTAACCTTTTGTAATCAGAAATAAGTGGATTTCGCGCAGAAATGTTGATATTAAATTTTAATCTATGTACGACTTCAGTTAAGATTTTCCTTAGGAGCTTTGTGAATACCGGCGCTGATAAAGAACCCGTTTCACTCATCACCACGACATTTCTTCTCACATCGTTAATATTTCCACCACTATCACCTCAACCATAACCAGTATTGCCTCCACCAACATTTATAGCACCATCGGCTTGTGTAAATAATATAAACGAGTAAGAGTAAATGCCTAAAGTTCGAGTAGCTTGCTTATGCAACACTTCGTTCTGTTTACGCTCACGTCAACTCTTCTAGCGGCGGAAGTTGAGGCAATCACGTTTTTAAGCATTTTACACTTTGGAAGGTTAAGCTACCAACTTTGCATGTCAGTACATACATTGTAAATTATCGTTGAGTTTTTTACGTGAGTCTTGTCACTTATGATCCTATCGGAGCGCTTGTGGCCAAATAGCTTAACCGCTGCATGCAGTTACTGCTCTGAAATATGTGTTAGAATGTCTAACCTTATGCAGCTAATGAGGGTTATCCGGACTCAATTTCATCGACAGTGCATTTTACCGCATCTTTTTATGTCAGTCACCATCATCTGTGTTCGCATCACCCTGTTTTCTTCCTCATCAAATTGTCCACAGTGTCATCACAGTCGTAGGCCGCATCTTGTTCGTTTCACAATATTGCATTCATCATCGTCGTCTTTATGATCCAGCCAGCAAGATCATAATCATCATCTACCCATATACCAAGACATCCATCTCATTCGTCATCATTATCACCATCATCAACCACAGCAGCAAGAACTTCAACATAGTTGCCGTTGAACAATATTTTCACCATTGTCGTCATCGTCTTCATCATCATCATCACAAATCACAGCATCGTCGTAATCATCATTATAAATATCATCATCACAACCATCATCAGCATCATTATTATCATCATCAGTATACAGGATTACTGTAACATGATATTAAAGCTAGCAACAACGACAAAATTATATACAACGAAACATAAAAAAAATAACAAGCCAACTAAAAATCTTACTATTTATCAATAGATTCTTACTATTTATTCGGTAGATTCTTACAGTTTATATCAATAGATTCTTACTATTTACATGTATATCATCAGATTCTTACTATTTCTATCAATGGATTCTTAGAGTAATTTATATCAATAGATTCTTACTATTGATATCAATAGATTCTTACTATTTTCATATCAATAGATTCTTACTACTTCTTACTATTTATATCAACAGATTCCTACTAATTATATCAAGAGAATCTTACTATTTCTATCAATAGATTCTCATCAGCATATACCTCGTTAGCAAGTGTACTAGTTATTGACTACCAAAATGTATTCGCTTGTATACGCTTCGTAGTATTCTTCTCTCCTTCTTTCAATATTTTACTTTGTGTATATTCGTCGCTCAAATCTGCATTGAAATTTAGAGTACCCTACCACAAAATACCCCTGCCGACTAATCCTCTTTGGAATATGTAATTCATCAATCCAATTTTTAGGCGAAGCAGTTCAGTTTAACAACAATTACAACACTCGAAACATAATATCATATAAGTAAATATCAGGGGATAAATGTTTGGAGTTTTTATAAAATATTACATTTAATTATCGCAGCCGCTAGGGCCAGATGGGTCACACGTCTGAATCTCCTTATTCCGCGATATATTTCTAATACAGAGTCTCTAATTTCCGCCTGGTATCACGGGTTATGTTTAAATTAGGCTTAATGTTTAAATGTTATTGATATAATGGACAAACATGGATATTGGATTTGCAGTGATATTAGCAGGTCTATATTTCGGGTGTAGGTGGAGAACATGTAAACTGGCCACTGTTCGACGTTTATTTCGTAAATAATGTCTTCAAAAGAAATGATTCCCACGACTTGTGTATTTTTTTATATAAATAGTTTATGTAATATCGATGACTTTTTGTGATGCACATCTTTCAGAATACTACTTGAATCTCGCTTCGTTCATGTTTGATTGAGAGATTGGATAATTGATTGGTAGATCGATTGTGCATGCGACATGATTTGACGGATTAATGATTTTTTTTCCCCAGAAATTATGATTGTAAATTTATTTCCTTAAAGTTGTCAGCGAGCGAATCAAATGATAAGAAAACACACGAAAATTTCACAGGAAAATAACAAAGAGATATGCACTCGTATTACAAAAGTGTTTTAAAGAAACAGTAAACGTAAAAATGTATTGCTATCAAAGTGGAGGCGAATTTCTATCTTTATACTTCAATCATTATTCAATATGAAACGATGAACTTACTTTTGAAAGTGTATTCTTTTTATATGCATTTTACATGACATTGGAATACCTTCACGTCATTTTTGTTCCGAAATAAATTTTATGCAAATTAAAGAAGTGGGGCGTGTCGTCACTGCCATCGTTAGCCAATCAGCGACGAGGAAATTTACCACGTTTGTACGGTATAATTATAATGTTTTTTGGTTATACGAAAAGATAACTCGGTTAAAGGTACAATTGCGCGACAGTGTGGTTCTGTTTAACACTTGTGGTACATAACGCACGGTGTACTATAGCTTTTTCTGCACGCTGTTTTGTTATTTAGACAGGCTGTTTTGTAACAGTGCGATAACGGTGTTCACTGGTGAATAAAACGGAGAGTAATTTTTCTGTGTTAGCATGTGCTGATAGTATCGAAAGTTAATGATGTTATATGAAACTGATTTAATTTCAGTTGGATGTTAAAATGTAATTTCGTTATTAAATTTCGTTAGATATTTGCATGAAAACAAAACTAGTGTGAGTAGAACGAAAATAATAAATTATGACCTGAATAGTAAATAAACTTGGGAAAGTGATTTGGGATTTAATTGTGTTTTAATTATTCATTTCGATTGGCGTTTCATTTGGATTTACTATGGGTGCATTTAACGTGATTCTATCGACGTTATTTGTGTGGGGTGTTTTGGCGGGTGTCGCGCGCGGATTAAACGTCTGCTCCCGGACCCCCATCCACACGACCGCCAGCCGCACATCCGGGGACAACGGGTTCAGCATCCTTGTGAAGGGGTTGCCTAGCGACGGGCGTTACATCCCCGGGGAGACGTACACCGGTAAGTAGAGACAACAACAGCAACCACACCAACACCAAATGTTAAATATTGTAGTTTATATGACGATGATGATGTTGAAGATTATTATGTTGATAATGATAAAGTTGTTGTTGTTGATGATGATGATGATGATAATGACGATGATAAATATATAGATTTTGCAGTGTGATTGAGTGACTGATTATGTGAGTGAAGAGCGATTGGTGATTGCGTCTTCGAATAAATTTCTGAGCGGAGCATTGTAAAAAGTAGTTCCAATTACAGTTGACGAATAAAGTCGACGAATAAACAGCTATTTGTCGTTCTGGTGCGTGGCTATTAAACAAACTTGGGCTAACGCCCTCGTGGTTTAATTCCTACGAATCAGAACTCCAAATCGTTTGGTTATTGGCCGATAAACAACGATAAATCAAATTATTTCTTAATTTTGGCACAATGTAGATTTGATAAAGTTTTAATAATTGTGATGCAGCGACGTGTATCGATTAAATGATGTTGGTACAATTTATAGAGTAGAGAAAATGAATAAAGTTAAGTATCAATAGCTAGTACGGCGCTTGCACGATTCGCGTGGGGCGGAAATGTTTAAAGTGACACATCAAACATCAGCCGGCTTATCTGGTAGCAAATATTAACCGCAACAATTTTAAGATTCATTTACTGCATTCACATAAGACATGTATTCAATCAAACAGTTTAACGCGTCTATAGCGTTTGGTCTTTTGTTTAAGTATTTTCAAGATTACAAAAATCATGATTGTTCACGAACAAGTAAAATATCTACAGAAGTATTCCGTGCACATGCCTTGACAACCATTATCAAACTAAACATAACTATATGAAAGTTTTCAGTATTTTTTTTCAAAAGGCTAAAATTATTCGCGCCATTTTCTTTGTGCGGTAAGGGCGAAATGGACACCGTTTTAACCTGTTCGTTTGTAAAATAAACTAAAAATCACGATTTTTTTTAAATTATATAATCCCATGCGCAATTTAACACAATCTAACGTTGTGCAGCGTTTATCAACGTCATTAATTATTTCAGTCATACGTCAAGCCATTTATATTTTCTTTTATCTTGTTGGGTTGCATTATTGATGCAATTCACTGAGATTATGTAGATAGGGTTTATTCTGTTCGTTTCTGGCATGCCAATGGTATGAAAACGAATCTTTTGCATTTTCCTGTTGCTAGTGACATAAGCTGCATCAGTTGTGTAATGTTTAATTCCCGGCGCGCGAAATTATCTACCTGGGCTACAGAGCCGATTGTCATATGCAGAAGCGGTATCCGCAGAATAAACATCGCATCAAAGGAGCTGGTTTTAGTTGATATCAATAATGATAATAGTTATGATTAAAATGTTAAATTCCTATGTTTTAAATGAGTCTTATGTTATACCGTTTAAAACGCACAATACAATGGTTGTGATGAGATGATTCGTCGCTAAATTGTTTAACAATTTATTTATTTTGGTACACGCCGTTTTAGAGGTGTTAACCGCCAAATAAAATCGCCAAATGAGTGTTTTAGTCACAATATACACGTAATTAATGTAGCAGATTTTACTCCACGTTTGCAATTAAGACTAATAATGTTTTCAGACGTCCACAAATTAGTGTCAAAGGGAAGAGTGACTTCATCTTTGATCGTGTTTTATGAGTAAAAAACATAGCACAATAGTCTTTTGTGGGACGAGTTATTATTTAACTCCCTGATGTGTGTAATGTGGATGTGCCAATATAAACCATTATGTAGCTAATAAATGCACGCTTTGATAACTGTGCGAGATATCAACCGAGATTTAAATTGATGAGCCTGTATCTCGTATACCGCCGACTATAATGCATTTTATATACTTACTTTCGTTCATTTTTGGAGCCGACTACTTTCATGTCTTGCTCTTCAAGGAATTCCATGATCTTCTTCGTCATAGCATGCGCATTATCAATATCAGAGACGACATAATTAGCATCAGAAGCAGTATTAGTAATACCAGCAGCATGTAGACTTTGACACGACATTATCATCAACATCATCGTCAGCTAGCGACGAAAAAGTACCATGCATACGTTTATTTCGACTATTTACTCAAATGACGACAACAACAACAACTTCTCCTATTCATGCCTGCCAGTACATTATAATTGTGGAGCTAACATTTATAGTTCATGTACAAAATCGCGAAACAATGACTAATCACACTGAACTATCTGATACAGAACATTTCAACTTTAGAGTACAAAACACGCATCTAACACCCTGACGACACACGAATGCCTAATGAAGACATGAGCAATCCAAAAGTCAGTAAATTTCTTTGACCTCTCCACATAAACATCCCCAATTTCATTCACACAATAAGCCCTCGTCGGCTTTGATCAAATGTTCACCCGAAGATGGATTAAGATACCTCAGATAATCAATATAAATAGTTTCGTGCCCTATCTTCCGTAATCTCTGCGGAGCCCAAGACGCGGGTTTCTATATAACCGATCGTTTTTTGTTTGAAAGGACAACTTGAATATCGACGAAGAGAGTAGGCATTTCAACATAATAAATTCAGTTTCCCACCGAATAAAGGGTGATTGACGATCTTAGCCAATATGTTGTTCGTAAATTTTCACCCATTTATCAGTTTTTGACCGCGGAAAGTAGACGTCCACAATAAGAAACACAGCAAAACAGGAATCAAAAAACTTAAGACGAGAAAAACAAAACTATGTTTATACTATAATATACATGTAGACAAAGTATTAGGATATACATGTATACGAAACTCGAGTTTTAATTAGGGAAATGTATGTAATTGCTGAACACTGTCTCATTAATAACTAATAACAATACTATCATTTATGAAAGTTTGAGTGAAGTATCCAGTAACCATTCATATTTGAGGCGTGTCGTGGAAAAAACTGGCTTAATGCATGTGCGTAAAGTGTCGTCCCGGATACTGTGCAGTCCGCACCGGCTGATACAGGACGACACTTTCCGCTTTTATGGTATTTTCTGTTTCAAGGAATCTCTTCTAAACATAAATATACTGCAGGCGGAAAGTATCGTCCTGGAGTAGCTGTGCGGATGCACAGGCTGATCAGGGACGACATTTTACGCACATGCATCAAACCCTTTTTTTTCCTCGACACGCCTATTATATATTACCCAAAACACGTAACTGTCAAGAATACGTCGTTGTGGGCACTTCCAAAGCCTGACGTAGAAAATAATGCAGTTGGACGTGGTGTGAGGTTTATTGCACGGTGTATTGCCACTTCGACATGCTGTATAATATCAAACGCACTTAATGTGTCCACAAACGTAGGATTCTTGCATTGTGTTACGGTAAGCGTACAACGTCGTGGTGACAGAATTAACGTAACGTCTCTCATAACACAATGGCGATTTCCCATTCAGCATCCTGCGTACAAATTTCGAATAATTAAATGGTGTCCGAACCTTATTTATTGATAACAATGCCAAACACTGTGATACAATTGAATAAGCAAAACAAGTTCGTGAAAATATCAGAACCAATAAAACAGGGTGAGGACATAGCTATACAATGCTGCTTTCTTTTAGATATAAACTTATTTTAAAGAATTTTTTTTTCCACAGCGTGTGCTAGACTCACAAACTCATTAAAATCCATGTACATGTCACATCGCCATTTGAAAGCGTCACAATAACCTTGATTGCTTCATCAACCGAGATAGCAGTATTGGGTACCCCTTTATCAGAACACGCGACAATTATGTTAACGAATTTAAATGTTACAAAAAAATCGGGCATGTGACAAGGCGTTGCTCTAACCTCATTTGTATTCTAGTCACAGAAAACATTGACGTGTTCGGCTACTTATTAATGGTAGCAGATATCTCTGAAAACCTTTGATGCTCATCGTGTGCTTTAAAAGAATATCTGAATTGTTTTTGTTCAATAAGTTGTAATTGTTCATGCAATCTGACGACGTTTTGTTTGGTTACATCTTCTCAACGATTTTAAAACTTTTTCCATCTTGAAACGAAAATTGCCAAAATATGAAGACAAACAAAATGAATACACATGTACCCACTTCGTAAAGAAAGATTGTTATGACCTGACATCAGATGTGTACAGACCTAAATTAAATCTTTAACCTAATGTTTATTATGCTGATCTGAAAATCATGAAAACTTTCGTTTGAGTTAACAACGGCCAAATGAAAAGGCTATAGATTGGTAACTTTCAGTTAAACTTTGCATACATACATTTTATTATAGAAATATGAAGCATGTGATCTTTGAATTATATCTGGAATGTATCTTGTTCTACAATTTTGGTTTGTAAACCATATTTATGATTGATTACATGTACTAACTTCTAACTTAAACCTGACGTCACAAATCGGGTGGACACATCTTCTAATTGCCACGCTATGGCACACGTATGCATTCGAAATGGACAAAAACCTATTGCCTTATCGCCCTCTATATTTAGTGATGAACGACCTTAACGTGCAGTTGGATAACTGAATTTTCATCTGCGCGCGAATCGAATTGCATAACTAGAAAATGTGCATGGGCTGTTATTCTAGTAGTTAGTGTTTTTTAATCAAGTTTAGGTGAGTTTTTATGGGAAAAAATACGCTTCATTGTTAAATGCAATGGGCATGGGCCAACCTAATAATAAACTTTTAGGGGCTGAAATGCGCAAAGTAAGTGAACAATTACCTGGCCCCGTGACAGCAAGCATTCTTAAACAATGAAAAGCACAGCCCCTGTATAAGACATTTCATCAGTCAATATTTTAAGTTGAAACTAAGATTTAAGTCAATATTTCAAGTTGAAACTAAGTTTGAAGTTGAGATCTTTCGTAATAAATGCGAATCAGTTGTAGCAAAATGGCCATATACTCAATCCTATCACTTACTGTATATATACATGTATAAATTATTCATTGTGGATAATCATAACCAATAAAAACCCAATAATAATAATTGAGTGAATCGAAATTCATGCCATTATTAGAAATGTCAATGCCTTGACAAGTCTGTCATCCTGTGTGTTTTGTGTAAACTATCCCAAGTATTCTTGGGTCTAAATTATTGAAATTACACATGCCGAAATTAAACAAATTATAGTAATTGACACTCGATAATTTCCCAGCGACATTTGGATCGCGAAGTACTCGAGCAAAGTTTAAACCATGTTTCGAGGGGACCCCCTAGTTTGGCTAGACGGTTAATTTTTCAAGTTCTTGTTTTCATTGAACGATTATCGTAACACCACTGTTTGGCTTTAAACGATTGTGAAATATATACTCTCTGAGAGCTTGAAAGATTGTCAACACTAGGTTTATCATAGATGTGTTTAAATGCGCTAAGTTATGCAACGGTCTTCCGCAAAGAAAACTTGAACATTCGCTGACGAAATTAATATTATTGAAACTGTATGTTGATCAGTGGTGGCAATAAAAATGAAATTAAATTATTTCGGAGAATTTTCCCATGTGGTTTCTAATGTTTTTGCGTCATTATGTATGGATGTAATTAACACTTCAAACGAGCAAATGCTTATAGAACGATGCCTGATGTTTATACGGTTAGTTTCGTCAATACATGTTGAAAAATTAAAATGATTTGCATGAAAGAAAACTACATTTCTTCGGCATAGTTAAGAATTGCGGTAATCTTTATCCTTGTATGGGATAGCATCAGGATCGTTTTAATAAATCACAGGCATTTATTTTGCATATTATTCAAGTTCATAGTTTACGAAACCTATATTCCAATGCATTTTAATACTTCTACCGATACCAGTTCTGTGTTGTCAAAAAATGCTTCAGGCAGTATTTATAAAGTTTAATTTTAAATTTCAAAGTAGTTCTCAAGGTCAGTTCTGTTCTACATCGATTTTTATATGAATATTAAGGCCAAATATAAAATATTAAATCGTCAAATCACATGCACTTAAAATACTAACCTGATCCAATAAATGTCATTAATAACAAATAATTACCTGTCAGAGAATAATACACGTGTTATAGCAGACGACACTTTATGGTCTCGTCTGTAAAAATGATATAAAGGTAAACACATGCTAGTGATTCTCAATAACTTTACTACAAATAAGCAAACAAAGTGACATATTAAAACATCGTAATCTTGTAAAACGAGCAAATATTCATAGTGTATTGACACTGCTTAAGATTTCATTTTTATCCGAAGTTAATTCATCCGAAATGTCGATCAAGAATGAAAGTTGTGGATGCCTCTTTTTTGTCGGCGAATCTAATATGCACATGGCATGTTAATTAAGAAGTTTAACTAATTAAGAACGGGTGTGTCAGTGTTTACATTTCTGGCATACCTTTTGACATCTTTAGATACAATTAACTTTATTTGAGTGCACTATCCAAACTGTTCGGGTTAAACGAAATTTCAAGATCATCTGTAAACGAAATTTGATTCTTTGCCTTATTTTATGTTGTTCTAGTCGAGGTAAGGTGTAATTGATTTCAAGTACCACACAACTGCTAATTAAGGCGGGGCCTAATCGGGAATGAGTTTTGTAACAATTACTGAATAAAGAGCATTATCCACCGAAAATGGCAGTTTGTTAAATTTGGTGTTTCTTTGTCCGTTTTAATTCGTTTCAATATTTTGAAAAGCCTAAACAAATAACCATATACACAATCGCAAATTATCGTTTTAACAGGAATTATTATCAAACCGCTCACAAATGTGTATATCTTTAGAATGACACAATAAACTTGAGTTAAAACTGTACAATATTATAACGGATATTCTACTTGTCCATTAATCGATTTAAAAAAAGGAAAACAAAACTGGAAACCATATATGATATGATACACAAACAGTTTATGAACACTACAAAAATCAAGTGATGAACCCACTTTTGACATATACAGGCAAATAAGTGATTAAAAGCGATGTTAATAACTCGAGTCATACCTCAAAACGGCACGTCGATAGACATTACTAACTCGCATCTCGTAATGTATCACCGTAAAACATTTTGATATACACGGTCATTGTTTCGATCATTGTTCAATACCAGTGGTTGTTATAAAAACATTATTATGATTTATTCGAATATTAAACTGAATTATTTGGCTGTGATGATTTTTTGTGACGTTCAATGTGTACTGTTTTAGAACGTAAAACAAAAACCTCAACATGATTTGACAGCTTTTGGCAACCATAAATCGTGTTCAATAACAACAGCTCGCGTGTTGTCGACATGCTCGCTTTCTTTTATGGGCGATTGGGTTACGTTTTTATGGTCAGTGTGACATACTAAATGTGCAGATAGACAAGAAAATGGGCATTATTCATGATGGCTTGACTATTTTAATAAAGGATACTTTTGTGTGATGTATAACCATTTGACTGTACACTTTTATCATTGTTCGCTTTAGAAAGAAATTGAGTCGTTAGAAATAGAAACTATTTTAAATGACAAGGTAGAAACGCCTTCAATTTTAACGCGCAATTTCTTTGATATTAGAATACTACTACTACGACTTCTACTACTACTACTACTACTACTATTACTATTGCTGCTGCTACTACTACTACTACGACTTCTACTACTACTACTACTACTACTATTACTATTGCTGCTGCTACTACTACTACTACGACTTCTACTACTACTACTACTACTACTATTACTATTGCTGCTGCTACTACTACTACTACAACAACAACAACTACTACTATTGTGCTGCTGCTGTTACCACTACTACTACTGATTCTGCTATAACCACCACCACCATGATGCTGCTGTTTACTACTAAATCCTTACCACGAAATCCTGCCACTTCATGTAATACGTATTTGAACCTATGTCTATAGTAGTACAGCTGTCAATCATGTCCATCCGGGATTCCTTTTTCTCCGTACCGACAAGGTGTAAACCTTTCTTTATTACATAATTTACATGTTTGCAACGGGACCTGTATATATTTCACGAAATAATGACATATTATATAAGTTTTTTTATATTTAATTTGCCATCCACTTTTACCAGCAGTTTGATCCCTGAGGAAGATTTTGTACTATCGTTTACAGGTGAAATATCTAAGGATGAACGAGGGTATCGTGTGGATATTTATTGCTGAAACAAGATACACATTTGTATAAAAAAGTAAAGATTGTAATAGGTCCCATTTGCAAATGTGTGCTAAAATGGTATACACGAAATTTAAGTTACAGTCCACGGGTTTCTATGTCTATCACTATGAAATTAAGATATCATTCGGTATAACTTCAACCGTTAATATTGTGCAATAAAAATAGCGAACAATAAAAATGTGTTCGTACTAGTATTTAAAAGAAATTAATAACGGATGAACGCGAGTCATTAAGCAGGCGAAATTTGAATTTTATGTCGCAACACTGTCTTATGGCTGTATTATAGAGTCTATCAAACTTGAGCAGTTTTTAATTTGATGTATTCGTGCTTTATATGATGAATAACGATGCAGGTATTTGTCATTTTTGCAAAGTTTATGTTCGGAAATATTTGTTATATAAAATAGTTTGATTTTTAATTGACTTTAATAGCTCAAGTGTGATAAAGTGGAAAGGTACTGGTATACAGTTGTTGTTTAATAATTGTATATGGCAACAGTTAAGATGGTACATGTACGTGTTCATGTGTTTAGTGGGTCTTGTTTATGTGTTAAGTGATGTTAAAACTTACAATCATGAACATAATGTGTCTCCATGTCTGAGCCGTTGTTTCAGATAAAACTTCGGAGATTCAGTATGATTATCATTCGAGTCCTTCATAGTATTCTGCAGTTTTGAGTGTAAAAAAGGAGACCTATAATAGACGTAACTAGCGTTGTAACTGAGCTGAAATCAGAGTGAGATCGGACATAATTACAGTGCGTGTCACTAGATGGTCTGTTGTTCGAATCTGAAGCACTGACAGACTCGTGTTTTTAAGCCTGATTATTGTGCAGGTGTCTGGTGGGGTAATGTTATTCGACTCGTGGTCCGAGCCCCGACTCAAAAGCCGATAGTCTCAGTACAGTAATATAAAGTTAGTGGCGATCAGAAGTAATGCATTTAACATCTTTCAAATAAATAGGTTATCTCCCTTGGAAAAAACACTAGTTCAACTCTTGTTTGGGGCTATATTTTCGGAATGGTAGCTAGTTTATGTTTTTAGAAATACAATACACATATATGGTTTTATTTAATTTGGTTCAAGTTTAATAAAATGCCTCACTCTGTTTGCTCATTATTACATTGTAGAATTTTAATGTAGAATAAAAATGTACAGTATAAGGGAAGGGTGGCTATACTCGTTTAAGTAGAAATTCACTAAGTACCAGACAGTTCTTTGCGCAAACAGTTTCTTAACACACACAGACTTCGGTGTACATCTCCAGAAAGGCTGCAATATCATATAGTTCAGGACATCAAAACTCACTTAAGACGTATCAGTTAATCGGTTAATTTCGGGACATTTTGCAAATACCAGACAAGCTTGATTTTCGTTGCGAATAAGTCTAACCGGTTGAAAATCATCTGAAATACTCTTAACCTTTACAACAAGTAAATGCAAAATGCATTTAAAATAACTTTATTGCATTCCTATTGATAGTTTCAAGTGAACGAAAGTCAGCACCTCATCCCAGCTGCATTACGTGGAAACAACAACAACAATATAATATAAATGATAATAATTAAGCCCCTCGTCATCATCTGCATCATAATCATCATCTGCATCATCATCTGCATCTGCATCATCACCTGCATCATCATAATCATCTGCATCATCATCTGCATCATCACCATCTGCATCATCATCTGCATCATCATCATCTGCATCATCATCATTACCGATGGTGAGTGTATATCTCAACAGAACAGAACAGAACGACGACAACAACATATTTGTCATCATCATTATTATTCACATGTTATAAATTGCAACATGAACCTGATCATCATCATTATTTTTATAGTATTACGGTTACTTCACATCATCTTGCTTATTGTTTCCTGTCGCAGCAGCCAACGTCTTGATGGTCTTAAACATCAGCTTTAACTTGAATCACATCCACGCATGTTTAGTTTCTCCAAGTGCTGTGGTCGGAACATCAGGGGCAAGACTAGTAAAAATATCCCTAGCATATTTATTAATCTAGTTTTTTCTGTCAAGATGCTTTTAAAAAAGCGACTCTCGTTTACACATATTTGACAGTTTAAGACAGGTCATTTTTCTTACGTAAATGATTATTAATGGCCTCCAATGTGTAAGCGGTCTATTTTAATACACTAATATACCAGTGTACGTATGTGCACATCCTTGCGTAAACAAGCATACATACTTTACATACGTGTGCATATAGCCTTTCGTTGCATTAACCTCTGTGCGCACCGACTTGTACATAGTGTTTTTATTTCTGTTTTCACAGACTTCTAGTGGTCACAGACCTTGCATTTGCCACTGCGTTTACAGACCGTGTATTTACATCAGTGTTCACAGACTTCTAGTTGTCCCAGACCGTGTATATGCCGCTGAGTTTAAATACCTTGTAGTTGCCACTGTGTGCAAATACTTTGATTTTATCATGTCATTTTCCTGCGTGATCACAGAGTGTTCTAGTAGCATTCACGTGTGTCACGGTTCTCATGCATAATAAAAACACAATGAAATTTACATCAGTGTTGAAGAACTTGTTGTATAACGACATTCAAATCTGTGCGCACATTCGTGTACAGTTACATTTACATCTGAGTGTTGAACACTTCTCTGTGAACGCAGCAATTTTAATTCAACGTCATTAACGTCTACCATGGCCTATAAGCGTAAGACGTAACCCGCAAAATTCAAATTCAAGATAATAACTACATAAAAATGATATCACGTTAGTTTATCTGGCGAGGGAACATGCCAGGTATCTCTAAAATAATCGCATCACCACCGTATAAATTATTTCTGTAACAGCAATGATCTTGCTCGTCTAAAGTAATTACAGTCTTATACGTCTGCTATGCGCATAAGGCCTCTCTGTTCTAGCATGCATCTAAATTATTTCTCAATTTCTATCTGACATCTATTTATATCAGATATTCCAACTTACAAGCATATATATAGTGCACCCTGCTACTCACGATCATGCCGGAAACGTATTCCATCCAACTGGGGCAGCGCCAATGTTTAGGCACGTGTGACGTCATCGGGTTGCACGTGCGCGCTGCTTTGGCCCACTGACAGCACGTTTTTGGCGGAACCTGTGACTGAAATGCGCAAGTGCACGAGAATCAAGGCTTTCACTTTCTCTGTAAATTAAGCTAATCAAAGATAATCTGTAATTGAAAGAAATCTCATAAAAATGCTTTAAAGCGATCTTGTTATATGTTTAAAAGCCCATCTTTTGCGTTAAATGCCATTGAATGTGTCTTGGTTAGACGATCCGGAAATATGGAGATTGTTATCTAAAACGTCTTTGTGAAAAGTCATTTAGTACAAATACAACGGTATTTAAGTACGTGAATTGTTTTACGACATACATAATAACGCTAGTTTTTGTCAAGGAAGCATGCATTTAAATAAGTAAATTGGTCGAGACATTGTTTAATATGAAAATTTTATTCATATTCGTTCATTTAATACCTGTTTATGTGGTTTATGAAAAAATCGCCAAGAACTAACTAAACCACATTTCTTAGATTTCTACGTGTTTTTTTTATTTATTTATCGAGGATGTAGCATTTCCTGCATGTGAAATATTTTACTAGGTAAATCATTGAATCACATTTGACAAGAAATAGTGCATTCAGAGTTTTTTGCAAACCACGTAACTTGATTAGTGACACGGACAGGTGGTGTGCGTAAAATCGCGTTTTTAAGATTTATGTGCAAGACAGTATCGTCCCCAGATGCATAAATATCCGTGCAACTTCTTGTATAGATAATAAGATTTTATATTTCAGTACGAAACACGGATCCTAAGACAAATCATAACACACGTATTGTATTTTTAAAATTGTGTTTCAAAAGTATTTTTATGATAACCGTTACTCCAACTTTATTTTGTATATAACGTTATCCGAAACAAACTAGTCCTCAGTAATAAATTAATATCGTCGTGAATAATATGTGTCTTAAGTTGTTAATAATATGTGTCTTAAGTTGTTAATAATATGTGTCTTAAGTTGTTAACTGTGTTCTCGTAGTTCATGCACGTGTGAGTTGCTGGGTCTGTGAACTCAGTAAACGGTATATTAAGAGCTTTGTCTGAACAGTACTCAAGAGCGTAATTAGCATTTCAAATGAGCCGAAAAAAAGGCAAAAAGTGAAATTTCTAATGTTGTGTCTAACAACGTAACTATTTTCCTTTTTTACGAGATTGAATCATTGTCGCCGTTTCGGACAGAAGGGCGGATGTTGTAGCTTTTTGAAGGTGGGGGGGGGGGGGGGGTAGGAGAGAAATTTATATTCATTGAATGATCTATTTATCTATTTATTATTTTCAAATCGAAATCATCCTAATATTTGAAAGATGTTGGTGTTTCTCTGTATATAGCTTTTGTCACAACTAAAAACAAATACAAACATAATTTATTTTGAACCTTATTTTTAATAAATGCTCATGTAAACAATTCTGGTTGTATGTAGTACAAGAATCGGTTAACCACATTTGCCTTACTTGTTTTTATTTGCGAACAAATCCGAGTATCTATGGATTGAAGTTTGGATGTCTTATTATTTAAATCCTGTCTAAATATGTTCACATCGCTTGAATAATGTTGTTAACAACTTAACACGTATATTGAAAGCATGTCGCGAAGTTTTGACACGTAAAAAAAACGAAAATATAAAAAAGGCGATGTTAGAGAACTGTGGCCCGGCACCATTCTTTGCATTGATGTAACCATTAGACCTGCTGGGTTACATTATGCTGTGCTAATCACGAGGATGTCTCAGCAACCAAGCGCCTCCGCGTTGGAGAATAACGCCATTTTCTGCTCCCATCGGGTGACTGTTTAGCCCGACAACTGCCTAACGAGCTGTGAAATTCCCTCTTTTAGGCATGTCATATCATTATTTTTAGTGACTTGCAAAATAATACAGCGACATCTTTGACCCCCACCCGCTGGCATAAAAAACGTTCGGACATGTTCGAAGCTCATTGTTATACGCAATGCAATTACAGCTCGTGGTTACTTTAAATAGAAGTGTTGAGGCTTAAATCCACCAAATTTGAAACGACCTACCGCTGTTTCGAATCTTGTATTAGTATTTCTAAATTATGAAATCGCCGCCAAAATGTTAGTTTTTATATAAAATTTTGTCCTAATCCCCACAGTAATTTTGCGAGTAACCTTAATGTAGATGTACATGTATTTGTTATAATTCTCCTTGACAGAGGATAGAAAACAAAGGCGTATATTAATACAGATATGAGATTGGCCTATCGACCTTTAAAACGTAGCAAATGCATTCAAAATATACTTACAACTAAATAGGTACATATACTTAAATGACTTATATAAGTGTTATTAATTGACGGTCATCTCTACTTGCAAGCGTTATTTAATTCTAATGTACATCGGTTTGCGTTACGAACAATTCATTGTAAATATGTCAGAGATACATTAGGGATAAAAGCGGCCTGACCATCGAGATTTACCCATCAACCAATCTCTTATTGCGTTTGTACAGAGATAGATGAGTATTTTAGCTTAAAGCAACCCGTCTGTCCACAAAAGTTGCTGTGAAAAATGACGCTCTTTCTTGATAACGTTCCTCAAACGTCATTAAGGCAGACCCGTGATACGTTGACCGGACGTTATGCTTATACGTCAACGTTTGCAAAAGAATGTGGTTGATCGTAATTTGTTCCAATATGGTCCAGTGAGTAATAATTAACCCCAAGCCATAAATTGTTCTCATTTCTTTTTTTATATGGGGTGGGTGTGTTTATACATTTAAAAAAAATTACAATGCACGTGGCTGCTGTATGTCTAACTGCAAATAACGTACAATACGTAAAATGATACGTCATTTAGAATAATAATAATAATAAATAAATTGTACAGGAAGCCGGCGCAGTATTCCTATGTGTATTCTAAGGTTCACTGGTGACATATTTAGTATATGTGATGGTTTGATTTATTTGATTTTAAACATTGAAAATTAAACTGTGTCTCAGAAAGTCACCTTATAAGTACTTATATCTGACCAGTTTAAAAGATATATGGATACCCTCAGGCATTTCCGCTAACTTCTCAATTTTAAATACTACCATCCCACTTAGCGTTTCAAAAGTAAACATCAGAAATTGATATGCTAAACTTCGCGCCACTGTAAAATTAATGTCAATAAAAAGTACGGTAATTAGTGAGTTTCGGGTTTTAAAATAAATACCCAGATCCAAATCGAGGTCGTTAAGGGAAGTTAAACACTTTATGTAATAAATCAATGGCTGACATTTTCAGTTACGTACTTGTTGTTGACGTCGGTTCTTTGTAGTAAAGTTTTTAAACTTTTGGAAAATGGAAGGGTGGGGGGGGGTGTATAAACTCGAGTCATTAGGTAAGTCAATAACAACAACATCAACAACACATTCCTTAAGGGCATTGGCGTGTATGTATTTACCGTTTTATTAACAAAACTAGCTTGAGCACGAGCTGAACAGTGATTATAAGCATATATCGTTCAAATATGTTCATTTAACGTTATTTAGTAAACGTACAAGCGAAGATCTTTGTACAATCATATTTTTCTCCAATCATACTTATCACACACTTGTGAAGAATACGATGACATTTGTCACACTGTTAAGTGTCAAGAATGTGATTGGCCAAAACGGGGTATGCGTGCGGATCTCAGAAGAATATGATTTCATTGCATATCTAAAACCGAATGCGATCACAAACTTCAAAGAATATGTGAAGAATCAGACTGAGATGTGTGCAGAATAAGATCTACATGTTCACGCCTGTGAATAATGAGATCCTATTTTTCACAGATGTGAACAAATATCATTTGTGAAAAATATGGTCCTACAGAGCTTACGTAGCCTATATGCGATCGTGCGCATCAAGTTGCAAAAATCAAGTTGTTGTACACAAGAGAAAAGTTGTGCTTTTTAAATGTTTTAATGCAAACGAAATTTCTGAAGTCGCCAAGATCTACTTTTTGCTTCGTAGGAATGCTTTCTTCCTACGCATGCATTTAGTGCGCTGCCGGGAACTATTTTTATTACTGAAATGGAGACACTGTATCTGTTGTTTTCTAGATTGTATCATTTAAATAGTGAATATGTAAAACATATCTGCATATCTGATGGATATAAAAAGAACAAAAAAAAAAAAACAACAAAGTACGAATGCTTATGTAGGTGTCAGATAACGGATGATAATGACTTATTAAGAATGTGGTTAAACGATAATATTGTCATCATTTATATTATAATTACTGGGAGAGTAGTAGCGGAATTAAACTGATGAGGGAAAACAACAATTACAAGGCATTTTCATAGAAAAAACATAACTGAAAACATAAGTAATCATCATTAAATTTTGCTTAGCAGTATTATAAGCCTCATGTCGAAAGACTTACTTTCATTAACCGCAGTACGATTTTGGCTTGTTATGTTATCCATTTACTCATTGCAACTGAGAAAAAATAGATCTAATAGGAGAATGTTTTTATTTTTAAAGTATTTATAAACAAAACATGCATTTTGTGGTATTTGAGAATGGTGCAGGCATAATGTCGAAAACCCACGTAAAGGATCTACAATAAAATGTCAAATATTTTGATGATAATAATGATATCACAACCAAACCTGTGTTGTATCTTTCGTTGCCAATAAAAATCAAATTAAACTTTACAGTTAAAATTACTTGGCCATAACAAATTGCTCTTCAATAAACCGTCCGTAAAATCGTGCGATATATCATTACGCTTCGTTGTTAACTGACAAAACACGTTCTATAAAGTTCATAGCATGGACAAAAGAAGTATTGGAAATTAAAAAATACGTTTAAACACGACTAAATCATATCGTTGTCGACCATCGATAGGGGAAATTGTCGACAAGTGTCATCTGAAGATGATTTACGCAAGTTTTGAGTATTTATGTTGTGTAAATGTAAATAGTACCATTAAAATAGTACGGGACGGAATTGATAAGATGCTGTTAATTAAGTGACGGATTGGAATTAGAAGTATTATACGTTCACTGAATTGATTATTTAATGTATTACAGCATTTTTGACACCACGATGATTAATGTTGTCGTAAATTAAAATATATTATTAATTTCTTATACTAAAATTAATGTTGAGTATACGATACGTTTTAGGTAACCATAAATTCATTGAAATGAAACTAAAATTAATGCTGAGTATACGATACTTTTTAAGTAACCATTAATTCATTGAAATGAAAGCAATGGAATGGCTTTATGTTGATATTTTTGGAATTACGTAAATAGAAAATATAGCTAACCTAGTGTGAAGTTAAGTTTGTTAGCCTTAAATATAGGCTAACAAACAGCTAAACCTAACTTAACTTCCCACTAAAACTTATTAAGTCTATTATATGTATCAAGCATGTCACTAATTGGGAGAGCTCTTACATAAATAAATAAGATGTCACGTTTAATAACTTTTTACGGGTAATCCCGTAGTAAATGTCAGTAATGATAACTCTCCGGGCAGGAAAAAAATCAGGCGATTTTACTTTGGAATTTCAATGGCCACGTTGAAAGACTTGTTGATCGTAATGCACCTATCAATATTTCTCCCAAGGGGGGTGGGAGCGGCGGGTAATCCCAGGGGAATTTGACTAATTGTATTTTAGGGGATCTAATTCTCCACCCTAGAGCCAAGCATTTTTGTCTAAATATTGATAGGTGGATAAGGCATGTACTGTTTCCACATTCGCTATTTGTCCACTGTCCCTTTAAAGGTATATTAGTCATTTAAATCAAAACTGAATCGACATAATCCCATTTACTTTCGTAATGTTAGTTAATTAAACGTATTGTAATCGTTTCAACCATTAATATTCCGTTTTTCACTTTTATCCGATCAATGTAACTGTTTGAATAATTATTTTCGTCTAAAGTCGATCCATTATTTTTTTACGAAAAGATTTATGCGAGATGACAAATTGATTATCAAAGGCCTTGTGGTCGATGTGGCGCCTGTTAAAACAATTAAAAACCTTTGAAATAACCAGTAAAACTAGTGTTTATTTTTATCTTTTAAAGTAGCTTATTTTTTATCACATATTATCCTAACAATAGGGCAACACATTTTCAAATACTGTATTCTATGATCTGCATTGTTAAATTATGGAAGTAAATAAAAAAAGTACTTCAGTGCTTGAATTAATGTCTTACGTGTTTTCAGCTTTGAGTTTTAAGATATTTGAACCCAAAAAAACAAACATTATTTTGTAAAATATCATTTGTTTTTAAGCATTTAGCACGTGTATACGTGTTACCGATCTTAAACCTGCAAACAATTTACAGTAGCGTTTTTAATACACGACCCAGTGCTTTCATCAGATCGCATACTTGATCTGTACGATGTCCAATGACAAGGCTATGTTTAAGCTAATTTAGTGCACGTTATTGCATAATACCACGCCCGATGTCGCTTAGAACATAATATCAAAGACAGAATTCCGTTTATAGTGAGTAAATGAATTACTCCGCTGGATTTTTAAGACTTCAAGAACACCCGCGTTTCTGGTACAACCTCCGCCCATGCGGAATACTCGGCCTTTATGGAGTACTCGGGAGCACTCTACCCATTACCCCCGTATTGACATTCCAGCAGACATTGATACATAATTAGCGCACATAAGTGTCTTTTTACGCTCTTTTGCCAATCATACAATGTCTGTATAAAGCAGTACCGGGTAATTAGAGTCCAATAGCACCTGATCCAAGTGGGTAAGACCCCCAATCAGATGGCTGCGCACGATTCTTTAAGCTTCTTGAGAATGCGAGTTGTGATAGTATAAGAGAAACCAGTGCACTTTTTCATGTGGTATAGATATTTAGTGAGGTGTACAGGAGAGATTCAATCCAGTCGCGATAATTTATTTAGAGTAAATATGAGGCGGGAATGCATTGTAATGAAATAGATCGTTAGTCAATTATTCGTAAATAGTGTAATTAATCGTTAATGTGACAGACTGACTCAAAACAAGTTATTCATTTAAGTTTTCGATAATGAGTGTTTTCCACTTATACAAACACCTATACACGAATACAAACATGTCTCGCTTTAACTGTCATCGATAAAAACAGCGTTATTTACATGTATTGACAATTTATAGCTAAAAAAACACAACACATTTTAAAAATCATTTTCACTATTTTAGCATGGGAAACGCGATCTGTCGAAAATCTTCCCATAACGGGTGAACAATTTTATCACGGTGTGTGTTTTACATCGACGCTAGACATGTCATAATGAAGTTGCAAAAATCGCGATTCAGCTACCGCCTCGGGTTCACATCAAATCCGTATGACTTAAGATGAGAATTTAATTATAAACCGATAAAAGCAGACGACCTTTGTACACAGATCAAAGACATGCGTGCCGCCATGCGCAAGCAGGCGTGACACCTAACGAGAGGTGTAGGTGGAGTGCTTTGTCATGCGTAGAAATTTTAACGTCACTTCCTATCAACCATTTAGTTATTTATTGAAGTATGTAATGTATTTTTATTGATTACTTAACCATCTCAACGTATTGGTTCTATCCACTATGGATCGTGTAAAAAACCGGGCTTTAATGCATCTGCCTAAAGTGTCGTCCCGGATCAGACTGATCCGGGACGACACTTTCCGCTCTTATGGTATTTTCTGTTTCAATGAAGTCTCTTCTAAACATAAATCCACTGTAGGCGGAAAGTGCCGTCCTAGATTATCCTGTGCAGACTGCACAGGCTGATCCAGGATAACACTTTACGCACATCCATTAAGCCCGGGGTTTTCCCACAACACGCCTCATATGTTAACCTGGCCAATGTGTCCTCAAATGACCCAAAACTAAAATCGGAAACATGCATTGTACCTCTGTACATAAACGCACTGGCCTCAACAATGCAATACAAGTTCAAACGGTGTGGTCCAAATCTAGAAAGTAAATTTACACTGGCTCAAAAAAGTGTTATGTATTATTCCTAAAATATGCTTTTTACGTTAATTACTTTATACAAAACAAACATTGCCTGTGTACGTACAAATACCAGGTTTTGTTAAAAGATTTTGCAATAATAGTGGACCATTTTTCTTCCCTTCACAAATCCACTAACGCCCTCGTCTTCATCAATTATCATGTTCTATAGTAAGCTGCCTGTATTAAAGTGCATTGTGCGAGATGTCTCTTTGTATGATTGCATAGTCCGTTGTGAAATTTGAATTCCTATCTTTTCGCCACGTATGTCTCGCGCATATTTTCTCTCTCAAACTGTATTGTTCCGTATTTGGATTTGACAGGGGATACGAACATTTAAATACTTGTCATGTTCAATGTTATTAAAATATCCGTCATATTTTCATTTATTTGTAAACGGTATTTGGATTTGACAGGGGATACGAACATAAAAATACTTGTCAATTTCAATGTTATTAATATATCCGTCATATTTTCATGTTTACACGGAAATGTAATTTTATGCTTAAGCTTTTATTTAGATATGCATCCTTTAATGTGTTGTGTTTCCTTAATATATTTATTCTTAGCCTATTGCGTACAGTTCTACTTTTTTGTTTGTGTTAAACCTTTAACTAGTGCCAAGAAGTCATTACTTGTGCCAGTAAAATCATCCTTTATATTATTACCTTTGCACGATTTCAATTTAATTGTTCTTTTTCAACGAGTCATCTTATTATATCATCAAAGCTGGCGTTAATCCTTCATTGTCTTATTCGACACAAACCCACAAAAACAACGTTATGTCGAAGAACATCTGTCTTAAAACAACATTCTTCTTCGTTTATATTATTTATCGGTTTGGTTGGAATTTTTTGTTACCTCAGTTCGAGAAGAAATGCAATATATCATGTCTAATTATGCGCTATATTAGGTAGTTGACACCATCAAAGAATAGTGCTAATGTTTCAACCTGCACATTCAGTTTTAGTATTTGAAAATGGCTCAGTGTTTTGTTGAGCTCCTCACGTGCTGCAGTACTGACAGTTTCATGCCTTAAGCGGGTCTGAAGAGCGTTTAAATGTCCAACTAGTCTTTGATGTGTGATATACAACCGTTGTAATACGCTGTAATAGTCGCTTTCATTTCTACAACTTTAAACGAAATCTTCTACATCTGATGTTTCGAAGTTAGAGATATCACCACCTCCTCATCTTGCAAATCCTCACTTTTATATCGTTATTTCCCACTCGATTTGCAGAATCGCTCGGCGATGATCTTATAACGTATCTTTCAAAAAGGTTGCAAACAATGCAACAATGCAACAAATGTTTCTAAATTGGTACACATAAATTTGGTTGTCATAACGTACGGTTAAAGCAATGAAAACCGCACTTTAAGAGCAAAAAATAACAACATCTATCAATAGTGTGCGCATGTTTAAAGTCATTGCGGCCTGTTTTGCTGCAACTCAGCAGGTGTATGAGCGGTTGTTTGTCTGTGTAAACAACGAAATAAACACTGGCAATTATTCATTTTAACTGAACCGCTGCAATGAAGCTGGCTAGGAAAGGAACGCAGACGAGAAATGTATCTCAGCACACCACGGCGCCAGAGGAGTTCAGTTACGTCTGCTCTCTAGCAAAAAAACACTTACATAATCTGGCAACACTAATACGCTTCTTATCAGAATACGATACCTATTACTGTAGTTTAGTATTCGAAGGAATCTATGAGTAAACATATTTGAGTAAACATATTTGACGTGAATTATGTAACACAGATTTAAAGTTTGGAGCAGTGCTGACAAGTGGAACGGCTCTTCGGCCGTTGCCATTCCAGACATTGTTGCTGCTAAACCCCGTCTCTGATGTCCCGTTGTTGGATGATAATACCGTGTAGATTTGTGGCACATTGTGACAATAAACTACACACCCAAGGTCTCTTGTCTCTTTACCGATGTCGCAATTATCCATGCTCCTCGGCACTGAACAGACCTGTGCCTAATCCTCAGCAAATATCCAATAAATCTGGGCTTTTCGCTCGGCAGTGCGCTTTTCAGTTTTGGGTTTAATTATCTACAGGTTATCTGTAAAATAAATTACCTTTCGTAAACATGTTTCTGTACCTGATTGACACAAAACAAACACTGCAAAACAATCAATATCGCATGAAATCAAACATTATTAGATTTTTACGGTTTTAAAATCTTGATGACCTACAAAGCACAGATAAGACGTGCCCGCAAACAATTGTGTCCTTTTACATGGGTATTAGTCATACTATTAATGTACTGTTTGGGGACTGTTTTGCACCCGTTTTCTTGCTGTTCTTTTTTGTTATTATTTTTATTTATTCGACTGAACCAATTTAGAAAAGCAATGTGTTAATATGTACATTGTTTGCATACTCACAGGTTGAGATTTGTATGATGAAATTAACAGCTAGCAATAATTTGAATGGAGTTTTAAAATAGTATGTTAATTATTGTAGATATTTATCATCGATAAATTATAATCATTTCGCTTATTTTGCTTACAGAAAGACCACCAAATAGACTAGAAATGTAGACCCAATATACACCAATACATTTTTTTTCGCAAAAGGGCATTTATTTGCACTTTTTTCTTGGACTTTGTGATGATTCGGTTGCTAGGTAACGACGTGCATTTCACACGGGCACGTGAAACCGCTCCCTATCTCCGTCTGAAGATTGCCATCGACTTGTGTTAGATAGGCAACTTCAACTGGCCCCATTTCCCGTTGACTCAGGTTTAATTTTTTTAACCCTTCTTTTATTTCAATGGACTTCTCAGGTGCTTGTTAAAACCAGTATGAAATCATTAATATGTTTTATTGGTTTGCAACAAATACGTGTATTCTAAATCCTATCATCGTCGAAATCGTTAAGGCGGTTTGCCGTAGATAAGAAATGGTACGCAAGCAACATATCTGATAAGACTGGGTCGTTCTTTTGTCGAACGCCGTTAACACTCTTCAGTTTCATAAAAAAAAACACGCACCTGGGAATGTGTGTGCGTGTTTTGTTTGTTGTTGTTGTTGTTTTGCAGTTAAAGCGCTTGTCAAACTTGTTTTCATGTATTTTATGGACACTCAATGAATAATCTAATTTCCTTGGAATATAAATTTATGAAACATATTTGTTTTTTGACAGGCCTGTTTTGGCGATATTTACCTTTACATTCCCCATATCATATTCCATTACCCTTCGAGTTTCTAATACGAACACGTACCTTGATTTACATAAACCGTGAAATGTATTGCATGAAATTATGGTGATATTAGTTTGCGCGTTATTTGTCAGTTGTCATATTTTACATTTATGTCAGGATTTATGTACATAAATTGTTGTAGAAAAGAACATGACTTGTTATTTTCTAACAAAGTCGTATCATTTGTTAAGCAGTCAATTCAACAGGTGTGATAGTATTATAGAAAACAAATTAGTTTGATTATTTATCGTGGAATTTTACACACGACAATTATTTGTATTGTCAGAGTCGATTTCAACTGCAATTTAAATGTTTTGCTCGTCTTCAGGATTAATGTTTGGAAGTTCTTTGTCGGACCACATTTTACCACCACATGGGCAAGACCAATTACAGAAAATCTCAGGGTATTCATATTTTGAAAGTAAAAATTGACCTGATCATGCAAATGGTTTTGAATTGTAATTAGGCCAATGCAAACAATGCCTGCATTTTAGCGTGTCAAAAATTAGCGTCAAATCGCCTCGAAGTAGTGTTTGAAATCAATATAAATGGACTTTACATTAACTGTGCGTAAAAGGTCGTGAAAGAGCATCTGCTACTAGTAACTGAATGTCTGAACTCTTTGACAGCCATGTGTAATTGTCATTGCTGCCACCTAGTCGGCAACCTTGTTTTGCAAGGAGAGGCATTTTGGTCTTTTTTACAAGTGAATAAGCACAGATCTGAAAACAAAAGCAAATGCATGACATATTCGCTGTCTACAAGGTCTAATTGAATATTTAGAACAATAGCCATTCATTTGACATGTATCGCATATCTCAGATACAACTGGCATGCGTCGTAAAATTCCAGGACATTTGTTAGCCAGTTTTACTAGGCGCGTATGCAAGGATATGTCATTATTTACAATTATTAAGAAATCCGGACTTAATATGTTGTCTAGACCATTTGTCTATCGAAACCTTTAGCTAAAGGCCCCCAACGTTCATGCCTTACAAATGCCCTTTATTTCTGTTAATCAACCATGCTGATTTACTCAGCAGAATAAATTCAGATTTGATATCGCTTACAAGCATTATACACAAGTCCCGCAGTATATAATTTTCGTAGATCTACCACTACATGTGCTATTCAAGATTGATAGCCCTTCTGCGTCTTACCTGTATTTTGGTGTGGACAATACTAATTTTGTTAAACTTTTCTTTATGCGTTTGATTCAATATTGCGACAACTTCGGAAGACTAAACGAGCTTTTATTTTACTGTACCGTAACAACAGCGTGTTTTCTATTTTTAACTTTTGAATAACTGCAGTTACACCCGACCTTTATTTCATTCCTTTTAATTATGGTTAATTATAAACTTAACACCTTTTCTACTTAAACGTGATTAAATTTACTGGGCTTAGCATTTATTACCCTTTTAAAAGGGGCGTGTTCTCAGCTAATGCCAATATGCAGCGGCGTTGCCGTTACTATTAATGCGTAGGCTCAATTTATTTTAAGGATGTTATTAATGACATGATCATTTCAAAACATATGTACTATTTTTTATTATTTTCGGAGTGAAAACATTGCATTGCAAGAATGACTTATACCGGTACGTAATGAGTCAAATACAACAATGCAAAAAGTAAAAATGGGCGGTTGTTCTAAATTATTAACAAGTTTGTTCTTATACGTGTACATTTATTATCAGTTTGCTGAATTTGCGATAAGATATTAGTATCCTTTTGATCGACATAACTGTCCGTTTTCCCTTCATTTTCGGCAAACCATGCATATACACATTTGTTTAATTCTACCGTAGCACATTCGAAATTCAGAAAGAGAACAAAAAAGTAACACAACCATGTGCATGGACACATGTATGGTGAGTGGTTTAATTGAAATATTTTTATGTGGTTAGCGGTTTATAAGCCGATTTGTGGTTAAATAACCGAACATCCTAGCTGCTATGAATTATTTGAGTAGGGATTAAATACAGGCAAACATACAATGCTTCGATGTTTCGGTCATAGATTTATGTATTCACCTTTATGAAAAAGAAGTATAATGTAAAATTGAGTATATAGGGACAACAACAACAAAGAAAGCATATACTTTCTAAGAGTTACTTTTAGTTTTATCTCTGGAGAAGACCACTAGATATGAGGACGTTTTGTATAAAAATAATAACCACACCATTATTATATATAACCTCGACTAGATAAGAGCGAGCAAAACTTCCACCAAATGGTTTCACCAATTACTAATCTTCCGAGCAAGTACAGCATGACCGTTTTGCGTTAGTATATCAATGATAACAAAACTCAACAAATAATGGTGTTTTTTTGTGATTTATGACCTACCTGGGTTATATTTTAGCTCTATCACGGGATACAGCTATTTTCTCTGGTGAATCTATTATACCACCTACGTCCAATTTCACGCCAGCAGATCTGAAACTACCGTTACCGCCATCAAAAGACAATGCTCGTTGGAGATCGACCCGGTCCCACGATGAAAGATTGTTTGACTTCTGATGAGAAATAAACAACAAAGCGTCTTGTTTTATCATAGCCACACAAAAAAGTAGTTCTACAACGGACAATTGACTAATGTGCGCCATTGATTTTTTGACAGGGTGCGAACGATTCGCTTTGTACGCGCTTCGCACCTACTGTGTTTAAGACTTTTGTTATGAACGTTCCAAACAGAATAGCGGTTAATTTTAAAAGCATCCTCATAAATATGTAATGTAAATGAAGCGTGTTGTGGGAAAACCTAACTGCATAGGCTAATCCGCACATGCATTCAGCCCGGTTTTCCCACGACACGCCACAAATGTATATGGGGATTTAAATTTACATTTTTGAAATTGTTAAGTGTCGGTCATAAAGTATATATTACAATTATGACACACCGTCAATAACTAGAGTCCAGTTTCAAAATATTATTGACAGTTCAACAAATTGCTTTCATAACAACACAAACATTCTATAAAAATGTTACCAAAAGATCCGGCCTTTTTCGCCATTTATAGAGTGTACATCTATATTGACTTCGAAATATCGCTATGATGTGCATGCATACGTTACTTAAAGATACATAATATACTCGTAAAACACGTCAATACTGTAAAGATTTTTTACATCTTACTGTAGGTGTCCAGTTACATTTATACAGATATTTCACATTACCGAATATTACTCGAATGCGTTGTTGTTAATCATTTTCAGAACTGATTCAGCATTTATGCATGATTAGATATGAAGAAGAATTGCGTCAATGACTCTTGGTAGCAAGTACAGACGGTCAAAATACTGAGTTTGTTAGTTAAACACATGAAGGCACAATCTGAAAAAGTGTTTGGCATTAGTGATTTCAATTTTTTGACAGCAAACATTGTAAGTCGTAAGACATTTTACTGATGATAGCCGCAATTCTATTCTCCCATTGCATTCTTGCATGAAGTAACATATTTATCAACCATGGACTTTTAAACCGGCCTAATCCTTTTGGATCATTAAATTTTGTGAATTGCGTGTGTTTTAAATAGATCCGTCTATATGAATGCTTGTTTGAGATGCGAGGTAAATGTTCGTCTACATTGGGAAATCGCTTTATTCAGCGCGGATGGATACTAGACATCCGGTGTTGTTAGGTCGTAAAAATCGTCTCGGAAAGAAGTCCCATTTAATTGTGGATTTAAATGATTGTAAAATAGTCTTTGATATTAATTAAGCATAAAATGGACACGTTTTCACGGTTCAGTTGGGGACGATGATATTTAGCCTAAAAATGTATTCACATGCTGGAGTAGCAAACGTAATTTTATTATGCTCTTAGTCCGCCATTTTAGGAGTAAACCGTTGCCATGTTAACAAAATTTACATTTTTATGTAAAATGGAAAATAAACTTTGTTTGGTAGCCCTAGTCCATTGTTGTGCAAAATAATTATCCATTCGTAACTACTGGGACAAAGAAATCAACGCGTTTTAAGAAAAAGTCACCAAGCCTTGATTCGAAATTGGATAAAGTTTGCAACAATTATAGAATTACGTGTTTCACTGAACAAGACGGACTTCGAAACTTTCTTTTGCCATAAGAATCACGTGTACCAACAATAGAACTTATTCAAAGAACAATCATAATGGCATTTTGCGGCAATGCAAACACCGACAGAGCTTCATCAGCAGCAAAACCAACAAGGACATGCATAAATAATGCGCAAATCCCAGCATGAGGACAGCGCCGTGTGAAACTGACACGCTTAGCTTTGTGGATTTCACAAAAGCATTCGACAACGTCGGTTCACTTGATACCGGTTACCCGAACGACTTGAACATTAATCACCCTCGAGTTAAAAAATAGTGGGCTATCAATCACCGATGAAACAGCCTACCCATTCATAAAATTGCTACACTGTTTCGAATGTCGGAATATAGTATTCGCTTTATTTTGTTGATTTTTATTTTGTTGCATGATCCGCTCTCTCCATATATATAAGTCGCCAGTTATTAGGGTCCACGTACTGTGTGTAATGTGTAATGTGTTGTCATAGTGTTTCAGTTAGAGCAACATTGTGGGTCCAGATGACAAAATATTATAACAAATCTTCCCATATAAATTTTTTATTTTGAAACAGCTCCCTCTTTTTGTATGTTGAATATTTTGGGCTTCCTTGGTGAGCATATCACAACAAATTTACATGTTTAGGCTAAATATCATCGTCCCCAATATGGCAGTATTTCAGCCATATTACGGCGGTCAGTTAACCTACTCACACATTTCCTGGGCAAGCTTAGCCGATCTGAGCGGTTTACCAGTACTAAGTGCACATACGTATGCCAGTAACTGACAACTGCCCTACTTGAATCGGAGGTAGGGGGAGAATGGCCGTAGAAATAATTTCATAACCAATCCCCACACAAGTTATGTAGCCGGGCTGGGGTTCGAACTCACGATTTCCGGATTGACAGTCCAGCGCTCTACCAACTGAGCTAGCCGGGCCCGGCTAATTAAATTGATACTGTACTGGTAGTACTGGCGCACACTTGCTAATATCTAATTTGCAGCAACATCTAACTGCATAATCCGATTTTAATTAACCTTCTTAACAGATATTATCGAGTAACCCGCGTACATTTGCTGCTACAGACACATCTTTTTTTTATATTACCGCATTTTACTTTCTCCTTCCCAAAATATAACATCGATTACCCGCGTACATTGACTGCTGCAGGAACATTGTGTACCAAATTATTATCCTATATTGCTTGCACCTTCTCTACAGATAGCGCCAAGTACAAGCATTTTTGGTTGACTTGCACCGATAGCATCCACCTCGTTTAAAGGGGCGTATCGACGGTAGGTCGGACGAGACAATAACATCTGAAAATTGAAACATTAATACACTGTGTGTATTAACGTAGTGAAGTTTTTATTGAAGTGCGCGATTTTGTAGTCGTAAATTAGAATCATTTTGAAAGCGTGTATCCATTTTTTTTGTCTTTTGTATATGATTTCAGCAACATATTGTCGCTCCTCGAACACTGTATTTGATATAAACGGGAAAGTACCCGGCTTTAATACTTTTCAATATTTCTGCGAAAAACAACAAATCAAAATGCCCGCGTAACGGTGGTAGCCAGAGGCGTGTACCGCCATCGCTTATTTCACATCACAGCCAATATATTTCCGCATTCATCTCGATCAGAACGCAATGCATATTTGAAATCAAACCTTTCATTTTTTCGTTGAAATATGTTAATTTAATCAAGAACCGCTTATCAATATATGGAAAGTGCAATAAAGACATGTGTTTCTCATCTTGTTACAAGATTTTAATAGCACCACTGGAGATAATATTAATCTCAAGTCATAAGAACAGTTGTAAGGTATGGTATATAAATCAGATTGAAAAATACCGTTTCACGAATTGCAGTCAACGCGTCGAGATGTACCCGACCATAATATTGAGATAAACGTGCTTCACGACGTGCTTTAAATAATTTACAATTGTTTTTTTTTTATAATCCGGTGGTTCATGAGAATGGTGGTTATTGCGTTATCAAGACATTTTATTTTTATATGAACCACTTACAACATCACTCACAATCTTCCAATAAGTTCTAAATCAAAGAATCACTCGACTATATTACATGTAAATCTTTTAACAAGTAGTTTCGAAACAAGTGTTGGAATAAAAGAAAGCGTTGTTTACTTTATTGCAACGATTTTCATATTTTCAAAACACTTCACAATGGCATTTATAGTGTAATACCAACTGTATTTGACATCGACTGCTGCTTTGTCGGATAGGTATTTTAAAACTTAAAAGTAAGTAATGCATAATCGGTATACGCGAAAATGTTTATTTGTCCTAATAATAATTAATTAATTAAAAATTTTTTACAAAAGATAATAATGTATAACGCTACCAGTTGCTCCAACGTCACTGAAATGGTCAACAGTCAGTTTATCTCAGATAGGTCTAAATCCTAAAATTAAAATAAAAAATCATGTAAAGTATTTGTTGGGAGGTATATTTATACCATTTGAAATTACGAAAATTCCATATGTGCTACGGTAAAAGAAAAGTCACAAACTTTAAATTTCTTAAAATCTACGTATTTCCCCTCATACCAACTCGAAGGTTATATCAGTTAAAAAGAACGCCAATTACGAACAATGCCGTCGTAATCGACAGTTCGTTATCAGGATATCATATCATATCCATTTTCAGTAATGATTTCTCAATCGCCCCACTGAAATAGATCCTCGCCGCGATCTGTTGTGGTAAATTTAATTTCGTTTTAAAGGATTAAATGGTGTTTATTATACAAATGTCTTCGATGTAGATGATATTGCGTTGAGCGGAACGAGACATGGCATGACTTACATTGTTAGAAGGTGAACTGTCGCCGGTGAAATTGCTTTCGTTGCCAGAGATTTAGTGCCATGGGCCTGCTTAGGGGTCCACAATCTGGATTGGGCTTGTTTTTGTAAATCCTTCACCATCATCATCATCATCGAGAACAACAACAACAATATTTTATATGTATGTGTCAAAATTTAAGAATAATAATAATAATAATAATAATTATCATCAGCATCATCATCATCATCATTATCATCATCACCATCATATTCAACATCATCTTCATCATTAGCATCATCGTCATCTTAACAAAACAGCAGTAGTTTCATTACACATAATAATCATCGTCTTGTTCATTTTTTTTTATTCGTAATCACTAGATACTGAGTTTATGTTAGGCCTAAAGGTTCATTATGGACAAAACTCTTATGAGTTTTTGTTTCATCTTAGTGAATACTCTTCTGAGTTTTTATTTTATTTTTATAAGCATCTTTCTCTTCTTCATCGCCACCTAGTTTCCTAGTAACCAGTAAACGCACATCCAAATACCCATGTATCTTTTTTCTACCGTGCGTAATTGTTAAATTTAGTTGTATTTTTCGTACAAATTTATTATGGATGGGTGCAATTATGTTCCAATTTGCTTACATGTCGATTGAATAGCAATGAACATTTGAAGCAAAATTTGTGATGTCATTCGGTTTGATTTGGGTGGTAACGAATGCATACAATTTGAAGACTTTGGTCTTAATTTGCTCATAGTGATCTTGAAGATTCAATAGACGAGTTATTTACATGTTATTTTCGCGCGTGAAGAACGTAGTAGTTCTCAAATAGCATTTAATCCTTTTAATACGAATCGTTATTGAACTGTAAGTAAAAGGACGATTTCTGTCAAGCAATGGATTAATGCAATAATTTTTAAAGACGTTCGCAACAAAAAGAAAATAATTGGGTTTATTTCTCCAATCAATAAATATAAATCTTTGTAAGTCGTTAAGTTCCAGTCAATAGTTTAAAGTTCATAAAGCATTATAATTATCAAAACCACACGTATATAATGTATTGCCAAACATATTAGTTTAGAAAAAGATCCATTAAATATCTTCATTCTATTTTGGCAATTGATACGTTGTTTACGTAAAAAAGAAACTTTAAAAAGGCTACACAGGTACCCTTTTTAAAGTCCAATATTTCCCAAACAAGTTCTGTGACCCATTATTTTTATTAATGTTTTGATATAAGTATGCATTGGTGCATGTATGTGTCAAAATTTAAGAAAATCTGTCGTTTGGAACAAAATATATTGATGCATAATACATGACGTTTCAAAAGGTATTATTAGCACCCATTTGACCCCACTTAAATGTCCAGCGAAATTTATTCTTTTTACAGTAAATATAGGTAAAGCGTTTTTATTATCAGAATACACTTGTATATTGCCAAATAAGACATGTGAAAACATATCAGTTGAAAGAATTATCACCTTGTTTGAAGAAAGCTCCCCTACATATACTTAAAACATTGATAAAAAAAACTGACGAAGTTGCTTCGACAGGTACCGTATTCAAAACCGAATATTTTCGGACAAAGGCCGGTGACCCTTATTTTTTAACACTGTTTTAGTTTCAGTATACAATGACACATGTATATGGAATTTTTTAACATAATCTGTCGTTTGGAGCAAAAGATATTCGAATATTTTATTATTAATTGATGTTTTCAAAGGCATATTAAATGCATAATTAACCTCTTTCAGTGTCCAATAAACGTCATTTCTTAAAATGGTTACTATAGATAAAGCGAGTTTTATCATTAAACTGCACTTGTATATTGCCAAACGAAAGATTAAAACAAAGTTGCATTTAAAATCTCCGTCCTTGTTTGAATATGAACGCTTTATATAATTAAACATTGCTAGTCACACAAACTGAAAAAACGGCTTTGACAGGTAGCGTATTTAAACCCCAATATTTCCGGAACAAGGCCGGTTACCCAAATTTTTAAAGACTGTTTAAGTTTCAGGATACATTGACGCATGTTCGTGCAAATTTTTAAGAAAATCTGTCGTTGGAAAAAAAAATGAACGAAATTGTTGCAAACGTCTTTAAGTCAAGCATGGAAACCATGTTACCAAATAACACATTAATAATCGCGTTTAAAATAAATGTTGACTTGTTTCAAACTTAATTAAAACGTATACAGTTTCTGACGTAAAATATTCATATTTATTTTTGATTTTTTTAAGTGTGTGTTAATGTTAAGTTAATTGAAATTGTAGGTTAAACCGGTGCCGACATGAACTGTTCAATCGAGCACCTTCCGATTACGTCATCAAGTTCTAAAAATAGATTAAAATGTCCTCCGCCACCCTTCGAAATGACGCTTCAATTTCAGACATATACTAGACTGTTTGTTTATAGTAGCACCTAGTATTTGCAGTTCAAATATTTTTTTGTAATTTGGAAATTTCAAGAGCAAAGTTCCTGAAAGAAGACCACAATAGCGCCGCATATCATATTATGTTGAACAAACTTACGATTTGAATAAAGATGTTCCGAATGTAAATACGATAGCCTGTGCGACAAAGAGTGGGTTGTTGAAAAAATGTCTCCCAACACTTAGGTTCATCTTTGTATACAGATAGTAATTCAAAGAATGTCAGAATTCAAATAACATAATTTGCAGTTGTAAAAAAGAGCTTTCAAATTTAATTGAAAACTATGCGTTTAAAAAACACAAAAAAGAAGTTACTCCAATGCCTTTGGTTTAAGTCAATAATCTTAGCGTTAACTCGTAGGCACTGTTTGAACAAAATGCACTGTACCCGATGGTCTAGGGTGTATTTTTGGGTAGAAGTTGATTTTGGCGTGCAATACGTCATATAAAGCTATTGTTTGGGATTTCTAAAGGACAAGACAGATTGTGTATCTTGTGGTTCTGGGACGAAAATCAGTACACAGGATCTGAGTGCAACACACCGAGAGTTGTTAAAAGATTATAATTAACCCAACAGAAATCTTATGTAATTACAGTTGCTAATAATCTACTAATGTTCGTTGAATGTCGTGATCTCGCTCTGGAGTAAAAAAGACGTCGTGAAGTACACGTCCTCTAGACGGATACAATATTAATTATTAATATTAATGAGCTATTTGTCAGATTAACCACCCAAATGTATCCATGCATTAACAAACCACTTAAATTAACAGAACTTTTATCCCATCATCAGGCAGGCATTGACGAAATAATCCCCCCATGGAATAAACTTTGTTTTATTTCAGCACTGTGGGATAAAGCAAACACGCGCAGACTAATGACGTCATCTTATTGATTTTCATGACGTTATTTTGCTGTTGTTTTTTCCGCAATATTTAGTGTGTTTTCTTTTGTTTATTTTCAAACTAAAGACATAATATGATGGGATAAATAAAATGCCAGGTAAGTGTTGAATAAAGATATGTTTATTTGCTCAGCACGAAAACGTGAACCACTCGCCAAGGTTCGTGGTTCAGGTTTTCTAAGCCTCGCTACATAAACTTACCTTTATTCAACACTAACCTAGTATTCTTTATTTCGAGGGCTTAGAGCAAAAACCTAGTATCGGGCAAATTTTCCAAAAATGGATTTTTGCTATATACAGATGTATTTTTCATATACACATAATGTTACAAAATTTTAGAACTGTATCTTGATTAGTTTTGAAGATATTGATTTGTGATCAAATCAAGTATCAATTATCTTGTCCATTGTTTGGAACATTAAGCCAGTATATCTAGATACCATTCATACAGCAGACGAAATATGTTGAAGAATACGAGCAAATACATGCAAATAAATATGCCATGTCTTTGCTCCAAAACTTTCATGAATTTTTTGAGTGCATCATTCAAGCAAAGACATAGTTCATTGAGTTACAGGGTTTTTGCTCTTACATTAAGTAAGTATATTGTGATGAGTATTCAAGCAGCATAAACCAAGTAAGATGATATACTATGGTTTTGTTTTCAAATTTACAGTGCAATGGTTTTAGCATAAACCATGCATAGTTAGTTACAGCCTTTTTCTGCTAATGAAACACAGCAAATCATCAAGTAATGTGAAACCAAACCAGGCTTATCAGTATAGACAACATTTTTGCTGGGAAACTTTATCTGTCAACCGTGCTAATTAGATGATAAAAGCAAGTATGATCAAACATCAGCACCTTTTTTGTGTTATTACTGTTAGAGGAACAGATCACAGCAAGGTATGAATTATGTTTAAAATATTTATAGTTTTTTTTTTTTTAATTTGAACTTCAAACAAACTAAATAATAATTTTTGTGTTATAATTATTTGATTTAAATAGTATTTTAATTTTAATATTTTAATACAATGATAATTTGAGGCTAAAAGTGGCAAAACTGTTTGTTTTTTAAACATTGTTTATGTTATTATAACTAAATCAATGTATGAATTTATTTAATGCTGTTTCAATTATTAAAGTTGGTTATGAGCTCCTACATTTTGTTGCTTTTTGCAGATGTGGTCTGATTCTGAAGATGATCGATTAATCAAAACTGCTATAGAATTGGAAGATACATATTTCACACAACAAGAAGGTGCACATAATGTTACACCATGTCCCACAGAGCAAGACGATCATCAACAAGAAGAAAATACAACACATACAATGGATAGATCGTGTGAAGAAATCATTCCCACAAATGAAACAGTTAATGAAACTGGAAAAAACAGTGTTCAGAGAAAGAAGAGGAGACAAAAACAAACAAGAAAAAAACTGAAATATATATATTCGTCTAGCTCTAATGAAGATATTCCACTAAGCCTATATAGTGAAAAGATAAAAAACGCTCTCATTGAATCCGACGACAGCGATCGTGACCAAACATTTGTGCCAGTTTCCAAAGACCTTAACTCAACAGACACAGAATTCTATTCAGATGTGTCTAATGAAACACGTAAAGACATTGATTTCAGACAAAATATCAAAGGATATGTAAACAAAATGTCCAAGAAGGGTAAACAAAGCAAGAAACATTCCACCCGAAGGCAAAGAAAACAACAAAAAAAACATCCCCAATCCGAATTGCATAACGCAAAGGATACTAGTGCTGTTCAATCGTTAGTTCAATGTGCAATTGTCAAAGCAAATGAAGGACGTGTAGATCAAATTCTGTTTGCCCATGGCTTTACAAGATGTGCAATGCCGCGACATGGAAACTGCTTTTTTGATGCAGCACTTCATTCAGGTAAAATCAGTGGAACAAGTCTGGAGCTTCGTCATGCTCTGTGCGATCATTTAGCACAAAACGCAGAAGAATATATTGGCTTTCTCTTGAACAGATTTTCTCCCGAAGACGAGGAGCCATTTGTTGCAAATTATTTGGAAGAAGTGGAAAACTTGAAACAAGAAGGATATTGGTCCAATAAAGTGGCAGACTTTCTTCCTCTTGCGCTTGCAAATCATACTGGTTTTACAGTGAATATTTACACAAGCAAACCTGAACAACCTGTTATAGTTGTACAGCCTTCACTTGTCTCTTGTCAAGCTTCTGCATCGATTCATATTGCCTACATCTCGGCAATAAATGTTCTTGAGCACTATGATGCATGTGAACCGATAAAGACCACCAGCAATGATGCTACTCAAAGTCAGACGCTATGTGATGATACTGCTGCATCAGCTCATGGAAACGAAAATGAGCAGTTCTTCATTGCTACTCCAATACCAGCATCACAAAAATCTACCAGTACTCCACGAAAAAAGGCAAAATTCTTAACACCCCCAAAGAAAAAACTCTGTAGAAAGCGAAAGGCAACACCAGATAACTGGAAACGAAATGTTCGCAAAAAGCTTAAATTAAGTGGGCTGAAATACACATCTGCAACTGGTAACATTATTCCCAAGAAGTATATTAAACCTTGCAATTGCTCCAAGTGTAGATACAAATGTAACCAACAGTGTACAGAGGTAGACCGAATAGCAATATTTACTTCATTTTGGGCACTTGAATCATATGAACGGCAAAAGGATTTTATCTGTTCAAGAGTTCAACAAAGGAATACAAAAACATTGCTTGACGAAAATGACCGGAAAATATCAAAAAGGAAACAAGTTACTAGGAATTACAATTTTGAAATTGGCAGTGACATAGTTAGGGTATGCAAGAGATTTTTCTTAAGAACATTGGCTGTAGGTGAGGCATGTGTGGTTCATGCTTTAGAAAATAAAGTTGCAGGACACTTTGAAGGAAAGGAAAGACGTGGTAAAGGCCCATCTGCAAACTGAATAAAAGATGAAATGCTAAACAGAGTTCGAAGTCACATTAAGTCTTTTCCCACTGTTGAAGGGCATTACACAAGAAAAGACTCCAAACGGCAATACCTGGAAACATCACTAACTGTTCCAAAAATGTATGAATTGTACAGAGAAAAATGTACAGAAGAAGAGCAACAGCCTGTTAAATTATCCATGTATCGACGTGTGTTTAATGAGGAGTTTAATTTATCTTTCCATGTTCCAAAGAAAGATCAGTGTAATTTATGTTCAAAGTATTACACGGCTGAACACGATGGTGTCTTAACTGAAAAAATGAAAGACGAATTCAATCTACACCAGCAACGAAAGATAAAGGCAAGGGAGGAAAAGGCCAATGACAAGGAATTAGCAAAAGCAGATAGCAAAATCCATGCATGCACATTTGACTTACAATCTGTTCTCTATACCCCATGCAGTTTAGTCAGTGTAATGTATTATATGCGCAAATTATGTTGCTATAATCTCTCTGTATACAATCTCGGCAATGGTGATGGTTCTTGTTTTGTTTGGTCGGAAATAAATGGCAAAAGAGGTTCTAGTGAAATCGCGACATGTATACACCTTTACCTCAAAAGTCTTCCCAGCACAGTTGAACATGTGATACTATATTCAGACGCATGTACAGGCCAAAACAGGAATCAAGTCATGGCTTCAAGTCTCCTTTATGCAGTGAATCAAATTGGAAATATCAAACTTATTGAGCACAAATTTCTTGAGTCAGGGCACACACACATGGAGTGCGACAGTATGCACGCTGCAATTGAATTTGCCAAGAAGAGGACTCAAATTAATGTTCCAAGTCAGTGGGATACTGTTATTACCATGGCACGAAGGTACAAACCATACCATGTTGTTCCACTCAGCTACAATGATTTCATTGACTTTCTCCATCTGAAATCAAGAAACCTCAAAGCAGTGAATACCGACAGTGGTGTGAAGGTGAACTGGACACACATGAAATGGATGCGGTTTACTGCCACTGATCCCGGTGCATGCCTTTTTAAATACGATTTGAATGATAAGGCTTTTGAAAGAATTTTACTTGTACCTCAGAACAACACAATACTAGAAGCTTTTCCAAAGAGGTACAAATCAAGATTACCAATTACTTCTGCAAAAAAGAAGGATTTAGTAACGCTATGCAAAAATGGAATCATTCCCAAAGAATTCCACGAATATTATCGAACACTTCCAACCAGCCAATCTGCAAAGGATGTACTTCCAGACCCTGACATTCAAGAAAGTGACAGTTCAACAGATGATGATTAATCTGCTGTGCTGAAAGTAAAGGCTAAAATTGAAAAAAAAACCGTATGAGAAAAATTGTCTTCTCAATGAAAATACTGTATTTACATGTAATTTTGATGTAAGTTTCCTTAGTTTCGGATCTGTATATAACAATACATCATTTTTTATGTTATGAATTGGTATGTTTTGCTATTTTCCATTCGAGCTATAGACCTGCATTTCCATATACAGGGTTTATGCACAATGTAAAGGATAGAAATAAACGGATGTGATTGGTGCAATAATGCCGCAGATGATGATACAATATTGTTGTAGGATGCGTTTTCACTTTGTATATTGTGAATTGTTCCAGCAAAAACCATGTATGTCAAGATACCATGTTTTTGCTCGATCACTTAAAGCCCTTTTATTTTAAAGTGTTAGTGCAAAAACATTTTTTGCCTTTTTCTGTACGATTTAATAGTATTTTATCATAAATCTATACTACATGATAAACTATATCCCTTCATATGTTATTGTCAAGTTTTGTAATCAAAATAAAGATATCAACACGTATGACCTGTTTTTTGCTTTTCCTGAAAACTTTCTAAAAACGGAGATACTAGGTTTTTGCTCTAAGCCCTCGATTTATTGATTTGAAATGCACAACGAAATATGTCTATATTCGTGAGATATGTCTATATCTGTGACATCGTTGTGACGCAAGTAAACATGTTAAAGCATAATGTTGTACTAAAGTGTTTCAGGCGACGAGAAATATAGTCAATTGTACATTTTTAGATAGATTTTCTAAGATTTAAAACGCTTATTTCGTTGATACTTGAGAAAGTTAGCCAGTGCTGATATCAGGGACTCTTGAAGACACTCTTTTCGATAATCTTACGTTTAAACGTAATTGATTGATTGATTGTTTAATTGATGGATTTATTGATTGAGTGAGTGAGAAGTGAGTGATTGAGTGATTGAATGAATGATTGATTGAGCGATTGAGAGATTGATTTTCATTGAATTTTGGTTTGTATTTCCAGTGGTTGTAAAGAACACGCACAAAGACAAGACGGATGGATTGCTTGGGATAATGCTGGTGGCTACACCGGAAGGGACCAATGACGAGTCTGTCACCGCAGGGAAGTTCGAAGTAGGTGTATAGTGTACTGATATTATAATAATACACGTATGTGTGAATAGTTACAACGACTACTCAAGATCTTCAAATAAAATCAAAACCATGAACTCTTGACTTTCCTCTGAACTTGGATTTTCAGTTATTTCCATTTCTACTCGGACTTCCAAAATCTGAAGGATGGAAGTCAGGACTTCCAAATCTGTAACGTTAATCAAAGCTCAAGGAACTATAAGGAATGATATATTCGCACGTACCATTTTTTAGATATAGTGTATAGTGTTCCTTAAAAATCAAGACTTATTTGAATTTGAATGTGTCTGTTTATTAAACAAAGAATTTCATTTAATAAGTTCTCATATATTCGTGCACCCTTTGTGGCAAGAAATTTTTAACCGTGAAATGAAACAAATCTACATCTGTCTGAAAAAATCGGCACTGTTCGTAACTTCTCGTAGTGAACCTCAACACAGTTCGTAACTTTCCGTACTGATATTCGACATAGGTCGCAACTTCGTAGTAAAGCTCGGCACTGTTCTTAACTTTTCGTGGTGCTGCTCGGCACTGTTCGTACCATTTCGTAGTGGGGTTCGGTTATATTCGGCTGTTTTCCGTAGAAAACTGTACAATGCGGTTAGTGTTATACCATGTAGGTCTGTCTTAATGTAACTTGAACATCGCTTTTGTTTCATAGATCCTTCAAGCAAAAAATGTACCGACCTTCACATTTATTTATAGAACTTTACCATTTTGTCTTAGATTATAATACCTCAATTAAACAACTTATTGAGATCAATAAACAATATTATAAAAATGTATACTTAATTTGTTTTAGTCATAAATAAGCCATTGCACACTTATCGATGCTATATTCAAATATTTATTGCCTGTACACGTATAAATGCAATAAAATACGGGAATCAACTAGAGTTGGAATTGTGAATGAAATTAGTTAACTCTTTTAATTTCACGCAAATGACTAGGTCTCGCCTGTTATTGGCGCCCAAAATGTTTGTCGGAAGAGATTAATTCCACACAGATTGTATTAATCATTATGCAAGTTATTTACGAATCATTTATTACGATCGGATAAATTGCTTTCTTGTCGTGTGCTTGCTTTAAAAAACTTTTATCTTCAGAATATGCCGCTGCGTTTCTTGATATACTCGTTATAAAGAATATTAATCATAATTATTTTCGAAATGCTGATTTTCGCGTGTACTGTTTCTTGGACGTTGACAACATAATTATTATCAGCGTTTATACTGTTCGGTTTTCATGACTTAAACTGAAAGCAAATGATATACAAACCAATGTATAATGATGTAAATCTTGATGACTGCCCGATGCATATCATGATTCTCCATAAATTGGTTCTGAAAGTGATGATGATAATGATCGTGCTGAGCATGTTGTTTTATCACGGTTAGATTATAAATGTTGATTAACATTGTGATGATGGTAATTTTGATGACGATGAAGATTATGAATATAATGTTGATGATGATTGTAATGGCAACGATTACTGTGATGATGATAATGATGATGATGATGATGATGACGACGACGACGACAACGATGATAATTATGATGACGACGATGCTGATAACAGCGTCAACGATGCTGCTGCTGCTGCTGATGATGATGATGGTGACGACGATATTGAAGATGTTTCAGATGATGATGATGATGGTGGTCGTGGTGGTGACGATGACGACGACGATGATGATGACGATTCAGATGATGATATTGATGGTGGTCGTGGTGGTGGTGGTGACGATGACGACGACGATGATGATGACAACGATGACGATGATGATGACAGCGACATCGATGATGATGCTGATATGATGGTGATGATGATGATGATGATGATGATGATGATGATGTTGATGATGATAATGATTGTGGTGGTGGTGGGTGTGGTGGTGGTGTGGTGACGATGACGATGGTGATGACGATGATGATAATGACGATGATGATAATGACGATGATAACGACAACGATATTGATGATGATTACGATGACGACTATTATTACGATCGTGACTGTGATGATGGCCTGTGTTATATATATTCAGGTACCGACGGACCACGTGAAGGAAGCGGAGAGCTGCGACCACACTGTGGTCACTCATCACTACCTGGACAAAAAGAACAAGATCAAGGTCAACTGGACCGCACCGGACACGGGTTGCGTCATCTTCCGGTGAGTGACGTCATTCGTGAAATCGTCACATATGCAGCGCACACACAGATGTTTTACTTAATTGTTCATTATATGGAGACATCGCAGTGATGTGATAGGAAAACATAATGATCATGTTACACACAAAAGTACAGCAGTAGTTCGATCTCTGCACAAGGTCCGATTTGGCTTCTTTTCACACAACCACTGGTTTTACCCATAAATCGGGCATCACAATACGACCAACTTGAGAATACTCAAGAGATTGTGCCATATGTTTTATCTCAAGATACGCATTTGCTGTCACAGACCACCAATTTCCACTTTGTTGTATGGTGCCCTATCAATAAGGTTTCCCGCTCTTTACCTCTCATATGTCATACAGTTCGCACCGGAAATGGTAATCGGAGTCTAGCCTTATGTTTTAAAATGTGCCCTGCCATGCCTGAGATAAAATGCATTTTATGACCCTAACACAACACCATAAGACGTATGTTAACTTGTTATCAAACAATGGGTATGAAATGTTCCATGGTAGATTTCAATGCAATTAGTTCGTAAACAAGAACTTTGCTAAATATCTGCTGCTGCTTATGTCAATAAAGATAAATGTGTCACATATATTACTGTTTACGACTTAATTTACGGTCACCACACCTTTTGTTTGATTATGACCAGCAAAACTGTTCTTACTATGACGTCAACGTTTCATTTGCTATGTTTCCCAGATACTTTTTAGACTGTTGGCAAAAGCCAACGGTCTTTTGAGAGGGTAATTTCCAAAACAGCTATGGCGGAAAACTACTTTTCTTTGCAGGCTACGAGTCAGTCGAAACATGAAAGCGTCTTTCTTCAAAACGGCAAACATTCACGGATGTTGTTTATCTTTTAATTATTTAAATAAAGTATGTCATGTGTATTATAATATGTATATCATGTAATTTATTACAATTACAGTTTTAAAAAATCAATTTCTTAAACATGTTACGTCAAATTAATGACACCCCAATTTTTGCTATTTACTTGAATGTAACCGAAATATTCAATTACCTGGGTGTATTGGAATAAGACCACTAATTTAATGCGCTACATCAGTTATTTTTGAATCGTTATAGGTTATTTCTTGTTACCGATTCTTATTCTGAATATGTTGACAACTAATTACTGTAATGTATAAATTTTAAACTGTGTAGTATGGAAAATCGTATGACCTACTTTTGACTCAGTAGGCTACGAATCACTAACAATCGATGCTCCTAATTAACACGCGTTATCGGTTATTCTGCATGGCTCGTTGCAGATTGACTAGTTAACTGGCATGTATATAATTCCGTTTGCATTAGATACTTAGCTTGAAAAATATGTGTTCGTTACTTGCAAATAGGTTTTATTATGATGTCGTATACTATTGAATAAGCGCCATATTATCAAGTTTAAAGGTGGGGAATTGAACTTCATTCACACAAATGTTTCCTTTTTAGCAAAAATGCACTCATAATTCACATGCTTTCAGTTTCTTTTGTCTCCATCAGTCTTTCTACGCTGTCAGGGTTTTGATTATGAAGAATCGCATAAATGTTTTTTTGTTACGTAACACGTATAGGTCATTTTAACTTTTTTGAGAGATGCGGAATAAGCCTTTAATTAACGTACTATTATAAATTACACTACATTTCAATCAAACTTCTATCTATAGTTCGGTACCACTAGTTCGGTGAAAATGTGAACGTAAAATGTGAAAATGTGAACGTAAAATGTGAAAATGTGAACGTAAAATGTGAAAATGTGAACGTAAAATGCGTAGAAACTGTAAATATAGTAACTCAAAAAAGAAACTAGATAGTTACGTTTTAATGCGTACGCTCATGATGACTCTTCCTGCTGCAAACTTAAATTATCTGCGTGTCACCTTTAATCCGCTTCATCCAGAAATTATGAAAAAGTAGTACGTACATTTAATAACGTTTCTGAGCCCAAAAAAATTTTGGTACCAAACGTGAGTAGGTTTTACTTGGCAATTACTCCAAAAATTACCTTAGTAAAAATGTCCACGAGGCGTGTCGTGGGAAACCAGGGCTTTATGCTAATCCGGGACGACACTTTCCGCGCTTATGGTATTTTCTGTTTCAAGACATAAATCCACTGCAGGCGGAAAGTGTCGTCCCGGATTAGCCAGTGCGTATTTCGAAGTTTATGAGGTCCTTCCGCGCCTGAGGCTGCATTATGTGAGGACCCGGAGTGTGTCCCAGCACTCCTACCTAATTAATTTACTAGAGACTCACGAAAGTTGGGACGAATTTTGAATCATAGCTGCAATTTCCAGCTATTTATTTTTTACTGAAAGATATTTAATTTTGGTGTGGTCTTGTGCTGTGGGGGGAAACCGGAGTACCCGGAGGAAACCCCACCTGTCCGGTATGGTAACCACCAACCAAACTCACATGCGCCGGGAGTGGGAAGCGAACCCGGGCCGCCTAGGTGAGAAGCGCGTGTACCAACCACTGCGCTAGCCGGACAGCCACGGACTGCACAGGCTGATCCGGGACGACACTTAACGCACATGCATTAAGCCCGGTTTTCCCACGACACGCCTCGTATTCTTTTTTTATTGTTGGACCAGAAAATATCCAATGTATGTTGTTGTTATTGTGTGTGGAACGAATAACACAAAGCCTTTTAAAAATATCACATAGAATTCAAAAGCACACAAACAAACTAGATATTAAAAGTAATAAATTATTTAACAGAACTGTCGCTGCGACTTGTGGGTCTTGCCAATTTACCGCCTTAGGCAATTTCAGATTTAAGAAATGTATACGTTTTGCACAAAGGACATTTTGACAAAACACATTAATATCAGTATTTGTCTGGCCCCAACATATAAAAAGTACGATAAAAACAACATTTGTGCCAGGAATATCCATTGTCGTGTCCCAAAAAAGTAAAACCGCGACGTCGTTCAGTATTCATGAAAAAGAACAATAGTGAACAAAAAAGTAAAAGAACATCACAACGTATATTTGTGTGTATTTATCTGCCCAGTTAGGGTGATATATGGGATATGGTAATGTTATACCACCATTGTGCCAGCAGCAACTAGGTTTGGTCCACTTTATCTTGCCTGTGCGCCCAATGAGAAGTAGATAAATGACACCGTATTGTTAGTTACCACGTATTTGAGCAGCGTTCGTTAGAGTAACCAAGTGACACGCGGAAGGGACGTCCCGACCTGACATGACACGTTGTTAGGTAATCAGTCACTGGGACCTAAACTAGTCCGTGATACCACGCATGTTGGGTTGCATTTAGACCACCAAACTGCGCGGATATTAGTCAAAAGATTATTGGTCTTTAATGGGGTTTGTACATTTTCTCCATAAAACATTATCTCGAAATATCAAGTACCATTTCGTATGCGGTCGTAATCTGTGCTGTATTAAAACAACGTGGCATTCATATATGTGCAAATCCTACGACGGCAAACGCTGAGGTAGACGGAATTCAAACTTCGCGTTCTTATTTTAAGAGACTTTCGCAGTAAGACGTAACCTGTTTTTCGTATAACACCTGGGACATCAAAAGATTCCACTGTCCCATAGGACACCGATATTTTGGTACATATTGCACGTGCAAATCGAGCACGCTGAAGAGACCCGTAACATGCGTGTACAACACCCAACGTGCGCCTAAAACACAATAATTCATATCCACGCTTTTCACCTCGTGTGATCTGAGATAACCCTCAGAAAAAGCACCTTTCGTCGCTTTCACGTTAGTTTTTTTTTATGGTTTACTTCGAAATCATCGAACATTCTTACGTCTCTAAGAATTCTGCAAATGCAATGTAGTCGTTAACGAGATTTCAAATAAAATACTTTGCCACTGAATGCAACCGTTCGCTGTTCTCACACTGTCCCACTGTTGAAAGCGATAAGAAATGCAAATAGTATACTCAAAATGCATTTAATTAAATGCGAGTGTTACAGTGTTAGAGATTATTTTATGTTTTATGTTAATCTCAAACCAAATATCCGACTTGAAGACGCTTGCAACTATCGTATGTTCAAAGTGTCAAACACGGCTGTTTTTGCAACACTTTCTATAGTTCAAAAGAAAACCTTCGCAGAGAAAACATTTAATTCTTAAATGATGTGATCACCCGCTCATCTCGGCAGCCGATTTCACTTGCATGGTCAAACTTGAACAGTGTCTCACTCTCTTACATAACTTCAGATAATTTACTGCCTGTTGTTGTGTTTTTAGATTCCATACGAGTTTTGGGGATTACATCAAATTGTCCAAGACTTGTTAATCACTTCCGGTGACAGAAAACTTTCTCACAGGTTAAATATTTACCAAATAGTTATAATTCCTAAGACGTTTCGTTGAAAAACTGTAACTTAAACTCCTCCAAGGGTTACAAAACTGTTAACAAATGAATGTTTTACATTTTTGCTCGATTGTTTTTGCGTAATAAGTTTAAAGCAAGCATGCCCTTTTTTGTGGTTTCTTAAGATTCTGTATTTCTATTTTCACTATAAATTAGTAAAGAAAATTGTGAATAAAAGGAGTAATAGGCATAAATCGTTTTTATGGCGGTACATATTCAATATGCATTTGCTGAACAAACTAATAACTAGACCATTCGGGTTCCACGTTAAATTGATAGCGAAAACGACCAAGTGTAAAAAAATGACGTAACAAACACATCAAAGCGCAGAGTTTGCTATATCAGCGAAATGTTAATCTGTCTAATGCAAAATAGTAGACAATACCGCCTGATTATCATCGTATCGCCGCTCACGAAAACAACTCTACAAAAAACGTCGCGAACTGGGGGATTCCGCGCGTTCCATCCGTTCTCAAGCGCTGCTAATCATCTTGCGATTATAATCCGAGTTTATAAACAACGACTGCTAATGCCCCGCGGTGTTGCTGTGAGTCTGACAGGTTACCACCAAAACACACTCAACAAGTCTGATGCCGCGGGGGCTACACTGCACTCATTTTGCTCATTTTCGTCATTGATATTTGAAACAATAATCATCGCTGCGGATTTTATCTTTGTAGTGTTTGAAAACCGTTAAGTGGTGTTTTTGTTTTTAAACTATAGGAAATGGAAAGAATGATTGGTTAAGTATGACGAAATTGCGCTCGTTTCTAATGTAACGCATAAGTTAAAATTTTGCAATTAAATCCGCAATTAGTTCTGTCATGTTTTAAGTTTCTACTCATGTTTCTGCGAAAAGTACGTTTGTTTTTCTAAAAGTACACGTTTCGGCAAATTTCAAAAGTAAGCACTGGTGGAGACAAAAAAAAAAAAATTAATATGAGGCGTGTCGTGGGAAACCCGGGATTAATGCATGTGCGTAAAGTTTCGTCCCGGATTAGCATGTGCAGTCCGCACAGGCTAACCCAGGACGACACTTTCTGATTTTATGGTATTTTCTGTTTTAAAGGAAGTGCATTATAAACATAAATCCACAGTAGGTGGAAAGTGTTGTCCCGGATTAGCCTGTGCGGACTGCACAGGTTAATCCAGGACGACACTTACGCAAATGCACTACACCCGGGTTTCCCACGACACACCTCAAATATACAAATGCGATCAAATTAATCTTGTTCACCGTTAACAGATCTTTCTATAATGTTTTATGAACTCATCAATGTTTACATGTATTTATAAGGCAAAGCTATATAATTATATAATTCGATTGACCGACTCGCACTTAATGTCAGTTTTCAAAAAAAAATAATAAAAAAATAGCTATATCATTCAATTTATTATTGTGCGTACTGACATAAATCTCAGAATCCGTTTAAGAGAGGATATAATTAAAGCGACGTACTTTTTTCTATTCGAGTTATTACTGTCTATTTCTCGCAATAAAACATTTCATAAACATCATAGAGGCTAGATAAGCCGACCGATAAAACAATAAAACACTTAGCTAATTGTCTGACACTGGAACCGTACCCTATCACTTCGACCCACTAGGTTACGCTGCCACTCTGGCCATGACTGTCACAAATGTCCGATTATCTCCCTTTTAATTGGCGTTATAGAGCGTTATAACGCGGTTATCTGGCCTGAGTAGTTAGGTCACACCCTGATTGCGTAACCTTTAGGTCAGGGTGTAAGCAATCTGTCGACGTTTAGGCGATAGTGGTTTCCAGAGTCTATCTTACTTAGATATAAGTCGAGTGTGTCATATAGGGCTGGCAATTGAACGTTACGACGATCAGACATGATTAGTAAGTACATGTGATAACGTTTGCGTTTTGTTTCAAAGATATTGTTATAGGGGTGAGATCAAACAGTATAGGAAATGTACATGATGTTGTTGGAAAATTCCAACAATCATTCAATAGACGCATGTTCAGAAACACCGTTTCGAGGAATGCATATTATAATTTACAAATTAATCCCTTGGTAATAAGACCGATTAGAATAGCTGAGAAACTCATATTTGCAAGACGAAACGATTTTCCGGTGATCAACCATGATAAGATTGATTAAAATTATTTTGTACCAAATAATATTGTTGCTCTTTATTGCAGTTGTAATCTATTCAAACACGTTGGATTGCAATAATGTATATACATTTAGGAATGTAAATTATTTAAAAAAAAATCCTACAGCATCAACAGCATCAACAACAAAAACACAATCACCTACTTTGAATTTACATCGATACATAGATACAGCGTTTCATAAACTAGGTGTGAGAATCTATTGCTTGATTGTTTTCGAGAGGGTAATTTCAAAACAGCTGTCGCGGAAATCTACTTCGTTTCTTTGCAGACTACGAGTCAGTAAATTGAAACCCGAAAGGGTCCATCTTCAAAACAGCAAAATTTCACGCCTGTTTTATTACCTTATAATTATTTATTTATGTATATAACAATGTGTATATCATGATCTTTATTACAGTTTCTAAAAAATTCATATTATATAAAATGTTACTTCAAACTAATGACACCCCTATTTTCGCTATTTACTTGTATGTAACCGAAATATTCATCTGGGTGTCTTGGAATAAGATCACTAAATTAATGCGCTACATCGGTTATTTTTGAACATTAATGTATTTGTAAAGGAACAACACAGACCTAAAGCGTATCTTTGCACTGAGTCAATGAGTATATATAGATGAACAATCTTTGATACCGCGTGATTAAAACGCGTGAATGATTCTTTAATAGTTTTGTTGTCCTTATTATCATAAACGAAGCCGAATCATTAGCTCGGTAATGAACTATCTGTTACTCATTAGCGAGTTCAAGTTTTCATACAGAACAGTAACTATCATTTAAAACACTGAGACAGTGTTCAGAACATAATAAAGAACCGTTTTCAGCGTAAAATTTTTATAGACGCTACAATAACACTTAAGTCAGCTGGATTAAAGCGGAAATTGAATTTATCTTCTGAAATCGCGAGCAATAGGTCGTTTAATTATCGTGTATCCATCAATCGGGTGCCTTTAAGAGATTTTAATCTCGTCCAGGATTAACATTTTCAGGTATTTATGCGTTTGTAATCCTTTTAAAACACAAACCCGTGGATTGTATTTTCAATGTGCCGCCGGGAAAATGTGTTTTACAAATACGCTCGTTTCCGTCTACAATCCCACCAAATGAGTCAACGTCTGCGGCAATTAGTTGTAATGTTCTCGTAGACTGTACACTTAGGCTGATGAGTACTTAGGTCGAAGGAATGGATTTCTGTGATCTGTGTAACATGTTATAATGAATGATGCAATGAAAAGAATGTTTTCATACATTGACTGAAAATGAGTGTACACCTGGAACTCGATGGAAATATTGAATTTAGTCCTCAAATCTTACAGATTTTTAAGCAAGCATACCGCCTTAATAGACTTGGGATGAACACTCACAATATACCTTATTATAAGCAACATTCTAGTTTAAACATATTTTATTTTCATAATGAAGTACAAGTACAAATGACATTTATACATACATAAATTATTTATCGATACATTCATATGAAAAAAGGGTAGGACCTAAAGTTCTAACAACATTATATGTGGTCTTTCCCTGTGTGATTTAATTACGTGTTTCGGGCGATGTATGTAATTTTGAACGAGTCACAAGTACGCTCAAATATGAAAATAAACATATATGAATAGCAAATAAAAAGAAAAGCAATCTAATAAACTGTACGAGAAATTAATAATCATGAAAGGCAAACTAAATTGGGGGAAAAAAAACAAAACAAAACGAGTCCTGTCCATCATATAACAAGTCAAGCTTTAACTACTGCAAGATTATGAAAAACGCTTTGTCGTCTTAATAAATTGTTGGACATTTAGAAAAATTTTGCAGTTTGCATCATGATCAAAACTACTATTACCAAAAAGAATAGTATCACAGTTTAATGGTTCTATAGATTGTAACTTAGCGAAAAAAATTGTACGTTGTGCAGTAAATAGTGAGCAAGTAAAAAAGTAGTGGTAAACCGATTCAACTTCACCACAAATACATAAAGGCGAAGGTTCCAATTTGTTGTTATATAAGTGTAGTTTTAAGTTGCTACAATTATTTCTTAGTCTGGCGTGTATAATTGATGTTTTTCTATCACCAACGAAGTAATATGCTGGTGTTTCGCGATTTCTTAACATTAATTGTTTTAAAGCGGTTTTGAATTGCAAGAGAGAAGTACACGTTTTAATTTCATTATTTAAATTGTTCCATAGGTCGATAGCCGACGGTATGAAAGATCGCGAATAGAGTTCGGTGCGTCTTGATACTATAACATAATCGTTTGCATTTCTAAGATTTCTAGTAGATTGTTGAAAAACAGTTTCTGGTAATAAATTCATTAAGTAACTGGGACATAGACCATTATGTAATTTGTACATATAAGTTAGTTTAAGATATTTTCGACGTTCTGATAACCTATGCCAGCTGATTTCAGAATACAAATTAGTCAATGAAACAGATTTTGTAAGCCCGGTTACTATTCTAGCCGCTTCGTTCTGAATTTTTTCTAAACTTTCTTTTTCGTACATTGCACAACCATCCCAAACGACACATGCGTACTCTAATAGTGGTCTTAAATGTGAAATATAAATTTGGTTCAACGTCTTTCTAGAGATCATGTATTTTAGTTTGCGCATGATGCCAAGCACTTTTGATGATGATTTGACTAAACTGGAGACATGATCGTGCCATTTACCATTAGCGCTGAATGTGAGACCAAGATGTTTGTGATTTTCAACAAATTGAACAGGCACATTATTAAAAACAAGATGTGGGACGGGAATTGATGATTGTGTTGTGAATAGAATTGCCTCGGTTTTTTGTGGATTAAAGTCTACAAGCCATCTTTTTGCCCAGGTGTTAATAACACTTAAATCATGGTTGAGTACCATTTCAAGTTCGGTCGAATTTGAACAAGTATATGAAAGGGATGTGTCATCTGCAAACAGACGAGAGATACTTTGAAGGTTTTGTACAATATCGTTTACATAAACAAGAAAAAATAGAGGACCAAGGACAGAGCCTTGAGGAACACCAGCGTTTATTTCTAGCGCCTGAGAAGTAGAATCCCCGACAAAAACTTGCTGTTTTCGACTACTTAAATAACTTTCGATCCATTTAAGTAAATTACTGTTAAAACCATTTTGTTTTAATTTGAAGAGTAAACCCTTGTGCCATACTCGGTCAAATGCCTTAGAAATGTCACAGAATACCATGCATGTGAATTTCCTTTCATCAATACCTTTTGCTATTTGATGAAATATATCAATTAATTGAGAAACAGTTGAATGACCTTTAAGAAAACCCGATTGGTTAGAATACAGCAAGTTATTACCAACTAAATGATTGTATAAATGTTTGTAAACAACTCTCTCCATAAGCTTGCCTACACAACTCAAAAGCGAAATTGGCCGGTAATTAGATGGTAAGTTAGGATCACCCTTTTTAAATAATGGCATCACTATAGCTGACTTCCATGAGTTTGGAAATGTACATTCATCTAATGATTTGTTGAATAAAATACATAAGGGCTTGGAAATAGAGTGACAAGTTTTCTTTAAAACTAGATGACTAACAAGGTCTCCGCCTACAGCTTTGTTTGTAAATAAACATTTGATAATATCTATGATTTCTGATTCGGAAACTGAAACATTTTGCATGGTTTCATTGGCAAGATTGATAAATGGGGGTAGGACTCCAGTCAAGTCATCTAATGAGGATATTGAGACGAAATAATTGTTTAAACAGTTTGCTTTCTGGGTATTTGACATATGTATAATTAGATTGCCATCAGAATCAGTCGATTGTAGTGGCGGTATGGTATCAGAGTGAGAACTCATTTTCATGAGTTGTTTTAAAGTTTTCCAATATTTTTTTGGATTTGATGAGTTAAAATCGGTAAGAGATGTTTCAAGGTTTGCATGGAATTGTTCTTTAGCTTGTTTAATCATATTGCTAACTTTATTTCGAATTTGCTTGTATTTGTTCCAGTTATTTGCGGTAGGGTTATTAATAGATATATGTTTGAGTCTGTCCCGTTTACGAGATAACGTTCTTATCTGAGAATCATACCACGGTTTGTCATTAGGCCTAACTGTAACTAGTTTATGTGGAATACAAAGTTTCATGAGTTCAATAAGTTTTTTTGTAAACAACATGGTAGCCTCGTGAACATTGGTCTCTCGAATAAAATTCCAGTTTGTATCGGAAATAAGATTGTTAAGGCGCTCAAAGTCAGCATATTTGTACAACCAAACGTGTCTTTGACTTGGTTTACAATTAATAACGGGAGTTTTAAAATGAATAGCCGTTGCATGATGATCACTTATGGATTGCGGGATATTAATTACTTCACAGTCTAAACAGGTCAGATTGTCTGAAATTATAATCGGATCAATTAACGTAGACGTATTGGCCGTGACCCGTGTAGCTTGAGTGATGACGTTACGCAGGTTGTACAAGGATAAGGTCTGAGAAAGACGTGTGTTGTTTTTCAGTTGATCTTCATTTATGTCCCCTAACATAATAATGTTAGGGTTAGCATCTAGCGCTTTATCAATCATGATATCAAGATTATCCCAAAATAAAACATCACTCGGCTAAAATAAGTGTACCATGGTGTGCTTGCAAAGTAAGCTATTTATAGTCAGAAAAGCAATAACACCGTCACCGCCAAACAACGAGTACCAATACCAATAACTAAAAGTTTATGGCATGAGGTGGGTCATTCGTATGTATTCAGCAATAATATATTATTGATGTTTTATTTTATTAACTTTCAGAGCAACTGTCATATCGGAGGAGCCGACACGCTGGTATAAAGATGACGGTGGCCTCACAACGAGAATCTGCGATGAAGGTGAGTTGTGGAAAACTAACAGTGGAATGTAGCCCGATGTGCGTTAGTTGTCGTCAAAAGTAAAAGGCTAAAATCGTGTTATTTGAACAGCGGATTGTCGAAATGTAAAACGTATCCTGCTGTAAAAAATGTTCTTAAAATGTGTACAAAATATTAGTGAAACAATTATGCAGTATGTATGACATTTTTACTCAAAAACAATTTGGAGTTTTGAGTGATTCATAGAATTTGGATGTATTTTTGTAACCGGTCATGCTTTGCATGCAACCATTTAAGATGTCCGCCATCTAGCTTAACCATGTCATTGACTGGTGATGTATACCCGTTGTCTGTATTAATTTCTAAGTGCATTGACTAGAGGAGGAAATTTCTGGAACACTTACTACAAGTCAGAAAATGCCAGCACTGATACTCACTGTAACCGACAGTCATGAGAGAATAAAATGTTACAGAAGACTATATCACTCAAAAGTGTGCACGATGCACGTAATGCGGTCACGTGGTCGATGACGTCACGTTAGGTTTTATTGACACGTGTCAAGAGAGAAATGTTCATTGGTTTCGATTTTTCTCCGTGTTTTAGCGATACTGCGGTCTTTGACGCGCCGGAATTTTATGGAATCTTAATTAAAATGATTTCTCACAGATTCTAGAGATAAGCTGATTGTTTCTGGCATGAAATGGTTCGCTTCGACAGCAGCTGTCTGGTATTTTAATACGGCACTTGTCAGAGGTTTCTATTTTTGTTGCATTTAACCGCACGTGGGTTACAGTAATTGATTATGCAATATACCCGGTAAATACAGCTCTTTTATCAATATAGGCCCTTATTTTAAAAACTATTTGTTCTTTAATGCTTTACTGACTTTCTCTCCGAGTTCTCCTTAATGGGACAATGTCAACAAAATTGATCTCCTTCAGTAATTGTAATGTTATTTTGTTGAAAAAAGAGCAATACGAAGGCGTATACAATAAATAACGTATCAATAATTTACTAGATTATGAGAATTTTTATAAAAACAAATGAAGACCAATACTTGAAAGAAGAAAACCCAGAGTGGGTATCGAACCCTCGACGACAGATTCGTAAGAACAAATGACAGAATTCTGACTTTTGAAAATTCATGTGCATACTATGGTTGTGTAAGATACTCACTGACGTCAACATGTTAACACGAAAAGGGCCAAACGAACACGACCTGAATTACTGGTATATAATGATTTTTTTTATCAGAATGCATAAACTTGTTTTCCATTAAATGTACATCATTTTAACCTTTATTATATGCCAATTTTATCATTTAATTTTCAGATATTTTTACTTCAGTTGCCCATTTGGGGCCCTTTTCGATGATATAATCCCGTTAAGTCAATTTACCAATTACGGTGGTCCGTTAAAGCCAAAGAAATTTAAATAAACGAATTGCGCAGTACACAGTGGTATATAATAATGTTATGGAAGCTGTGTAAAACAAAGATAGTAACACGTTTAATCCATATTTAACGTGTATTTGTATTTACACAATTTAATTAATGTGCACGAATGTTCCTTCTAACATGACACAAGGAGGGTTTTCTAGAGATGCGTGTATATTGAACTATTCGGGCTAACGCCCTGGAGGTTAAATTCCTACGCATCAGAACTCCAAATCGTTGTTTATTGGTCAATAAACAACGATACATCGAAAAATATTTCTTTCATAACTTAAAAAAAAATTCCACTGTTACGACAGCAAACGGAGTAAAACAGGTGCGTCTTTAATTTATTATGTGTGACACTTCATGAAACAACAAACAAAATATCGTAAAATCGCAAGGTTTATAAATTAGCATCAATTCGCGGACACCCGAGCTACCCTGTTTTGCCCGATAACGTTCGTTTAATGACGTGCGATCGATCTAGCGTGTGTTATACATTATCATGTAGTGTTTTGGGCGAGAAATTAAGCGTGAAATCGCTGTTTGACAGCTTGTCTCTCAACGGAGAAATAATGCAAAGTAAAAAGTACAGGTTAGAAACGAATGTCTCTTGAAAAATGCCTCTAGCCATTCTTTCGCAGGGAGTTGGCGTCATTTTCTTTAGAACAGAATTTCCCTAGAATTTCCATTCTTCTCTTATATGGACACGATGCATCGTTTACCTTTCATTGACATAGTACTTTTCATGTACATAGTTGTCATTCTTTTTTTCCCCTCATGCAGTCATTCTTTGTTCCCCTCATGCAGACAAGATGCACCATCCTTCTTTCATTTACTGAGATATTATCTGATTTACAAAGAAGTGATTATTTTTTCTCATGTACAGTACGGAGTTGTCACTTATTTCTCATACACAGGGTTCTCCGTTTCTTTAGTCAGATACAGAGTTGTTTTTTTCTACTATACAAAGTTGTCGTTATTTTATCTTGAACAAAAATTGTTTTTTTTATTGTGTACAGGGTTGTCGTTCTTTGCTTATGCGGAACAGAGTGGTCGTTCTTTGATCTGGTACAGAGTTGTCGTTATTTTAAAATCTTCAGAGTCTTTTAAACAGAGTTGCCCTTCGTTTCTCATATACAGAGTTTCGTTCTTGCTCAGGTATGGAGTTGTCGTTCTTATCTAATATACAGAGTTATCATTCTTTTCACTTGTATTGTACAGAGTTTTTATTATTTAATCAGGTTCGGAGCTTCCGATCTTTTCTCACACACATTTGTCTCCAGTTCAGTGTTGTCGCTATTTGAATGAATCCATAGCTCTGTTTCTGTCAAGCTATATAAATACAAAAAGTGTAAACTACAGTTTTTACCCTGTTGGATGTATGTCGTTTACAAACACATGCATTTTATAAAATAATGTTTATCGGTTGCAAATGCTGTTCTAATTACATGATTGCTGGAAATAAATATCGCGATAAGTCGCAAATACTGACGCAAACTTGGCAGATTTGCGCGTTTTAATGCATTCTAGAAAACTGATACACGATGAATGATCGCCGTAAGAACAGGTTTTATCGCCTAAAAAGACTTATGCGCGATATTTATGCGCTAAGATTTAGTACTGGTGTGAAGTAACCGATATATCACTGAAACCTGCGTTTGCAACAAGTATCCTGTTTCTTAATGTATGATGTAATTACGCGAGAAGCATAAAATCCGAATGAAGCCGATTGTACTTTTAAAAAGGTGTTTCTTTCAACATTAAACAGTAATTAGGGCTTCTAGGTGTGTTATTCTTCCTCCTTTTGGCTACTTTCCTTTAACTGCTCTGTATTGTACAAATCAGGCTTAACTTTCCTGGATCTGTCATAAATGTCAGTTGTTTAAAATCATTTGGGGTAGGGTAGTGTAGTTTTGGCTACCCAAAAGTATTTCCGAAATCACAGCCTGGTTTCCAGTTTTTAGATTGCCACAATTAACAAATTTGGTAGCGATATCCATGATAAGAAGAAACAGTGTTTATCACTGTATTCACAGTCATGTCGGTGTCTGTTAAAGGTTACGCATGCGCAAATAAATTCCTTCTTTGTTACATATAAAATATTCAAAATTTGATCTCACTTTTCACCATGACCAAGCTACTTTCCAATATACCACCATACATTGTTGAAAAGATGAGGACATAACCTTTTGAAAAAACAGCATGTCAAAAAATTCTATGTGTTGTAACTCAAAATATTTACCTTAGAAAAAAACACACCGGTTTTGACGGGCGTGGAGGCTGCCATTTTGCGCATGAATACATGGGCCAAAAGTTATGAAGCTGGGAACCACTAGACAAAAAATAGTGCACAAAAACAGCCTTTTTTCTTATTGCTTACATATATACCTTTAAAATGATACAAAAACATATCATTTTAAACTGTATTTTACAAATTATATGCATCCTGCACTCAACCATATGTGCTTATTATCTAACTGACAGCATGTAATCCTGAGGATGTGACTTCCGTGTTAGACCTTAAAGTAATGAAGTGTGCGAGACGAGAAAGTGTTAACTTCGTTATCAAAGTAATGTCGTAATATTGTCGTAAAAGTGTCATGCATTGAAAAGTGCCGTAATCGAGGCTGAGTTTGCGACATGAGTGTCGTGATATTCCGCCATAAATGTACTCTTTTCGTGAATTTGAGCGTGTTAAAGGAACTAAAAAATTTGACCCCAGTAAGATTTTGACAATAGAAGTTAGCAATTTAAATATATATGAAGTGGTGGTAGAAACGTCAATATGTGTAAGCCATTGATATTTCTTTTAATAAAAGTAAACTTTTTTTAAGGTATGCATGTTTAGTTACTGCAATATCAGTAAATTTATCCCGTACAGAAAGCTTTTAAATTATGACTCTGTCTTGAGCCATTGATCTCTTTGCGGAAACCCACACGCGGATAACTGGTGGTAATCTCACATAAACAGGGGCGGGGGGATCGAACCCGTGTCGCATATGTTGGAAGCGAGTGCTCCAAACAACCACTGCCCTGGCTGGGGCTCGAACCTGCGACTCCTGGTCTGTGAAGCCAGTGCGTGAATTGCAACCGCTGTTAAGGGTCACCTGTTTGAGTGTTTTTAGTGTTTTTATGGTGTCACATTATATATCTTTGCAGAACCAGAAGTGATCAAGGCCCAAGGGGACGTGCCGGCTCAGCGGGACTCCCCGGAATGCTGCGCCTGCGGGGAGGCGAGGTACAAGATGGAGTTCCAGGGGCTGTGGTCGCGGCAGACGCACCCTAAGGACTTTCCTTCCGGAAAAGGTAGGTCTGGCCCTGTCCGCACGGGCCATGTAAGGTACCTTCGTCGCTGAACGTGGCTTTGAGAGCGTAGAATAAGCGTATGTATGGTTGTCCAAAGTTGTATATCAGTGATCATAATATACATGCAATATAATATTTATGTCATACTTGTATTCTAACTGACAGTATACAAGGTAACAAAATATACACAACGTATATCTAAAACTTCGTGCAGATTGTAATCAAAACTACCAAAAAACCTAAATATGATAAGTAAGATCGAAAGTATTTTTGTATAAATTATCTAGCATTCTATATACTTTCACCGGGCCTGTCATTCATGTATGTGTAGTACGATGTTTTGAACACCGAGAATTGCATTGCGTTTGTGCAGTCACTCATAAGTTGTGTTTAGTATTATAAAATATAAGTAATGTTGTAGCGTATGCATACTGTAGTACATGCATCTTACATTAAAATGAGAAAGTTTTCACCAAGAACATAATACATTATACAATACTGCACACGACATCATTTACAACCATTGAAATATATATGGGGCTTGTCGTGGGAAGATAGGACTGAATGCATGTGCGTAAAGTGTCGTCTCGGATTAGCCTGTGCAGTACGCACATGCTTATCCGGGATGACACTTTCCTCCTACAGTGGATTTATGTTTAGAAGAGACTTCCTTAAAACAGAAAAAAACTACGTTAAAAGCGGAAAGTGTCGTCCTGGATTAGCCTGTGCGGACTGCACAGGCTGATCCAGGACGCCACTTTACGCAGATGCATCAAAGCCTGTGTTTCTCACGACACGCCTCATATTTATTCAACGCATATGATGGCTTGCCCATATTGTTGTTTTGTGCATGTCGTTTATCTATTTTACGGTCCGAGATTGCATTTAAGTTTATGTAGATAATTACGATATAATGTATGTAAAATGTCATAAAACCTGCATATTAACAAATACGAACACACTTTCATGGCAAGCGCGGTTCGGGGTCAGCTGTTTGCGCGTTTTTTATGGTGTCACTTTGGTGTCATATTCATAAAGACTGTATCAAATATTCATCCTACAGGTTTTATGACATTGTTTAATTATTTCAGTTGCATAACGTTTTTACTGGCACTGGTATGTTGCTACAAGATAAAAACATACAGCAATCGGATCTCCAGTGAATGAACTTGTTATTTACATGAACTGGATCGTAATTTTCATGCGTGTGTTGTAAACTGCCAGTTTACAAAATATTAATGTTACAATTATATTGAGTAGCATCTGTCAGGTAAACCGATTCACAATTAAACGATAACCGATAACTTAAATAGTTAATATTCTATTGGTAAGAGCAACTAGTGGATATGTATTGTTACTTACATGGTTTTATATGGATTTAACTGTTAAGTGTGCTTATAGCATCATTTTCATTTTCATAATTGTCTGCATAATTCAGCTTTACTAATGATATAAATGCTACGAAAACACGCTACATGCGAACATAATATGAACATACTATGAAGGAATATATCAAAATTTGGTAAATAACAATTTAACTTTTCGAGGCCTGGACTAGTGGTCAATGGGCTTCATGCAGATTGTTTCCTAAGTTTAACTTATGTGTCCTTATCTACAAGTATACTTAATTGATTTCAACCTGAATTGCAATATAACCATGGTAAAAATTCTAAGCAAAAATGATAGAAAAAAAAGTTCAATAATATTAAAGGTACAAGACATGTATACGAATAAAATCAACACTATTGTTGTCATCAAGTATCACCGTCTTAAGATATATCTTAAGATACGACCAGGATCTTTATTGACATGGAGCCCCTATGGATCGGATTGTTACTTAATATTACCTGCCTATATACATACGTGAAGACTTCTGATCAATTATGCATGCTAAACCTACAGGTTCGCTTTAATTAACGGTCTTAACTGCTCGAGCAACAAGCAACAAGCCAACTGTCACTGGTCCGGTTTTGATGTAGCGGTCTCAGTGTCAAAACAACGCAAAGAATATCGGCATTAAGTACCGCATGGTTTTCATGGAGTTGTCAACCAGTAAACAAAATTTCAGTTTTAATGTTTTCACGGTATTCGCCAGTAAATCACATTAAAATTCACATTAAAGAAACAATAAAGCGACGTGATGTTCGCACTGGTGACGTTTTTGACGTTAAAGGTTACCGACTTGGGAATGCTAATTTTGAACTTTATTGGCGAAATGTTCATTAATATTGAATTTAATATAGATCATTTGGCCTGATAATGGCGGAAGTGAGATAATTTTTCAATTTCTCAAAATTTTTATTAATATGATTTTTAATCAAGTCGAGCTTCATTAATAATTAAGCGCTATTGATTCGCGGTAAATAAGCTATAAGCATGAGAATTATTTATCATAGAAGGGCAACTTAGATTAAAGCAGCATAAACACTCTGTACTATCTTTCGACTTTGATACCATGCTTATACAACAGTGGACACACGTTGGGGGTAAATGTCAGGCTGGAAATAACGTTGTGGACTCAAATTCGAATACATATCGACAACATTTTGAACGAGTTATCATGTTGACCGGAACCGGAACGCCAATAAATGAGGCGTGTCGTGAGAAACCCGGGCTTAATGCATCTGCGTGAAGTGTCCATTTTGTCCAGGGAGACACTTTCCGCTTTTATGGTAGGAGTATTTTCTGTTTCAAGGAAGTATCTTTAAAACATAAATCCACTGTAGGCGGAAAGTGCCGTCCCGGATCAGTCTGTGCGAACTGCACATGCTGATCCGGGACGACGCTTTACGCACTTGTATTAAGCCCGGTTTTCCCACGACACGCCTCAGATACATTCTTCAATATAATGTCTTTAAATATACTTTTTTAAACCAACACAACTAATGGAAAGCTAACTGCTGATGAAGTCCTAAGTATTAGGACGAAAGCTCCAGGTTAGCTTTCCATTAGTTCTGTTGGTTGTAAAAAGGTATAATAATTTATTTAAGACATTGAATACGAATACCACACAGTTTAACTTACATCAAAATACAGTCTTCTTTTCAAACAGTATTGTGCCAATAATGTTTTGTATTTTGTGTGTGCCTTTTGAGGCTAATTGACGTGGGCACATGATTAAAACAACTTCTAATGGATAATGGCTCAAATATTAATGTATACTTGTATCTGCCTTGCTCACAGTTGAAATACTTTGTTAAACTAATTCCTTATGTTAACCATAAATGATTTCATGAGTAAATAATCAATCTGGTAAGAGAAACGTGCATATCTGTAGTATGGAATGCCTATTAAATCCAAACTTTATATTGGTCCCATAGGCGGATTTAGAGGGGTTGAAAGCGGCGTACGGCCCCTCTAATATGGTCCAACATTCGATTTCCTAAACCTCTCATACTTAAACGTATGCATTATTTTACCAATGACGTATTCTTCAATTAATTAATTACAATTATCAAACCGTTTTGTGGTATTTTCTTTGAATTGGGGCTTTTTGTCCATATAGCCCCGCTCCGATAAATTACATACCCCAAAGTGTTAGAGAAACGAACAGAGCCGGGCCGGCTAGCTCAGTTGGTAGAGCGCTGCACTACAAATTCGAAGATCGCGGGTTCGATTCCCAGCCCGGCTACATAACTTGCGTGGAGATTGTTCATTCTCCCCCTACCTCTGCTTCAAGTAGGGCAGTTGTCAGTTACTGGCATAAGTATGTGCACTTAGTACTGGTAAACCAGCTTACCCAGGAAAACCGCGCCTGGTTCCTCGTGATTGCCCATAAAAACTTACTAAAATGTGTGATGTTAATGCGTAGGGTACTTTAGGAGAAGATGTTTTCAGTGTTTTGCCCATTCTAAAGTTCAACCTTATTTTAAGAATGACGCAACTATTACGTTAACCAATCTGTCATTAAATACAAAATCCACACACTATTACAATTTTATTTCAAATTCAGTAAGTAAATATAGGTAAACCACATTTTCTTGTCACTACTAACGATAAATGCAAGCGCTAACTTGCAATATACCTTTATTAAACATGGCGTGGTATTTGTATGATTTAATATGCGTCCAGGTAGATAAAAGGTCATTAATATCGCTATTGTTGAAAAAAGACACTTTTAATATATCCTCAGCGGGAAATAACTTCTTGAAAATATATTAGCTGTAAAATATGTTAACACTGTCTGTTTGATTTACGACATTGTGTTATCGTAAAACTTGCACTGCTTTGATATCATCTTATAAACACGCATTTAAAGTGAGTAGATCAACATTTTAGCGTTTTAATTTGTCTTCGCTCTTTGGGCATTTGGAAAATAACATTTGACCACAAACAATATTTATTTGTAAGACAATGTCATTCAATGTGTTTAATTGTGGTATTTAACATTTTACCGCTTTGTCACTGATGCGATTCTATCAAATCCAATTTTATTTATGACAACCCAAGTCATAAATACTTGACCAGAAGATTATAGCACATGTACTATAAATAATACTGCATAATCACAAGGCCCCAGGCCGCATGCCTACTACGAAACAGTTCGGAGTTTCAAACGTGCCGCTAGTCTCAACTTAAAATATTGACCAATAAAAGCAGCTTTGCTGTAGCTTTTATATGATTGGCTGATATTCATTGAAATATTTGAGGAGCTTGACATTTTACATGTAGCCATGACAACGAAAGTTCTTATTCTTAATCTAAAATATTAGCCAATCATTTCAACGCTCATATATAACGAATGGTTGTATTGGTCGTTTTTTTTAAAATTAAAACTTATTTCGAGAAATTTCGTATACATGTACTAGTATTCATGGGATCTGATTATGTGCAGCGAAACATGCCTTTTTTAAAATGTATACTGAAAGTCTTTGTTTTTACTTAATACAGAGTAAATAATAGTTAAATCAATAAGAATAACAAGAATAACCTTATTAACTTGTGCTAAGACACTTACTACGCTTATTTATATTATTTTTTTATGTTAATTTTATATTTCGTACGTTTAATACAGACCTTTTTGCACCACTTTGCACCGTTCTTTAGGCTTATATACTTTTTTGGTGGGTGGGTGGGAAGGGGGGGGGGGGGGCAAACGCAGTACTTAGTTTGCCAATAAATAAAGGTTTTAATTGCAAACACTTTTAACGTAAATACGCAGAACGAGAACTATAAACTTGGTGATTTCGTGCAAATTGAGAAAGGGTATGGGAGCCGGCGTAGATCAAACGGTTGATACGTCATATAAAACAAGCGCCATGTAAGTCGTAAAATCTATATCATAATAAAATCATCGAATGAATTAATGAATAATTCGTGCTATTAAAGGCAAATAA